>OY744475.1:168219784-168835550 GCA_963556175.1 Tipula confusa | reverse complement strand
TTTTAAATTTTCTTTTTTTGTGTAACCACGTAGTCGTCTAGCCTATCGATATTCAATTAATATTTTGTTGTTCGATACCATTATACTCGTACATATAAAATCGACTAATATAATGATCTATTTGCAAGACTAGGACATAAATGGAAAATGATGGTATTTAGAACAGAAAATTTGATTGTGGTTCTTTCTCTTTAAATAAACTCCGCGATATTCAATTAAGTTACCGCTTTAATTTAATAAACGGCATTTCCACAAGTCAGATTCTTCTAAAATTATATGCGCGATCAAACAAGATGCCAGTTAATAAATTGTCTCGATCCCCTTATTGTACTATCCTTAAAACATATCCAACTTGCTAATTTTCAACGTTTAGCAAAATTTTAATTCTTTCACACGAAGGAATTGAATTTTATATGTCTTAGAATATTTATTAAATTGCCCTTTGCATTGGGTCTTTTAAGGTCAAATACGAATCATTTTCGCGAATGACCTTAAATATCTTGCCAGCGACATGAGGCGCTTTTATATTTCCTTCCACACAATTATCATGATTGACAAGGGACATGAGTATCGTAAACCCGCCCTCCTTAAAATGTGTGGTCACCACTACTAAAATTAAATGCGTGTTGGTCCCACTAAGAGTGGGGGCTAATTAATGACATAGTAATTTGTCAAACAATGGGAGCGTTGCTTTATTAAAACATTTCGTCACTCTGTATAAATTAAATTCTCTTATGTAATAAAACCTATTACAAATGCATGTGATGCAAAGCCGTCTTCAATCCCTTATAGGAAACCCAAATATACTCATATATAAGCTGTAAAAAAATTAGAAAAATGTAACCTGTTAAAAAATTAAGCAAAACAGCAAACTAAAGAGGAAATAAAAAAAAAATGAGCGGACTTGTAATATTTTTTGTTTTATTTCAACTTTTTGTTTTTATATTTAGAAGATAGAGAAAATAAAATATTACCTTCTCACTATGAGTGTTATAATATACTCAAATTTATATATGTCGTTATGGTAGTGTGGGTTATTAAAAACCATTCAAAACAAAAGTAAATTTCTTATTCATATGGATTTTTGCTGCACTCATACAGTCAATAACATTTTTAATATAGTATCTGCATATGGCGGGAACATGCAAGCTTCTTAAAAGAGATTAAAGACGGCTTTGATGTGATGTACAAAATTCCCATTCAGCAAAAAAAAACAAGCGCAGCAACATAACAGATGTTAAACGAAAAATCAAAGCAGATAGACGTCATACTTCCAACTATTTTAATTGCACATTCTTGCATAATTCGTTGTGCTTTCTCACTCGTCTATTTGTCCCTCCACTTTTTTGTAAACTGCTCCCGGCAAGAATTGTATTTCTTTATTGAAGTACGTCATCATTATGCATCTGAGAATTAACTTGCAAACCACTCTCGACCGCTCATATTAACTTAATTAATAAAAATTTCTTGGTTTCACCGTAGCTCGAACCCGGCTCCTCGAACCTCGTTAAAATATGTCATGTCTTTATGGCTCGGACCGACGTATTTTATTTAATTTGGTGTAACGTTGATTATATCTGTCACATTACCGCTACCATATTTATGGTTGTCTCTGACAAATAAATCTTCTCTCCAGTGTTGTAACGTGCTTTGTAATCGACAAGTTGATTTTGGCTAAGTTATTTTTCGTCCTGGGGCTATGTTGAATCAAGTACACGAACTCTGCTGCAACTTCGAAAATTTCCGTTTCCTTCTTTTTGGATTGTATAGCCAAACCAAATCTAACTCCATAGATCCCTGACTATTTGACCGCAAGTCAAATTCGTCTTTATTGGATCACTTTCCTTAACTATAGTGTTAAGCGTGAACATTTATCATCTTTCGTCTTAATTTTGTGACTTAATCCTGTTTGGTGAATTGTTTGGTGCTTCGGGTAAACTTATCTAAATTTGATATCGCATGGCAATCGAAGTTTTCTGCCAAAGATGAACATTGCTGGAGAGTTTCCTGTTATGTCATAAACTGCACTACGATACGCTATATTTCTCAAAGAATGATATCGAATGGTAGTGTACAAAGTGTGAGGTATGCGCTTCCACGCAAGAAGCCCTCCATTCTCACTGATGGAAGAGCTCAATAGAGCTATGTAAAAATCAGTGGAAATAAATTAGCTGCTGGAAGATATTATGGAATATTGAAACCGCAAGCATTTGATGGCAAAATTCCAATTATAGAAACCTTTAAAATACAGTTTAAGGCCGCGATACAGCATAATGGAAAAATAGCTTAGGAACAGTTTAATTCTTTGATCCTAGCACTGCTAGGGTAAGGCAGCAGATGTACAATTAGGTGAGTCAGTAGAGAGGATTTCAAGATGGAACGAGAAATAATGAAACTTGCACGACCATAGTATAACCTTCCTGTCGGTAACTGAATGAATTACTTGTGGATGCCTTTATTAACGCCATAAGAGATGACCAGATAAAACGTCATCTCTTATGGCGTTAATAAAGGCTTGTCGATGACAAGAAAAAATCAATTAACGAAGTGTAAGCGTCAACATTGGATACGAAGTGGAAACTAGACGAAGATATTGCCCAAATACAGGGCGTGATTGACGTAACTATTAGCAGACCAACTCAACATTTCCAAGATAGTAGACGCCAAAGATAAAATTCCCGGTCAAAATGGTTTCATAAAACTGGTCACTTTATCAGAGATTATTAAGATCAAAAAACCGGTGTAACGATGAAGCAACTTGGCTATTGGGAAAAATTCCTAGAGAGATTGTAGCAAAAAGAAGCTTAGAAGGGAGATGGTGCGGAAGATTATTTATCTCGGCTCATGAATAAAGGTCTGGAAAACTAAATTTCATCAGGTTTGCGGGCGTCAGGTGCGGGAAGTGTGAAAATGGCGGAAATGACCAGATTTATCTTGATTTGAAGAATCTTAAATTAAAGTGACGCAATTTAGAGATACCGTTACAAATAAATGACAGTGAACAAATTAATTACGCGCCATTACTGAAGAAAGGATAGAAATGATGGATGAGAAAGTTGTCTATGCCAGAATAAATGGTGAACTTGGAGGAAGCAAAATAGAAATAATAAAGTCCGGCAGTAAGTGTGATCAAGGAAGGCTGAATGATTTGGAAAGCTGAAGAAGTCGACTACATCTTAAATTGCCAGCTTTTGCCGGCAAAATTGCAAGTCACTACATCTTAAAAATAAGCAAATTATTCATTTATTGTGCAATCATTTGTCGACAGCAGCGACAAAATTAGTAACGAAGGCTTTTCAAGGGTTAGCCGACGTCTTTACCATCAGCGATAACGAACTGGGACATATGATACGTTCTGAACGTTCACCACCATATCAATACAGGAAACGGTATTTCTACCTGAAAAGCACCAAGGTGATTACTACTCCAAGATTAAAATTAAAATTCTTATTAAATACCATCATGAACCATCCTGATCTCGTGTTAGGCCTATAGCCGTCGAAAATAATGTAAAATCACGAATTTCAGGTATAGATCTAATATTCATCTTGAGTAGAGGCTTAGCACAGGAATGATATCGTCTAAAATTATAATGAATTCTTACGTGCTGGCAGAGTGATTAAAGGCACATAAACTCTAGTTATGGTTTGTTGCGCGATGGCATTACATAATATGAATGTTTTGGTACCTTGTCATCTAAAAAAACTCAGTGCTTTGAGAGTAATCTGCGCATTTTGAACTGTTCTCAATGACACAGAAAAAGCAGCACTGTCTCCTTAAAAACACAATAGTTAAAGTTTGAGGTGGTTTATATTTAAATTTCTTTAAAGATTTAAAGGTTTTACTCCTGCCACACATATTAACGCCACTAACATCTTATCATATTTAAATACATATAATTACATCACTGAAAACTAGGAAAATACTAAAATTCCAATTTCAGCCACAATACACACATGATTAAAACATTTATGCCTTAAATTATACAATTAGTTGACCAACAATTTTGTAACCATTTTTTTTTGTGGTTGCACAGATTATTATGAAAACTCATTTTCACTCTACATATGAAAATGTAATTTTCATTTTATCATTATTATAATAAAAGCAAAAAGGTTTTTTTGAGTGTTTTTATCAAGAACCACAAAAATACTTTTCCAAAGCAAAATTTTGGTTATCATACCATCGTTTGAATTTTATTTACTTACATACGGGTAACATTCTTTAATCGGATTGGCTCGATATTGTAATTTGAAAGTTGACTTTAAAAGGCTAATCAAGATAAATTTGGGTTCATTTGCCTGGTTAACCATAAAGCCACGTTTTAATTGTATGTAAATTGCAGTAAAGAGATAATAGAGGTATCAAAGTCAACGGTTTTGTAAAACTCCGTTTTATACAGTTTCATCGATTGGAGATGTACAAATTTAAAATATTTAGGCATAGTTGGAATGTTTAATACATAGTCTCATATAGTATTAGTAATTGAAGGATCTACTGTAAATGATTGAAAGATAGTTGAGTAAACGGTGCACTAAGCGTAAGCCATTTTTATTAACTTTTTTCAATATTTGATTGGCGTCTTGCTACAGTTTAATCGACGCATTCCGCACATGTCTCTTGAGCAAACCACTAAAGTTGTCTTACTTGCCTTACATCATATACATATAATACCATATTTACGGAAGAATACCATATTTACGGAAGTTACACTTCGTCTTTTATTTAGTATGACTTTAGCAATTCTGTCTTGCAATAATATATCAAGAAATAATACGCCTTAAGTGTTTTGTAATACCAAGAAGGATCCCTCTATGTACGTTTCCTTAAAAACCTACGGTGGATACAGTTAATTTTGTCAGATATCTTTGCACAATCATATTTAAATAATGCAACGACTATAGCCGCATTCGTATATAGTTTTGAGTGTGGATATCAGAAGACCACTGGTAGTTTTCTGTTTACGAGCGTTCCTTTTAGTTGGATTAAAACTAGTTTGACACGTGAAAGCTCCAATTTAAAGCTGTAATACCCATCAGCCATTTTGTTAACAGCACTTTGAGGGAGTTTCTGAATGCTTTGTCCATATTTGCAAGAGTAAAGGTTTGCTGAGCAGTTAAACGACTTTAATACAATATTTAAATACAAGGCCACCACAGCTTATCAAAAGCTCCAGGAATACTCCAAGTTCATATGTTTGTTCCAGTTTTTTGACTACGTTTATAATTTTTACCATTCTTTGTTTTACTATATCTCCCACTCCTCCGGATTTACGTGTTCCAAACGATATGCTCATCGACGAACCAGTTATGAATTTTACCAAGAAGTTTGCTCGATTCTAGTAGTAACGTGATTGGTCTGTAGGATTTTGGGTAGGTGGGTTCTTTTTTATGACTTTAACCATTTTACTACCGAAGCAGATTACTTGACCCATTTACATTGCCATTATTAAAATGGCTGAATTTCTCTGGATCGCAAGTACTGGGTGCCAAAATTAAAGCACTTTCAGTTCTTTCTGCTTCTCTTTTGTTGTTATTTTGTCACAGTGTCATTAAGAAGCAGCGCCACTAACAAATAGTTTGTGGTTTATTTTACAAATCCGTAGTTGTCCGGTCATTTTTATATGCTAGACTACCCAGTATACTTTAATATTTTTAAGTTTGGTTTAATTACAGGCTTGGTTTAACTACATCTCTAAAAAACTCACCACGACAGATTTCTAAGAAAGGACTTTTGCCAAGTGGTTACTGCCATCTTGGCTCGTTTTCTCAAAAACCCAACACTTATAAGTGTAACTCCAATATTAGAGTTACCATTGTGGCATAGGCTAACTTTTTTTATTTAAAACAAAGAGACCTTTTTTTGCTATAATTCTTCCTATCATACCTCAGGTTAGAGTTAACTTGCAAATTTTTTTTGTAAGTTAAAATTTTTTTTCAGTAATTTGGATAGAAAATTAATATAAAAATTTTTTATTATCACATTAAAGAAAGTTTTACTTCTTTGCTGTAAATAATATTTAATTTTTATATATAAAACTAGAAGTATTGAATTCTTTGTTTTTATTAAAACAAGGTTTCCTTATTTCGTTTTATTAAAATTAAAAAAAGAATAATTTATATTGTGATAAAAGTATACAAATACAGTGACAGAATGGTATTCCCACGCAACAATATGAAAATGAACTGAAACTTGGTTTTCTACTGACGTTTTAAACGCGGAAGCCCGTTGTAGGTTTAGGTGATGATAATATTTTATTAGTTTTTGCAGACTTTAATTTGCCTCATCTGATTTGGTCACAACATTTAAATGGAATGTTACCCAGTAACTCGTTTTTTATTGAAGAATGATGAACATCACAAGTCTATTTTAATAATTTTAAATTTGGATAGGCCTGAGTTTGCTAATACTAATAAACAGTTATTTTACGACTACTCCATAAGGTTAAATTTGAAGATTTAAACTCGTTTTTCAATTCAATTAATTGGATTGAGTTGTTTGGCTTTTGCGGTCTAGATAGTGCCGTAAAACGATTCTATGAGATTATTTTTATTGGTATTGACAAGCTTATGCCAGTTAAATTTAGCCGCAGGTTTAATAAACATCGGTTTTTTGATCAGGAGCTGCGTTCAGCCAAGAATAAAATGGATCGGTTACAAAAAAATTTAAGAATCATGCTAACTCGGTAGGTTAGCTAGGGTATATACTAGGGTTGAGGGTAATATCAAGAGTAAAACTAAATGTTTTTGGTCCTACATCAATGCCAAAAGAGGAACTGTTTCATCTGTGTTTTTAATATGGGCTTATCTCTTCATTGACGAGCAGACCAATAATGCTTGCTTAACTGTTGGTAATTTGAATTCGATGACTTTGGAGTTTTGGATACTAAATTTATTTTTAAATATATGTGTCTCTAAGTTGAAACCAAATAATAATGCCGGTCCTGGTTTAGTCCCTGCAGTTTTATTTTGTGAATGTGCTCATTAATTAACATTACCTCTGGAATTGATATTGGGTATTTTTCACACAGTTGGAAAACTTCAAGTATGTCATTCCGGTTTTTAAAACTGGTAATCGATGTTTAATTGAAAATTACAGGCCTATCTCAATATTATCTGCTACTCCAATAATATTTCAATGTAGTTATTGGTATTTCAATGTACATGACTTATAGTTTATTGAGTTTGGTAAAATTATAATCCACAATAGCAAGATTTTCTGTCAGGTAGATCAACTTTTACTAATCTCGTTGAACTTGTGAATTTTGTGATAAACTCATTTGAAGATGGTTCGCAATTTGTTGTATTCACTGACTTTAAAAAAACGTTTGATAGAATCTCACATGAGGTTATTTCATCTAAATTTCAGAAAGTCGGTGTTTACTCAAACTTACTGCTATGTGGTTAAAATCTTACCGTTGTGATCAAAAACAGTATGATAATATGAAGATATTTATTAAAATTGATAACGCAACTGACCGCGCATGTCTTCAGGATGATTTGGATATGTTTTTTGTGTGGTGTGAACTTAATAAATTGCTAAATGTTGGAAAAAGTCAAGTTATGCGAGCTTCCATCGAAAGAAAAATTCAATTTAGTTTGCATGACAGCCTGTGGTGATGTTTAAAGTTTTTTTTACCATCTAATAAAAGCACTGTAAAGTATGATTGGAAGGTATAATGTGGTAATAGATATTTTTTATGGCATGTCATGAAAAACAAATATTACTTATATATAAAAGGAAATATTTTTTTTCACTTCAGTAATTAAAATCCATCGATAAGATTTTTTTATATCGAATTAAATATTAATCCATTGAGTTGCATTTTATTATTAAAATAAGATTTCTTTCTTCTATTAGAATTAATCATTACATTTTTAATAAAACATTAATTTATATCTTACAAAAATATAATAAAAAATATGTTTATTAATAAAAACAATTATGGTGTTATTCTAAACTAATTTCGAATGATGTAATACAAGTAATATTGCACATTGTATTTATATCGACTACGGAGCACTTCGAAATACTCTAACAACCCCATAAACTGGTGACCCCGATAAAGGGTAAATAAACATTGCTCATAAATTTAACAACATTAATCGCAACATATTAGTGGAGCAGACGAATACATTCAAACAAAAAAAAAAAGGATATCATCAGGTCCATCCATAGTTACAATAAAAGTATTTATTCAGCTGTAAATTATAGTTATACTTGAAATGGTGATATAGCTAGTTATCATCGAGCGGCCTCAAATAAAATTATACCTGAAGTGGTGGTTATAATTTTTCAGCACCAAAATCAACAACTGCAGCATTTTCATCACAGAACTATTTAACAGAATTTAAAACTGTAAGTACCTTTTAATTATATTTTACAGTGCTTATAATATTCCTTTTCGGCTTATTATCTGTGTTATTTTTGGTCTGTGTGTAATAATGGATTTTATTACATTCATTTTTTTGGTTTCAATTATCTATTTAATTTTCGGTTATTTAACGCGTTTTTTCGTAGTCTCCGCTGGAGATGATTTAAATTCTCCTAGTACTGTAGAAAATCTACCATCCACTTCATCTCCAAATTCCATTATCTTGACTGATGATGAACTTCATATGTTGCTAGATAATGTAGTATCAAAAGCATTATCGCAGAGAGCAACACAATATAGTGACCGCGAGTTGAGAGACAATGGAGATTCAATTAATGTCGTTAATGCAAACAATAATATTGCTCACATAACTTTCAAAACACCGCAACCTTTATATAACCAAAATCCGGAAGTTTGGTTCAATATTCTTGAAAGGCAATTTTTAATATCTAACATAATAAGTGAGCAAACTAAATACTCGCATGCCGTCGGTGCATTGGATGCACGTTTACACGACACATTCGCACAATTAATTATTCGGGATAAAGGTAATAACCCTTATACCATTTTTAAAAATGAGGTATTAAAAACGTTGGGAGATTCGGAAAATTTACAAATTAATGCACGGTTTAGCATTGGGAGATAAAAAACCTTCCCAGCTTTTAGCTCAAATTGAATGTGGAAACTGATTTCAACGATTCGGCTATTAGGCAGTTGTGGCTCAAGGGACTACCACAACAAGTGCAGATGGTATTAACGCCGTTTGAATTAGATTTTCCCCTTCACATTTTGGCTGAAAGAGCTGACACAGTCTTTGAAACAATGTCGCACGCTAACATAAGTTTGGTTGATTCACATAAAAATTTAACATTAGATCAAAATATAGCTAATGAAATTGATAAAAAATTAGCAAATTTTAAATCGAAATTAATCCATGAATTTTTATTACATTCAAATTTGAGATCTCGTTCAAAATCGCGTCAAAACTCATCTAGACACAATTCAAAAACTCGTTCAGTAGCAAACAAAGATGACTGTTTTTATCATGGCAGATTTGGCGTCAAAGCATCAAAATGTATCAATGGATGTAGTCAGCATGATACATTTTAAAATCATAAAAATCACCAAAAAACTAAATGCTCATCAACATTTTGCGACAGGTGTTGATGACCAAAATTCTAGTAGTCGCCTAACTGTTTTTGAAATTAATAGTAAAGCAAGGTTTTTGATTGATACGGGAGCTGATGTCTCTGTTATTCCAACCACCTTTGTCAAAATTCCAAAAATTGATATTTCTTTTCGATTATTCGCGGCAAATGACACTACGGTTAACGCTTTTGGTACAAAAACGTTAAAATTAGATATTGGCTTGCGACGAGAATTTATTTGGACTTCCATAATAGCGGATGTTTCAATAGCTATTTTAGGTGCGGATTTTTTAAAAGCAACTGGTTTGCTGGTCGACACACAAAAACAATGGTTAATTGATCTATCAACTACTTTATTTGTTGCAGGCATTCTCACTATTTCCAGAAATTCGGCTATTCATTCAAAATTGATAAATCGGCTATTCATTCTAACATTGTCAAAATTATTTCTGAATTCCCTGAAGAAATGCAAAGTACTATTTCGATTAATAAAATCAAGCATGATGTCACATATCAGCTTGAAACTACGAGACATCCCGTATCTTTTAAAACACGGCGTTTAGCACCAGATAAATTAAAAATTGCCAAAGCAGAATTTGAAGTTAAGATGTCTAAAGGCATTTGTAAACCCAGTAAAAGAACATGGTCAAGCCCCTTACACTTAGTTCAAAAGAAAAATAGTGACTGGCGCCCATGCGGCGATTATAGAGCATTAAACAAAGTCAATATTCCGGATTGTTATCCAAACCCTCATTTACAGCCCTTTAATTGGTTTGACTTTTCAAACCAATTAAAGGGCTGCAAAATTTTTACAACTTTAGATCTCGTTCAGGCTTATCTCGTTCAGAAATGCATCTCAATCTTTTCAAAGACTCAAGCATTCCGTTTTCTTGGGTTAAATTTCTGTTTTGTTTATTTATATGATGTTCTTGTAGCTTCAAACAATTTCGACGAACATTTAGAACACTTAAAAATTATCTTTTCAAAATTATCAGAATATGGTCTAATTATTAACATTGATAAATGTGTGTTTGCATCACAAGAAATTACCTTTTAAGGACAGTGAACGAGCAAGGCATTTTACCTTCTCAGGAACGAATTCAAGTTATTAAAAATTTCGATCGTCCGCAAATATTTAGACTTAATTGTCTAAACGTTTTCTTGAAATGCTAAATTTTTATCGACGCTTTATTCAAGGTGCCGCTGCTGATCAAATTTTATTGAATAATTTTCTTAAAGGATATAAGAAAAACAGTAAAATAGCAATAAATTGGTCAGCAGAATCCATTGAAGCGTTCGATAACTGCAAGGCAAAATTATGTTCAGCTACACTTTTGGCACATCCTTCTTCTTCGGAACGCTTGACGATTATGGTAGATGCTTTAGATACAGCAATTGGAGCAGTGGTACAGCAGTTTCTCTCAAATACTTGGCAGCCTTTTAGTTTTTTTTTTCAATTCGGCTCAATGAGACACAAAAAAAGTATAGTGCTTATGATCGCAAATTGTTAGCGGCTTACACGAGCATTAAACATTTTAGATATTTATTGGAGGGTTGAAAATTCACATTATTTACTGATTATAAACCACTTTGTTTCGCTTTTAATCAGAATCTGACCAAGTCATCACCATGTCAATTTAGACATTTAGACTACATTGGTCAATTTAAGACCGATATTCAGCATGTCTCTGGTGTTGAAAATGTAGTTACTGACGCTTTATCACGCATAAGTCAAATTTACTTACATAAAAGCATTGACTATGCAGCTATAGCGGACGCTCAAATCAACGACGAAGAATTAAGGGGAATTTTAACTAATAATTCGGTTTTAAAATTTAAACAATTTTCGGTCTCTTTTAATTCAAACAAATTACTTTATTGCGATGTTTCTACTTCTATTCCGCGATCATTCATTCCATTAAATTTTCGGCAAATAAGTTTTGTTTTTTTTTTTCATAAATTATCATATCCAGGCGGTAAAGCATCTGTTAAAATGTTAACTAAAAATGTTATCTGGCCTTCAATTAAAAAAGATGCAAAAATTATGGCGCAAAATTGTATAGCTTGTCAAAAGTCTAAAATTTCTAGGCATACAAAATCTTCTTTCGGTTCGTATAAACTAAATTCACAACGATTTACTGAAATTCATCTTGACATTATTGGTCCTTTGCCAGTTTCTGATAACCAGCGGTACTGTGTGACATTGATAGATAGGTATACTTGATGGACTGAAGCAATACCTGTTCCACATATCACTGCTGCCACTGTGGCCTTTGCTGTGTATTCTTATTGGATATTACGTTTTGGTGTTCCAGAATCAATTATTACGGATCAAGATACTCAATTCGAGTCGCAACTATTTTCAGAATTAGCTTCGTTGGTTGGTTTCCAAAGGAAAAGAACTACTAGTTACAATCCCAAATGTAATGACATGGTCGAAAGATGGCACAGAGTCATTAAATCCGCTATAATATGCTATGATCGCACAGATTGGACTAGTATCCTTCCTTCAGTTTTACTAGGACTAAGAACAACATTTAGTGAAAATTTACAAACTACTCCCGCTGAACTCGTTTCTGGTAGTACTATTCGAATTCCTGTCCAATTCTTGAGTAATAATAATGACAAAATTCCTCAATCTGAATTAATTAAATTACTCACGGATCATTTTCACGAAATTCAACCTGTACCAGCCTCTGATCACAGCGTTAATAAAATATTCATAAGCAAAAATCTAGATACTTGTTCACACGTATTTATTAGAATAGACGCTGTGTATAAACCTTTGCAAGCACCCTATTCTGGTCCACACTTAGTTATCAAAAGATCTCTCCAGAATTTTATCGTTGAAGTGAATGGTAGACAAATTAAAATATCTATAGATAGACTAAAACCATGTTTTACTAAAAATCTATCTTTAGATAATCAAAATTCTTGTTTGTTTGTTTGTTTATTTCTATGCAATCTGTTTTGGGGCCGAAGCTCACCCAACTCTTTCGCGGGTAATTAACGTCCTACTTTACACCATTACTAGCCAAATCGAGGACGCGCGAATACAGGTTCGCGTTTCAAATATCCATCTGCACATTGCATTGCTCCAGCCAGCCTGTACTGGCATGGACGATGGTTCGGCCCATGAATTCTGCACTCCAACGGGGGGTCATAGTTGTGTTCATCGTCATCACCGATCGTAATCAAGTGATGAAAAATCCCTTTTGCAACCCTCCCCCGTTGGGATTCGAACCCGGTACCTCCCGTCCCAAACACCGCAGCTTTAACCACTGCGCCAATTGCTCGGTATCAAAATTCTTTAAACCAATCTTCTTCTAAATTTCCTCCTACAGATGATCTTTCCAAATTAAAAATTAAAAAGAAAGTTTCATTCGGTTTACCCACAGATCAAAATATCACAAAATCAGGACGTGTAATACAAATTCATTCTAGATTCGTTGAAAATTAAATTAATTTTTGGTATAACAAACAGAAACTTCAATACAACCCTCTTATTATTAACGTTTATATTTTAAACATCGTAAAATGTTAAGTTTTTACTGGGAAGGGAGTATTGCGGTGATGTTTGAAGTTTTTTTTTTACCATCTAATAAAAGCACTGCAAAGTATGATTGGAAGGTATAATGTGGTAATAGATATTTTTTATGGCATGTCATGAAAAACAAATATTACTTATATATAAAAGGAAATATTTTTTTTCACTTCAGTAATTAAAATCCATCGATAAGATTTTTTTATATCGAATAAAATATTAATCCATTGAGTTGCATTTTATTATTAAAATAAGATTTCTTTCTTCTATTAGAATTAATCATTACAGTTTGAATAAAACATTAATTTATATCTTTCAAAAATATAATAAAATAATATAATATAATTATTTTTCAATTAATTTTCAATTTTACATAATATTATATATACATTATATATTAATAAATTTCTAATTCAGATACATAATTATTAATGAGTATAGTCGTTATCATGTATTAAGTTAATATTCGTGTTAATTGTGTTGTTTTGTTGTGGACAGTTTGTCATTTATATACTTTTTTGTGTTGTGTTTATGTTTTGCTAAAATCTAAAATGGAGTGTGTTAAGTGTACCTCGATTGTTACGATCGATAACATTACGTGTTCCGGTTTTTGTAACGGCACCTTTCACTACAGTTATGCCAATATTGATCGCATTTCATACTGAGCTAGTGTGAAATGTCCAAACATGTTGTGGTTTTGCAATGCGTGCCGTGAACTTTTATTAAATAAATCATTTCATAAATTATTTTCTAATGGCAAGTCTAGTGATTACTTTTGTTTTCAACCAGTGCTTGATAAAATCAACGATGAGTTAGTTTATAATAGAAGGCTAATGGAAAATCTAATGGTTAAGTTATCTACTACAGATAATAAAGCTGTGGATTCAGCTATTATGCCCACTGCTGTTTTATTGCCAGCTGATGAAATAACTTCATGCACTGGATAAAAGCGTTCGTCATATGCTGCTGTAGCTGCATCTCTTTTACCTGTGGATACTTTACGGTCATCCAGTATTTCTAGTGAAGTTTCATCAAAAAAGGCGAATTGTAATAGTAAAACAGCCCTCTTGAAAACTTTGCCTTCAACTGCTCGTATTATCAGTGCTTTATTATCTGACAATGAGGATACTGATGCTAATAATGCTGTGCCTACTAATTCTGTAAGGTCCTCCATAATTGGCGAAACTAGTTCATCAAAAATACCTTACAATCGTGACGAAAATATGCTCAAGTACCGTAAATCTTTTTGTGGAACTAACAGTATACCTACTTGTCTAGGTATTAAAACTATTGAACCAAAGTTTTGGATTCATCTATCCAGGTTTGAGCCTGATACCTTGGAGAAGGATGTCTTATTAATGGCGAATACTTGTTTGGGTTCCGAGAACTGCAAAATTGGCAAACTCATCCCTAAAAATTGTGAACTACAAAATTTAGAATATATTTGTTTTAAATTGGGTGTTAATGCTGAATTTCGGGAAAAAGCACTTAATCTTAATACCTGGCCAACTGGTATGTTCATTCGACCGTTTAATTTAAATTTTCGGATATCAGGACACTCACGAGCCAAAATTCGGAAACCTATTCAAAATCTCAACCCTGCAATAGTTTAAGGAGTGATAGTTTAAATAGTAAAACCCTTCCAAATGACAACTTGCAGGTTTTTGATAATTTTTCATTAAAATGTGGTCATTTAAATGTTCGTAGTTTGGTGAAACATTTCGACGAGATTAATATTATGTTACATGTTCGGCAATTTGATGTTTTTGCTTTGTCTGAGACTTGGCTAAGTAATAAAATTACAGACAAGTCTCTTTCCATAAATAATTACAAGTTGTTACGTCAGGTGGTGGTGTTGGTTTATATTTTCGGTCTCATTTAAAAATTAAATTAGTATCTTCTGGTTCCTTTGGTAAAATTGAATTTTTGGCTTCTGAGTATATAGGTTATTTTGGTAAAATTATTTTGTTGGTAATTTATAACCCACCCCCTTTAGCAAGTGATGATATCATGAATATAAATGCTATTTTTGAAGATTTTTTGCCGCGGTATGTTAAAATGTTTTGCTTTGGTGATTTTAATTATAATATGGTAGTCAATAATCCTCTAACTATTTGTTTAAATATAAATAATTTATACTTTTTACCATTTAAACCTACAAGGATTAACAGTATTCTAGATTTAATTATTGTGTTTGATCTGGATAAACATAATATTGTATCTTATGAACAATGCGCTCTTCCTTGTATTTCGGATCATAACTTGATTTTTGCTAACTATAAGTTATGTCATACTAGGGCTAAAATATCTTATAAAGTTGTTCCAAATTATAAAGAAATTGATAATGAATTTTTTACAAATAGTTATTTTTCGCTTTATTGGGAAAATTTTTGGTTTTATCCAAATGTAAATGACATAATTGAAAATTTTAATTCTAATCTTTTACATCTAGGTTCTATTTGTGTTCCTCGCAAGATAAGTATTAATAAATGCTCTACTGCTCCTTGGCTAAACACTTATATTTTGTTTATAATGAAACGCAGAGATCTAGCTTTCAAAAAATATAAAAAATCCGGTTTAGAACTTGACTTTAAATCTTTCAAATATTTTAGAAATAAAACAAATAAATTGATTAATCAAGCTAAACAAAACTTTTATTTTAAAAATTCTGCATTTAATTCTAAAAAGATATGGTACAATTTAAAAAAGCTTGGAATTTCATGCACAGCTAGTGATGCGATCATTGAATTTTCCTCTGACGATATATTAACATCTATCAGCAAATTGTACAACTCTTTAGGAGTTTTACCATTACCTAATATTGGTTTTGATAATATGAACAAAATTGATGATTTTAGTTTTGATTGTGTAGATGAGTTTGCAGTGTTGAAGGCTATTCAAGCAGTTAAATCGGATATAATAGCATATGATAAGGTTGATTTCAAAGTTTTAAAATTATTTATCCACCTATTTCTTCCACACGTTACTTTTATCATCAATCAATCAGTTTTTCCAAATTTATGGAAAGTTGCATCTATTATTCCTTTACCAAAAAAAGAAAAAATTTCTAGCGTTAGTGATATTCGTCCTATTAGTATTTTACCTGCCCTTTCTAAAGTTATGGAGAGAATTATGCAAAAGCAAATTTATGAACATCTTCAAAAGTTTGACTTTTTATGTAAGTTTCAATCAGGATTCAAATCTGGTCATAGTACCACCTCAGCATTGCTACATATTATTGATGATTTATCTGCTATGTTAGATAAAAAAAATTCGTTTGCTTTATTAGTTCTCTTGGATTTTTCGAAAGCTTTTGATAGTGTAAATCATACCCAGTTACTTCAGAAACTTTTTTTGTACTATAAATTTTCAAATTCGTCGATAAGCTTATTGCACTCTTATTTGAGCAACCGTAAGCAGTTTGTGCAGTGTAGTGATAAACGGTCAACTATTAGTGACGTTGCTGCCGGAGTTCCGCAGGGTTCTATTCTTGGTCCCTTGCTTTTTTCGATTTATATAAATGATCTTTCATGGCACATTCATGATTGCCGGTTTCATTTTTATGCTGATGACTTGCAGTTTTATGTTAGTGGTAACATTTCTAATTTGAACGAGGTTGTGCAGTGTCTTAACTGTGACCTCAAATGCGTTTCTTTATGGGCCAAAAATAATTCTCTTGTACTTAATCCAAGCAAGAGTAAAGCTTTATTACTCTCCAGAAACAAATCAGTTAACTTTACACCGTCACTTTTGTTAGACAATGATCTCATCACTTTTGTTCCAAAAGTTAATAATTTGGGACTTATTTTGAATTCAAAACTGTCTTGGGTAGATCATGTAGAGTCGGTATGCCAACGAGTAAACTATAGTTTGTATAAGCTTAGGTTGGTAAAAAATTTTGTCCAACAAGTTTACGCATTTATTTAATAAAAACTATGGTTTTACCTTTTTTCACTTATTGTGACGTAATTTTTAATAACTGTGACAGTTCTTCGAAACGATTACTTGAGGTTACTTTTAACAATTGTACTCGATATGTACATAATCTTAGAAAGTTTGATCACATATCCGTATTTAAGGATTCTATTCTTGGTTGTGGTTTATTTGAGCTTTTTTATTGTAGAATTGCTATTTTTATTTTTATTTTTCGAGTAATTAATTCGAAATTACCTTTGTATTTGTATAATAAATTTAATTTTTCAAAGTCTCAGCGTACCAGAAATGTCAACTTGCCGTGCAACAGAACTTCTATTTATAATGACTCATGTTTGGTGAATGCAATTGTTATTTGGAATAGTTTGCCAACTGAACTTAAAAATTTAAGTTCTGTAAAAATTTTAAAAAGAAATTGTATGATATGATTGGGAGAGTGTAAATTTTTGTGTATATTATTTGTAATTTATTGTATATATTTTATTGTGCATTTTTTATTTTGCTTTCCAATTTTTTTTTTTGTTTTGTTTTTTTTTTTTTTTTGATTATTTATGTTAGGTTATGTTTTCTTTATGTAATTATGTGTATATGCATGTTGTACAAAAACTTAGGTTTAAACTTCATTATAATAAATAAATAAATAAATAAATAAATAAAAAATATGTTTATTAATAAAAACAATTAAAACTAATTTCGAATGATGTAATACAAGTAATATTGCACATTGTATTTATATCGACTACGGAGCACTTCGAAATACTCTAACAACCTCATAAGCCTAACGTTTATCCACACACTGAAAATATAATAAATAAAACTAATTCAACGATGGACTTAAAGATGTGACTACATTTAAAATAGTTTATACAACATTGGTAAAATCACAAGTTAAATACTTGTCAATTATATTATGTGATCATCAGTATGATATTAGAATTTTCCGTCTAGAAAAAATTCAACGCCGACTCCTGAGTCGTTTATGTCGCTGCATACTAAAAAATAACGAACATATTGTGTTGTTTTTTATTCCAATCGCCAAACAACAGGCTGAGTCAAAACGCACACACAAAATTAATTCACACTATTTGTTAATTATAATACATAATTTATAATACGTACATAATATAAAAGAAATAAAAAAACAACAAAATCATTTTTTTATGGTATTACAAAAACCAACCCTTTTCTTTTTCTTTTTTCCGTTCACTAGATCTTTTCCATCTATCTCCTAATTTTGTATTGTCGCAAAAAATAATAATCGCTACCCAACCATATCATCAAAAAACAAAAGAACCGATCCAAAAAACTCGTAGCCGACTACGATTTATAATCACGTCTCCAACCTAAGAAACAAGTAAGACGGTATCCAATCAATTCTCAACATATTGCTTACATGAATTATTGTAACATATTTCAAATATTTCTACAAAACCATAAACGATCAATTAGTTCGGCTTGTTTTATCTATGATTTATTCAATAGTGGCATTGGCTCTTTTCAGTTGTTTTCCAACCTCAACTTTTTGAGAAAAAAATTTAAATATTAGAAATTATTCTTTATTCAGCTTCGATTTCATAGAACTAATTACGGGCTAATTGTTCAGTTTAATTTATATTTTATGTTGATCTTAATAAATAAATTAATAAATAATAGTGAAGTCACCAGAAATGATTTTCAGGCAAAAACTAAACCAATTTAGAACCAGTAAGATCTAATCTTACTTGCTTTAAAATTCTCTTTACATACTTTACGTTAAAACTATTCTAAGAAATGAGTAAACTGCGCATTTCCTTATATGAAATTGTTATTGATACAAAACAGAAATTCGCGTGAAATTTTAAAGTGGACTTAAAATTTTAATGAAAAACAAACTAATAAATTTAACTGTTTATGATCTAAATTCTAAACAATGGTTGTCTTTGTTACAATTTTGATTTTAAGAAAAATAAAGAGGAATTAATTTATGATTATAATAAATCATATATTTTGTTTTATACTGTTGAATCGTTTGGTGACGGGTTGTGTGGAGTCGGGTGACAAAATTCCCCCCCCCCCTCCAAGAGATGACCATAAACCTTGTTTGTGGACAGCTGATATCGATGATTTGGTATTTTCCATAGGTTGTAGAGGAATTTCCAAAGTTGCTACTGCTTTCTTCCTGCATTTTTGTATGAAGATTTTAGTGTTATATACTTCAATGAGTATACTGATTAACATCAAGAGACCTGTAAATATACTTGTTTGCATGGTATGCGATTTATGATTAATATGGAGTAATTCATTTGTTTTATAATTTGATATTGTCCAATTGTGTAATGTAGGTAGGTCGACGTGAATAATAATGTTTGAGATATTGATATCATTATACGGTAATGTAATGATGATTTTGTCATAACATACATTATTGGGATTATCGTTTTGAATATTATTTATAGTAATTGTGCAATTTTTGAAGTGATCCAAATTGATTCCTTGTACTGTTTTTTGTTTTTGTTGACATGTTAAACTAAATGGTATTTCTTGTTGAGTTGCTACGTATAACAAATATTCCGGTTGTAAATAACTTATTTCGGCTTTGAACGGTTTGTTAGTAAAATTACATTTTGTTGGTTTGATTAATATGATGTTCGGGATACATTCATCTGATACAAGCTGCATTTTGTCTTTTTCGCAGTAAATAATTGGTTCGATGTTAATACCTGGCTTATGCACATATTGATATACATGTGAATTTAATAATAGGATATTAGATTCGGGTTTTAATCATAATGTTTGATTAATAGAGGTATTGATTTTATTTTATAATAGGACAAAGTTTGCGGATAAATATAAGGAATTTGGATACTGAAGATCAATTTAGTTTAATTGTAATAAGCTTGTAATTTTAATAATTGGTAAATATTTTCTTCTGATTTTATAACTAATTTGAATTTGACGATTCACACTTGTGAAATTTTAGAACGAATATCGGAATCCATTTCCATTTGGTTTAAAATTGAAATTTTTTGACATCATTCATATTATTTGTGGTTAAACATATTGTGATTTGATAAACTTATTGTGGGGTTATAAATATAGTGGGATTCAATAAATTTATAGTGTGATTTGCTAATTAATATACAATAAGTTGCAATAAAATATTCAATACATTATATATTTGTTATGTACATATTATTTTCGCGTCAAACAATAGTTTTCAAAACAAATGGCCTGGCTATATATTTTTCTCTTTTTATTTTTACTTTCTCTTTTACTCGATGTTCGTTCAAACAAAAATATAAAATTAAACCAACTCTTGTGAAAATTTTCTTAAGAAAGTCACATGACTGTTTTGAGCTATACAATTGGTTGAAAAAATTGTTTGAATGAAAGAATGAACGAAGATATTGAACTGTGAAGTTGCCTTAACTTGTAATTTTGAAAAAGTAACGGTTTCAGTGATATCTAATATATGTTTATTTAGTAATTCTATATTGTAATTTGGTGAGAAGCTGAATTGGCATGTGACTGCGCAATGGCGGTGCGTACATGGTTTGTGAGTCAAACGGGTTGGATAAATCTCGGAGGGGCTTTGGAACAGAATTTTGGTGGAAATGGGGACGCGATCGGCAAACGTATCGCACTAAGTGTCGTAGATGAGAGTGACCTCGCGTAGGAAAGTATTATGTGGGATCGACTTACGTGGTGGCGGATGCTGTGGATGTTGTGTGGTCATGAGAATGTATTGGAATGTTGATATATTGTACTATTGCAAAATTATATTGTTAAATGTGTACATTGCTATATGTATATATTTAGGTTTTTACATAAGATATTTCTATAATTATAAATGTATATTTAACGATCGTATAAATTAATAAATTTGTAAGTTTCAGACGAGACTAATCAAATTTTTTACGGTCTGTGGCTTGCAGGAGGTTTGATATAGTATAACGGTGTTATAATATTAAAAACTAATTATTTTATAAATTCAGATTAAAAACTAATTTAGTTTATTACAACCTAGGGTAACTAGTTTATTGATAGATATTGTTTTCAGGGTACCATTGCAGATTACAGATGAATGGCGGCATACTGAAGTTGCTGATAAGAGATGGCAGAATTCAGAGCAGTACAACAAAAATGTGATTGTCTTTCACTAACAGTAGTTTGAATATTGGTTACCGGGAAATCGGACCAATTATGTCTTAACTAACATACTTTGCCTTTTCCTAACCCACAAAAATTTACTAACTATTGGCCGCCAAGGTGTCTGTAACCGGGTCGATCTCAATAATTTAACTAGTATCCTTCCATATCCTTCCAAGTTTTTGGAAGGATATGGAAGGATATCCTTCCAATGATGGATATGAAGGATATCCTTCCGATGGCAAAGTCGGAATCTCGTTACGAAAACCAGCCAATTCTTAATATACAGATTCGTAGTAAGGCGGTGTCACCTCAATGATCCAGTTTTTAAACCAAGTTAACGGTTCTCTTCTTGCATGTCACCTTTATTATGTTTAGCGTAGCTAGACCAAGCCAGTTCTAGTCTCTTTGAAGTTTATGTTACTCAAGAAAATCTCAGAGTTCTTGGCCTTAGCGGTCTCGATTTTAATACAATTGGTGTAACTACTAGCCTTCTAAATTGCTAAACCAGACGCAATAGGCTTTGTGTACTGCCACATTTTGTTCTTGACTTCCTCACTTAAAGCAAAGGAAGCTTATTTACCAACAATGTTAGTCTTTTTTGAACACTTCACATAAGAATCGGCATAACTGCGCTGGGCACAGGACACCTAATCCAAATTTAAGTTTCTCGACGAGTGGGGGAGTTCTCCAATGTTTCTGTTTACATACCACCAATTCAATATTAACTCAGTTGAGCGATTATGTGCAAATTTTATTTAAAAAAAACTCACTATTCTAACAAAGGATTTTGTCTAGCAGTTGTAGTTCTGAATTGAGACAATAGTGGTGTTTATAAACGTAAACCTTTATTAAAAAATATACTGTTATAAACAATTTACAGATAGTCATTTCCTTAGAGGATCAATAAATTATTATTTGAGGACATTCAAAATATATAAGTTACAGCTCACAATGTGTACCCGTCATCCAACATAAATTCTGGATACT
Source organism: Tipula confusa (assembly GCA_963556175.1). Classification (NCBI taxonomy): domain Eukaryota; kingdom Metazoa; phylum Arthropoda; class Insecta; order Diptera; family Tipulidae; genus Tipula; species Tipula confusa. Next base: position 168,813,433 of record OY744475.1, on the reverse strand, counting down.
ATTGTATTTTGGTGTCTAAAACTCATCAATTCAATTTCTATTCGATTTGTATACATTTTGCGTTACTATCGACAACAGACACACACACAATGAATCGCCTGGGAATTAAGATTTGTTTGCTGTTTGTGTAAATATGGAAATCAAAATTTATGATTTTGGCTGACAGTAGAATTTATTTATTCGTATCAAAAAATTATTGAAGCGGTTCTCCATTAAAAAATTTCGTATAAAACCAAAAATGTACATTCATCATTATATTCATGTGGGGATTTAATTCGTATTCGATTATTTGAATGGGTTCAACTTCAAAGGGGCATTATTATAGATTTTCGTAATACTGGATTTGAAATTGTATACAATATTTTTAGGGGCGCAAACATATACAGAAATATATCTTCATATAATGTAATTGATTATTTTTTAGAAAAATTTCGAAGCACTTTTTATGCCCAGTCGCTCGACAGTCATTCTCGTGCTTATGGATAAAACTGAACCGCGACGAAAACCACATAGCAACATTTACATTCGCTTGTGGAAAGTACATGAAGAGAACGATTACACCGGGGAACCACTCAGAACTGGACATTTTAAAACTGGATATTTCAAAATAGAATTTGACAAAACGATATAAGGTACAAAACTGGATATCTCAAAATTGGATAATTCAAAACGAGATAAGGTACAAAACGAGATATGGTACAACACTGGATATTTCAAAACAGGATATTTCGACATGTGATTTAAACTTAAAATGATTTTTTAGGAAAGTTTTGGAATATGGCCAATTAGGGAGGAACTCGGCGAGTTCTTAACCGATTTTGATGAAATTCGATGCGTAGGAAGAAAATGGGATTTAATAATGATTTTTTGGAAAAGTTCTGGAATATGGCCTGTAATATTAGGAAGGAACTCGGTGATTTCTTAACCGATTTTTATGAATTTCGATATGTAGGATGAAAATGGTATTTAAAAGTGATTTTTAGGAAAAGTTCTTGAATATGGCCAGTTAGGGAGGAACTCGGCCAGTTCTTAACCGATTATGATGAAATTCGATATGCAGGATGAAAATGGGATTTTAATATAATTTGTTGGGGAAGTTCCGATATAAGGCCAGTAAGGTTCCATACTTGATTTTCCTTCACTTAATGTTTTTTTTCTTTAATTGTATAATTAAATTTGATTTTAACACCTTTCTTGGGATAACTTCTGGAATATGGCCAACAAGGTTTCATACATGAATAATTTTAAGCAGAGGGATAGAATTTTCCTTCACTTAATGTTTTTTTTTAATTGCTGCTTTTATCATCGTATTAAAATAATCATTGACTTGAAAAAATCATTTTAAAATCCCATTTTCATCCTTCATATCGAATTTTATCACAATCGGTTAAGAACTCGCCGAGTTCCTTCCTAACTGACAAATCGAGAAGTTAGCAATCTTCAAAGTAAAATAACACAGACCATTGGGTAAACATCCCGAATTCGATATCGTTGAGATCACTCTATATTCCAACTTATGGGCCAGTAGACGTTATCACGTGAGAACAAGAATACAAATGGAAACCGAAGATATAGACAAAGAAGCAACGAAGGTGTGGCAAGATAATTGGTTTGATAAATATCTAAAGAGACCAACCGATCTCCAAAATCTGACTCTAGCACAAGCTGCTTCATACTACACAGTGTTAAAAACAAAAAATGGAATAAACGTGGCAATCCTAGAACTGTTCTGTATCGGAACTACAATATTGGTACAGACCAGCATAATTACAAGCGAGAAATGGTTATATTGCATCTGCCCTTTTGTATCTGGATGTTGAAAATCCAGACAGCAAATTAGTCATTGACTTGATGAATCGACTAACAGCACAAGTGTGTAAATGTGACCCATTCACTGATTTGTATGCTAATCCAAATGCGGAAATCAACGATGAACGATGAGTTTAGCAACGTTGACTCGCCTAGGTCCAGTTGCCAAAAAGTGAGAGAACGTTATGCCGAATACAAAATTCATTAAACTCATGCGCTCATCCAATGAAAGACAAGAGGGTCTACTAATGTATACTAGAAGAAATCTTTTGCAAGGAACGAATGCCTTACCGTTGCAAACCTTTTTAACCGAACCGGCTGCGGTTGCGGCAAAGCATTTGTAATACGGCTGCTAATTCACATTTACAACCGCTTTACGAAAAATGATTGTTTCTGTAATTCATTTATTCCATTTGCTTTAACGGGCAAGGCGGCTGTAACCATTAATAGCACGACTGTTCACACCACTCTTAAAATCTCTATATTATATCAAAAATGATTCCTTTTTTGATTGAAGTTGTTTTACAGTTTCAGTCTCTCTTTAAGTACGTTCGGGCTGTTGTATTGAGCATGATGTCTGCGGAACTTTTACAACAAGATTCACGACTCAAGCAAATCATGAAAATCATGGAAAATGTGTTATCAAAAAGTTACCTTTACAAGTTTTTTTTATCAACCGAATTTACTGAATCGGATAGAAAAATTTCATTAAGCGCTTATTTTTCCTTATGATACTGTCAATTTAAGTCGCACTTATAAAGTGTATGAAATGAATTAGATTCACTTGATAGATTTATAATTTCTACTATTGGTTCCACCACTTCACAATCACTTTTATTGGAATTCATGAATAGCAAATTGAATGAATTCATGTTGTCCGTGATATTCATATTAAACTATAATCTATATTTGCAATACAACCTACTAAGTCGCAGACTTTTCACCTCAATTACTAACAACGAAATGAACAAACAAAACATGAAACAGCAAAAACAAAGAATGTTAAAAGGATTTGTGATTCCCCGTTTTATATCTTCTTCAGATTTTTGTGTAGTGTTTCATAATAATCGGGTAATTATTTATAATTTCGGGTTTTAATTTATATTAAAATTTTATTTCGCTATCGCACAAAAACGTGTACCTTGAGTAAACTCATTTTTCGAAAACAGAATCATACGCGGCGCAAAAATGTATACAGATTATCTAGAGAAAAACAATTTTAACATAATTTAATTTTTGTTCGATGTTAGATAAACAGTTTTGAAGAAATTTTTCTCGGAAAATAAGGAAAAATGTGAAAATGTAATGATGATATGTTATAGAAGTTGAGCCTGCGATTATAATGGTGCATTATCTTAAAAACTAGTTATCTGAAGTTAACCTGTTTTTGTTTAATTCCACAGATTTTAAAAATGGAAAGAAATACTTTGTTATCTGTTAAGGCATACGAAATTTTGAACGAGTTCAAGCTTGTATTGTTTCAAGAAATATCTTAACAGAGTTAGAACAATATAATTCTGCAATTCGGTATTCTTTTGAGAAATCAATTAAAATATTTCACAAAACCACTTATAGCAATTTTAATTAATGTACGAAACCATTAGAAGAAATGAAAATTTTTGAATGGATATTATTTAAAAAAAATGAAGATAAATGAAGTAAAATATTAATGGAGAGATTCAAAACCAATATGAATATCGATGATCTAAAACTATCAGATGAAATAAGCCGCGTTAAAATTTTTTTGTCTCCTGAAACCCTTTTAAATAATAATAAATTGCAATTCGATAAAAAAATGGGTCGATACATTTACACATTTTAAAAAATAAAACGAAATTCCCCATGAAAATTTATTGAAGTTGCTAAACATATCCTTGTATTTACCTGCAACAAATGCGGCAGTAGAACGGAGTTTTTCGACTATCAATAATATATGGACTGTTGATAAATCAGCTTTGGGACTTGATACTTTGACTGCACAAGCTGTAATTAAGGTCAATAAGAGCTGCAATGATGGAATACAATGATGACTTACTTAAACAAGTAAAAAACAGCAATAAATATAATTAAATATATTTAAATACTTTAAACTAATACTATAATAATTATTAACTATTTTTTTTTAAGAAATAAAGAATGTTCCTATTTATGTTTTTATAATTTATTTATTTGAAATTTTATAAATTGATTTATCAGTTATCTTATGTTATTTAATATGTAATTTTGTGATACAAGAAATGAATTTAAACAAAAGCACTGAAAAGTAGAAAGCAAATTACTGAATAGTACTAAAAGTAGTACAGAATACATTTTTAGGAATTTGTTTTCTTTTTAGAAAAATTATGGATAAAAAATTCATATAAAAATTATTATTATCACATTAAAGAAAGTTTTACTTCTTTTCTGAAATAATTTTTATTTTTATAAATATATAAAACAAGAAGTATTGAATTCTTTATTTTTATTAAAACAAGGTTACTTATTCCGTTTTTATAAAATTTAAAAAAGAATAATGTATATTTCTATGAAACCAAATAGCAAACATTTGAAGTAAAAACTCGCTCTATTGATTAACACAAACCTTATTTTGTTTTTGAAATATAAATTTAAAAAAAAACAAGGAGGTTGAAATATAGTAGTGGTTATTAATAAAATAACCACTACTATATTTTCCAGTTTGCTCACCTCGATCTGTTGGTACAAAATCAGAAGTAAGTCTTAATGATCAGATAGATGCTATAGTCACCCTTTTTTAAATATCGGCATTAAAATAATTAATCGAAATTTGATAGCTAAACTTATATAATTAAAATTATATAACAAAACAAATTTATTGTGCTTTGAAACAAATTTATTATTGGCAGATTTCAAAATCAAATAATTCATATCGAGCGATAATCGATTACACCAAGGTACCCATTTAAAAATCCGATGATCCTAACTATTATCAACTACTAACTTTTATAATCTGGTTTGTGTAAATTGGAGCGAGGCAAGTTTCCATTAGACAGAGATTTGGAAATTTCCGACCAACTTGAAAATAAAGGTGTTATTTTGGATATCCCTTCATTCTTGAGATGTAAAAGCAAACTTACTGAGAATTGTATTAACATTAAAAATATCTCCAGGACTTACCGTAATTCTTAAACGGTAATAAATAAAATAAAAAAACAATATTTTGTTGTTATATAATACATTTATTTTCCAGTTAACATACATTTAATTTTACGTTTCGAGGTTCACACACCATTAATTACATACAGACTAGAAAATTAATGAATATTTCTAAAATAATAAAAAGCATTAAACCAAGTTAATAGAATTACTTCTGCAAATATAGCCCTAAACATGTTAAAAAATTAAAATATTACAAATGTAAAATTATTTTTTTTAATAATGCTATAATTATACAATAATGTTTTTTAGTAAATTTTCCAAGTAATAATATATTTAACAAAACGTTATTAAACCGGTTCAAGTGGCTAAATAAATAAAACATAATTAATAATTATGAAAATGTGCCGAATAGTTGCGATTGTTTTATAAGATACGAAATTTGCTTAGTTTTATCGTAGTTCGGTTTCAAGCTCATTAAAAAATCAATTAAAAAATTCAGTCATTTCCGGTCATAATAATTCTTATGAGTTCAAAACCGAACTACAATGAAACTAAGCAAATTTCGTCTGCTATAAAACAATCGCAATACCTTCTCGATACCGTTTTCCTATTAAAAAATTAATACGCATATTATTGCATTTAACGCCATTTGTTTAGTTTTCACCTTATAATTCACAAGAACAACGTGTTCATACGAAGTATAAATACCTAGTATGAATGACTTTTTGATCGATTTTATGGTTTATGTCATGCGGGGACCACATTCTTCTCTGGATCCAGAAGAGATAGAATTAAATCTTTGAGAGATTCTACATACTGATGCCAAAGTCTCGCAGATGACCTTCAAGAGGAAACAAGGGGAAGGAATCACATATTTCCCAATGCCGCTGTTTCAGGTAGTAATCGACAAGGCGATACCTGTCACAAAACTACTGGCCATTCAACACCTGAGCCATTATAAAGTCACCTGGGAGAAGAAACATGGTCGAGCCCAGGTGACTCAATGCCGAAATTACCAAAGATTCGGCCACACATCAACAAATTGCGGCAGTAGTTTCCTCACATAGTTCTACCTCACATAGTTCTCTTATCCGAAACCCACCTTACCGAACGGTTTATATTTCAAGTCGCTGGGTATACCACGTTCAAGCTAGATGCAGTAAGTTCTCATTCTGGAGGCACTGCTATCTTAATTCAGAATGACATCCCTCACTTCCTGGCCAAAACTTTTGAAACAGTCGAAACTGAGGCAACACTTTTAATTGTTGGTAACCAAAACAAATACCACACGTTTTGCTCTATTTACGTAAGACAAATCAAGAGTCATGATTTAGAACATCTTTTTAACTCCAGTAACAAAGTTATCTTAGCAGGTGACTTTAATTCACGCCACACAGCATGGAGTTTCCCAAGTAATAACCAGAATGGTTGGTCACTTCTTCATTTATGCAATAATTCCAATATCCAATTAAATGCTCCTAACGAACCAACACTCCCAAGAGGAAACTCGGTTCTTGATTTGTTTCTATCTAAAAATATCTCACTAGCCACTCCATCGCGAGTTTTGCATGAATTTTGCTCTGATCATTTACCAATTGTATTCACAATCCCTTTCAATAACCAAGCAGAAGAAACAAAAGTATTTCGCAACTACTCCCAAACCAACTGGATGAAATTTAAAATTCATGTTCATCGAAACCTCTGACTTTAATTTTTATTCCAATATGATTTTCTGTTGGTTCAGTGAACTAAGAAATTCCGAATTCTCAAGCAGAATGACTAAAATTCCCGATAATTCTCCGGAAATTTTCAATGAAATTCGAAAGCTTAATGGTAAAAAACAAAATGTAATTTCTTGAATTAGCTAAAGATCCTAGTCCAATCATAGATCCTAAAATCATTGCAGAGGAAATCGCGTCTCACTATGAAAAAGTTCATATACAAAACTAGTCTATAAAATATCCCTGTTTCGATCAGTTAGTCAACAACTGTGTCAACGACTTCCTTAATTCTCCTCCTCTTAACCCAACCTTAATTGAGACGGTCAAAAAAGCGGAAGTTGCCAACATTATTCAACATATTAATAAAAGAAAAGCTCCAGGTGACGATAACATAGCCAATTCGGTACTTAGAAATCTTCCAGATAAAGCAATATCACAACTTACCAATATCATTAACGGTATCTTAAAGACAAGCTACTTTCCAGATTGTTCGAAACTCGGCAAAGTCATCCCTATTCCTAAACCAGGAAAGCCCTCTAATAGTATAGAGCATACTCGCCCAATATCACTCCTAAACGGAACAAATAAGGTGATGGAAATAGTTATTCTTAACAGACTCTAGCCTCTATTAGAACCCTATATTCCAGTAGAATAATCCGGATTTCGTGCCGGTCACTCTGCTACTCAAGCAATGCTGAGCTTAAAAACTCTATTTAAATTGCCAAGTGATTTGGCCGTTCAACAATCACAGCCTTTCTGGACATAGAAAAAGCCTTTGACACAGTCTGACATAAAGGCTTAGTCTATAAATTAATTCAATGTGATATCCCTTACTACCTCATTAAACTAATCAAATCATACATATCAAACATGAAATTTTTCGTGTCGTTAAACAAACACTGCTCTAGTATCAAATCAATTGCAGACGGAGTTGCACAAGGTTCAATTCTAGGCCCACATATTTTTTCATTCTGCTATCATGATGTCCCGAGACCCAACAATAAAGAAACCAACATCCAAATTTATGCTGATGACACGGCCATATTCACATCTTCAATTAGCGCACGGAAATCTAGCAAAAGATTGTCCAAATATCTAAGCCAATATTTCGAATATGCAAAGAAATGGAAAATCAAGGTAAACTCTTATTGGAAAATCAAGGTAAACTCTTATGAAATTAGCCATTTCTTCCACAACCAATGTAGTAAAATTCCACAAGCCAGCCCTATTTCAATCGAAGGTGGCACCTTAGAATACAAAAACCAAATCAAATACCTAGGGGTGATTATAGATAGTAAACTATCACCTCTCTCTCAAATCAAAAATGTTCGAAGAAAAGTCTTTGCAGCTCGCAAAGACTGAATAAAAATTATATTAACTACTTAAACTACTTTCAGATAAAAGTAGTTTAAGCCGATATATATCTCAAATACTTATGAAATTTATTAAACAATAGATTTAATATTAAAATGCTTATTAATTATAGATGATAAAGTTTAGGCTAAGAATCTCAACTCAGAATAAATATATGTAAATATTAATCCAATTATTTCTTTTTACGAAAACAAATTTTTTTGATCGATGCAGCCTGATGAGATGACCGAATTTAATTCGAAGGCCAAAAATAAATTCACATTAATTCTCATGATGACATCGAAACCGAACTACAATGAAACTAAGCAAATTTATACAATAATTAATAAAAAAAAAGAAAATTGTATATAAAAATAATACTCTGAAAATATTCTTCGAAATATTTTTTTAGGTTCACAATATTTTGTGACACCATACCTTCATCATACCTAATACTTTGAATTAAAATATCCTGTGGTGTCCAGACATCAAAATTCAATTTATGAATTTTGCGAAATGCAATTGAATTTGGTGTTGTGTATAATATTCATGGTTTTTTTAATGAAAATATTTGGCTCTCTGAATATATTTGGCTTCGTCGGGTTGTCCATTCCTATATCACTAAAAGGACATTTAATTTCAATTATTATTGTTTTACCTTCATGTTATACCCGGTTTTTCGCATATTCTTCAAACATCCTTGATTAAATGTTTTTTTGAATATCTAACCTATCTTTCTATTTACTAATTAATTATTAATTAGGTTCAAATGCAGCACCATCAGATTATCTATATAATAACTGTAGTGACATCTGTTCTACACATATTGTCAGTTGTAGCAGTTGTAGTGACACCTACAATATACACGCCTTGACGGTACAACCCAAAATAATTATATTTAATTTGGGTTGAAAAACAAAAGTCTACAAAATTAAGCGGAACGATACAGACGTTTACAATAATCACAATACCTGTAAAATGAAATATTTAAGTTAAATAAATAATTAGATAAAGTTAGACGTTTTATTAAACTCTACATGTTTTCATGTACATGAAAAATGCGTTGCAATTTCATAAACTTCAATGGCATATAATTCACCGCTAATTGCTTACATACCGAGCTTGTACCAGTACCAGTAGGACACGCGCATGTTGTCTTCATTATAGATCGATTCTGACCATTTACTTGTAGGTAAACATAAGATTTTTTGGTTTCGACACCTGATTAGAATTGAAGGTTAATTTTGGTATAAAGAGTTTATTGAATATAAATGTGATTGCTGGTGGTTGACTACCGAAAACTTTATTTTTAATTTGCAATGTGTATCGATCGATGGTTGGATCAAGAGAGAGATACATTGATATAAAAGAAATGTTTATAATTATTTAGTTTTGCTTATAACTAATAGGGGCATCAGTGGTTAAGCCAATAAATGCCCCTAATTACATTGAGCAATTACCAAAGTTGCTTCAACTAAATACGAGATGGTAGTGTCTTTATAAATATTATTAATATTGGTATTGTTTCTCTAACAGTGGTTACAAACAAGATTTTGATAATGGTTTTTTTTTTTTTTTTTTTTTTTTTTAAATCAACCAATGAATTTAATGTTACTTAAAGGCTAACTTAAATGAATACTTTATTTACATTCACACAAATTCCTTCAACCCATTCACATAAGTTCAGTATACCACCTGCGCATTGCATAGCTCCATGTCACCGTGTACCACGATGACATGGAAGATGGATCGGCCCATGAGTTCTGCACACCAATAGGGGATCATAGTTGTGTTTATCAATATCACCGATCGTAATCTTGTGAGAAAAAATCCCTTTTGCATCCTGCCCCTGTTGGGATTTTATCTCGGTACCTCCCGCCCTAAGCGGCACAGCGCTAACCACTGAGCCACTCACTCGGTTAATGATTGGGTAATGATTTCTATGACCTCCCTTTAGAAATTAATCATCAGTCGTTAAATCGCCAACTTTAACATAAGTCGGTTGGCTGTTGGTCGGGTCTACCATTAAAGCCACGTATAACCATTTTTATGTAAAATTCCTTTATGTAATCCGTCATAGAAATACAAAACTATGTTTTTAATTAAAGCCCTTGTTACATACAAACCGACAGTGTCAGTCGCGGAAACATTTGAATTAAAATTCAAGCTCCTTCAACGTAACCGACAACATCAAATGCACCAAAACTATTCCATCTGCATTACCTATATTCATTAAGTTCACAAACAAATAATTCTTAATTTTGACAAAGCTACATTACTAGCTGCTACATTGCATTTACACTTACAGAATCTAGTAGTAACCTCGATAGCATTACCATTAAAAGATACTCGCAGCATTACCTGTGCTGGTAATGTACTGTACTGTATCTGTAATTGAAAGGTTCATTCAGTCGGTAAAGCGTAAGCTTTTTTTGAGTTGTATCAGTTGCTCTATATGAAAATTCAGTTTGTGTTAAAACATACTCAAATGGGTTTCCTTGGCGACTGAACAGCTAGTTTGATGGATGAGAATCTGAAGAAGAGGCCATTAACATAGAAAAATGTGTTGCACTTGTTTACTCATCTAGAGGGTTTACTATCTGAAACTTTATTTCTAATTCGAACCTAGTAATATAGAAGAGAAAATACATCTGAGAAAATTGCTAAGGTGCTAGGCATGTGATGGTCTCCAAGTAATGACTGTTTCTATTTTAAGGTATGAACTGACCAGCAAAGACATACTTTGTAGACCAATCATACCTATAACCAAGGTATAACCCTATACAGAGTGCAATGACATCGAGACTTTAATTTCAAGCAGAAGTATTGTGTAATTATCTCGTATAATCTATATGTAAAGCCTACAACAAACCAACTCTTAGAATATTTTGGTCCGACTCCACTGATATTCTCACATGGATTTCATCTGAGCATAAACACGACACAATATTTAAGAATGAGCTATATATTAATCAAAAGTAAACATCGCCGAATATATCCACTTATTTTCTCGCTCCGAATTCCCTACCGGCCAATGTTAATATAAACCATTCAACGCCACGAACTGAACATGTGTTATCGCAACTTTTACGTATGTCGATAATTATTATTTTGGCCGCATAAAAAGACGAAACTTTTTATTTATTTGAACCTGCGACTCCACCCACCAAGCAACACTCTCTTTTGTATCATTAATAATTGACATTTTAAACTAAGCATTAAAGTCACCAGTTATGACACTTGGAAGGTTTTTGTAATATTTGCACTCAGTTATGGTCGAATTTTCTAGCCATCCAGCAAGGTCTAAGTACTGTATGATCCAAAATGGTCTCTATGCAAATTTTCTCCGTTTAAAAGTTTGACGTAGTATTTTGTATGCACCTGACATCTTTAAATTGTTTCAATTTTAGTAAGAAGCGGTTATTGCTTTAACTTCAGAATATATATAATCAAGACCTATAAATAGGCTAATAATAGTTTTATTGTCATTCTGTCTGATGTTTCTCTCAATATTATACAAACCGAGTGTCAATGTAGTACAAGATGGGAGAGCATGCAACATGCTACCTTCCATTGAAATTAATATTTTAACTAATTTTTGTTTGTAACCAAAACCTCCAAGCCATATGTTACCACTGCTATTTCCCAGTATATTATTACTGTGTTTTCAATTAATTAAAAATGTAAATTATGCTACCGAGTTTTTCATACTTTCCACCCACACCAAACCCAACGTAATGTTACCGACACTGAAATCTTTAAAAGATACAAAAAAAAGTATTAGATTATACTGCGTGCTTTTATTTAATACAATTTCGACTTTTTGTTTTGTTTGGCGTTTTGGCGCAAGTAAATCGAAGATTATTCTTAATGTAACTTGCTTAAATTGAATCTTCCTTTTTTTCTTAAGGAATAAAATTGATTTAATGTTATATACTCGCGGTGTATACATTTACATTTTTTAGATAAAAAAGTAAAATCGATTTGAAAAAATTAGTTTTCCTTGGTTGTATGTGTGTATGAGTGTGTTTTGATTCATTTCCACGATTTTTCTTCATTTTTTTTTATTTACCAGCAAAATAAAAGTTTTTCAATCATGGGATTACCGAACAACACAACATAATACATATAACAAAAAAATCATATTCTGCATTCAAATTGAATTTATTTGTGCCGTAGTCTCGTCTACACGTACGCCGCTTTTATAAAGGGTGAATTTTTCCACCTGCAACTTTCTATGAAATGTTATAGAAACTCCTATTTTTTATTACTGATTTCCCGGATTTTGTTAATTTGTTGGTTAATTTTTTTTTTCTGGATTTAAAGTAGATGGCGTTGTAATCGGTGAAATACATTTTTTTTTTCGATTTCTCCTTTTTTTTCTTTTTTTACGACACGTACATAGTTAGCATACAATTAAACCAAACCATTCACTAGAATTTGAACGGTTTAGAGTACATTGCAGTAACCAAATAGAACTGTGCTACTAAACGAGTGTGGTTAGAGTTTCTTGAGTACAATCTGTCGATGCGTAAGTATAGTTGAATGCAAATCGTGAGATTACTTTGCCGGTACTTTGCTATCGTGATTCATGATTTGAAAGAATATAACAGCTACATAAGCCAATTGGCTTCCATAGAAATTACTTTCTAAGGATTTTCTTATGATTTCTAATATTTAAATAAAATTTAAACTTTACCACAATGGAAGACTACCACCTCAATTGATCTAATAATTGTTTTTTTCAAGTAGTTCGTTGCTTCAGTTCGTTGTTGAATTGGTCAATTGAGTGATTTAGATACAACTTTCTGTTGACGGGTTCTAATTAATGCCCAAAACTTCGTAGGTTCTCTTTCTTGCTTAGTAGGTTCTTTGATTTTCTTAGAGTTAGCTTCAGAGTCTTAAGATGGAATGCCATATAATATTCTTCCATTGTTGAATCCAGGTTTTTCTGGGCTACTTGTTTAATTACCCTGGTAGCCAGGAAGGATGCAGAAGCAAAACCATAAGTTATCGTTACTAGGCTTAAATGATAACGGGTGTCATTTTGAGACAGGTACATCTGACGGTACATCTTCTCCAAATCAGCGGGAAGTGCTCCCAAAAATGCAAAATGATTAAGCGTAAGGCTAATTGAACCATAGGACTAACAGCGAGACAAACTTTTAAGGAATTTTCTGTTAGTAATTTTACTGATTCTAGCAATAATTTTGCTTATCTTCTGCAATAAGATCCCCTGTGCACAAGATTTTGTAATAAAGTTTGTTTGGAACCTGGAATTCAGGAAATCTCTACATGGTTTAAATTGTAGAATAATTTGAGCATTGTGTTTATATTGGTTGATGAAGTAGATGGGATAGAATTATCTTCTGGGAGTTCTTCTTGATCTAAAACCTTATTTTGTTTTTTTTTTTTAAATGTTTGCAGTGATGTCTCAATGAGCAGTGGAATATCGGATCTATCCAAATTATTGTTAATTATTTTCGCTTCTGTTCATCCAGGTGTAAGAGAACCCGGCAATGGAATATAATATGATAATAAATAATATGTGTGCTCCGATCTAACATGGCTGTTTAATTCAAACTTGGGAATAAATCGGTTGGTACTCTAACTGTACGATTCAATGAGAAACTCGTAAAACTCTTGGCTGACTTTATCTCCCGACTATACACTTGTTAAAACACCTTTGAATTATCAGCGAACTTTTGTTGCAAAATATGAATGAGCCAGGACTCTCGATCCTCACTGACATGATACTAAATGCATATAAGCACAATATAATTTCCCTCGCTGAATGTTATGTGCCTATATGATAAGACAGCTTATTTCCGTAGAACTATTCTTAAGTGTTGGAAATTCTACAGCATTAGTTCAGTTGTTTCTTTTTTTTTTTTTTTTTTTTTTGTTTCTGAACTCTGCAATCTGTTCTGGGGCCGAAGCTCTCCCAACTCTTCCGCAGTTAATTTTTAACGTCCTACCTTACGCCGTCACCAGCCAAATTGAGGACGCACGAATACAGGTTCGATTTTAAATCCATCTGCACATTGCATTGCTCCAGCCAGCCTGTACTGACATGGACGATGGTTCGGCCCATGGATTCTGCACTCCAACAGGGGGTCATAGTTGTGTTCATCGTCATCACCGATCGAAATCAAGTGATGAAAAATCCCTTTTGCAACCCTCCCCCGTTGGGATTCGAACCCGGTACCTCCCGTCCCAAACACCGCAGCTTTAACCACTGCGCCAATTGCTCGGTGTTCAGTTCAGTTGTTTCAAGAGCTACCATAATGCTCGGTTTTATCAAACGGATTGGCTATACGAATTTATCGAGCCACTGACTTTAAAATTATTGAATGTATGTGTGAATTTCGTCGACAGCAGCACCATAAAATACAATTAAAAAAAGTGATTCCCATCTCAAATTTTAAAGTAACCCCTGTCCAAATATGAAAAGAAGAGTCATGGGCTAAATTTTACACCAATTTATTTTACTCCATAGAATGATTACATTTTGATTAAGGATATTTTTTCAGAGCATGCTTAATTTTAGAGATATTTGTAAATTTCATTGATTGATTGATTGAATGTACGGCCAAACATTAAGCAGAATCTCCCTGGAAGCACCGGGCCCATCGTACACCCGTTTTTACATATATTTGGAAGGATAAGGAACACCTTGGCGGCCAATAGTTAGTAAATTTTTGGTGTGGTAGGAAAAGGAAATATATGTCAGTTATGACAGAATTGGTCCGGTATCCCGAACCCGGTTTTACTGAATTGCTCTGCATTCTATCATTTCTTACCAGTATGCCACTATTCATGCTGGAGAAGCAGTATGCTTCTCCAGTATGCCACTATTCATCTGTAATCTGCAAAGGTTCCCTGAAAATAAAATCTGAATTAATTAATAAATAAAAGCTGTACTTTGTAATAAATTGAATTAATTTTCATCTAAAATTACCAATTAATTAATTTTTAATATTTTAACATAATTATACAATAATATAATTCCTGCAATCTATAGGCTGTAAAAAATTGGATTAGTTTTCGCAAAAAAAAAAACTAATTTATATACACTTCATTTGACACAAAACTTTAAAATTAATATAAATTTGATTTCGACAAAAAATTGATTAAAAATTACAAATCAATTGAATTAACCGTTTTATGACAAACTCCTTAAAAATATTTGTATGTTTCGTGTTAAAAAATTCACCCGGTATATTCTATCTAGTTTTAAATTTGATTTCTCATTCACGGTGTAAAGTGATAGTGAGAAAGGTGGAAGAGTGTTACAAATTTAAATTTCCTAATAATATCATGCAATGGTATTAGTAAAGTGTTTTGTGGAAAATTAGATCAATGACTTCTTTTTTATTATCTATTATAATATTGCACCGTAATAATACATTTTCAATAATTTTTTTTTAATTTGATTATTGTGAATTACAAAAGTAGTACAGGTCATAAGTCGACTAAATGAATATTTAGATTCCAAGAAGTTTTTGAGCCTGTTTCACCCATACACCCATTTTTCATATAATTTTTATAATTTGTATAATTTTTCATAAGATCCAGGTTGGAGTATAATTAGCATATTTGGGATGGAGCACTGAAAACTCATCTGATTGCGCTCGATCGGTCCAAGACCGAGCATCTCGAATGATTGACGACGTCGGAACTTTATGGATCGGAACTTTATGGATTTATGCGTGCTTTCTCAAAGCCCGCGCATAATTTGAGACGCTATGTGCATCGGTACAATCTAAAAATAAAATTCACGAGGTCAATAAATTTAAAAATTTATTTTTTTAATGGAGTTTGCGAATGTGGAATGAACTAAACGACAAGACGTTCCTCCTGGAATACAATTTACAGAAGTTCTAACAATTTACAGAAGTTCAAAACGTTTAATTCTTGTATTCCTTTCTTACCTTATTCCCTCCTAATCCTTCCTTTACCTTTTGCAGGAGTGCTGTGTGTTTTTTGCTAGAACATAACATTAGAGATATTTATTTTTTTAAATTTTTTTATTTATTGTTAATTCTTTATTTAAAATACAAATACGAAACAAAAGAACTTATTTAAATATATACATAATTAAAAGTATTTTACATAAAGATTAAAAATTTATTTTGGACAATTAGCCAGTGGCAGACATTTTGTTTACTAAACTAATTTAAAATAAAAAATATTTTTTTCTGACCAGATTATTTATTTCCTGTGTATATGTTTCATTCTTGTGAGGTTTATTTTTGACAGAAACAGAAGTGCTTCCACGTGCTGCGATCTGAATATTGTTTATGAGCAGCTCTACTTCTCTTTCAAGTTGTGTTTGGATTTTAATTGGAACATGAAGATCAATACTTCCCCAATTAGCAATGTGAAGATTTCCCAATTGATCTTCCCGCTTATTAACCTTGGTTTTTCTTTTTCAATTATTGTTTCACTGATCGTAATTTTGCTTGAAAAATTTTCCGAGGATAAACATTTTCGATGTAGATATAGTTTTCTGAAATAGCTATGAAAAGTAAGTAGGAATACCACTTGAATGAAACACGCATTAACTTTGATGTCCAACTTCCAATAGTGTTCTACCTTTAAATGATATTAGTCTTAAGCCCCAATGCATATGTTTGGCATTGAAATCTCCTTCTATGACGAAATGAGCCCATCGTTTTGAGCATTGAAAAGTAATCATCTTTTTTAGATTGATGCCTTGGTGGACAATATATCTCAGCAACCCGTTGCTTCTTGTAATTATTTTGTTGTATGCTAAGTGATACAATTTGCATTGTCTCTTTTTCGAGCTTGACATCTTCGAAATGTTTGATATTTTCTCTGATGAAGATAGTTGCTCCACTCCTAGCTCTTTCTACTGGAAGTATAGAATAGTAACAAGAGTAATCTTTTACTAGGTTTTTGTTTGCCCTACTTCAAATATTTAGCAGTACTTTGACTACTTTACATCATCCATAGCTGGCAGGGTGGGTTCTTTGGCAGTTAGCACATTTTGCTGGAGTGTTCTTATCTACCACGCATGTTTTTGTATCATGCTTTCCAGCACATTTTACACATCTGGTTTCACGATTACAGTATTTTTGTTAACAGTACTCCCTCCGTTGCCGATAAACTTCCTTTCACTTTAAACATATTAAGTGCATCTAAGACCGTTAAATTTTTTCTTTTGAGGTCTTCAATTATCTTATCTAGATTGCTTGTTTGATGTAGACCCCTAGCAACTACTCCAATGGGTCAGGAATTGTTGTCTTCATATGTATACCATTGAAAACCTTTATTATTCAAAACCGTCTGGATCAGGCATATTTACTCTCTAGACGTTGTTGAAATTTATTCACATGTGTGATATTGATTGGTGGTGGTGGTTTTTATTTCTTGGTCTTGTTGATCGTGCTCATTTCTGAGGATGATTCAGCTTACCTTTTACTGAAAGAATCTTTTCATTTGTTTTTTGCTTTTTAGAGCCCTTTTTGATTTTTTTTTTGGTTTCTCTTTCTAAATCTTCTCGACGGCTAGGTACTCGATTGAATTACCACCTTTCGTTTCTTTTTTGTTGTTTTCCTGGTTTAGGGCTTCTACTTCCAAACAGAACTTGAGGACCAGGTTGGTAGCCTATCTTTAGGTTATGTTTTAAGGTTAAGATTTTTAACTTTTTCTTCAAGAAGTTATATATGTTGCTGTATGAATTGAATTGCTTTATTTAATTCTTTATTTTCTTGTCATTACTTTCTTATTTTCTTGTCATTTTCTTTATTACTTCCTCAGATTTGGGGTTATTAATAGGACGCAGTTGTGATTGCCCCAGCCGTCTTTAATTGTAGTGTATTACTACTTACATTTGGAACCTTTAGAGTTGGTGATCACTTTATGTAAATTTGTATACTACAAATGATCCAGTTGCTGCCGGTGTATAAATGTATCTCGTTGCCTCGGAGAGTACATCCTGGTTGCAATGTGATAAGATTTTTAGTTTCAAATGTACATGGATAGGTTGTTGCACCACAGATAAGGTCAGTGGTTGTTTTCTGCGTCACCCCGAAGATACATTGGTTTGGTGTATGCAACTGAATAAAATAATTGTTCTGCCTCGCTGTTGCATACACGACGCAGCTTTCGTGTTGAACTGGCACCTTTAAAAAGATTGATATATTTCATTGCATACAGCCGCTTTGTTGGGTGTGCAATGTGGGCGCATCCTATAGTAATAGGTCCTCTAATGCTTCTATGCAAGCATTCTTGTCATCCAAGGAATTGGCAGCAAAATGTTTACGAAATTGATCAACCAAGATGTATTTGGTCAATGGATGGATCCGTAGGTGGGTAGTGTGGTGGATAACTGGAATTGCTATCACTTCATGTAGCTAATAATTCAATGAATACACCAACGGTATTTCTAAAGCGATGATTGCATTGGAGTTGGTCACTCTTGTCCTTACCGTCATTAATTAATAAGTATTGTGTAGTTCCAAAAGCCAATGACCTTGCAAGATGATTTCTTTTGACACCTGTTTTAATATGACGGATATTTTGTGTTCTAACTGTTTAGGAGGCAACAATGCTGGATGTATAATGTGGTTTTTAGCTCCGATTAATACCTGGATTATACCCATCTGAGTATCTTCCAAATGCTTGATAACTAATCCTAACTGGAAGGAAAGGAGCAGTAGTATTACAGATTTGTCTTGGCGTGTACGATATTCGTTCAATTTGGTTAATTCTAGTTCTACTTGTTGATGTGCCGCCATAAGTTTTCTGGTATTGCTGTGTTTAAATAGTCGGAGTGTATTATCGTTGATTGAGGTCTGATTTTTTAACAATTTCTTTGTGTATTCTTCGTCTAGATGGATTTGGTCGAATTGATTTTCATATTGTGCTGCCTATCTTTGGGAAAGTATTCCAAATATATTCTTGCCTAATTCCCTTCTTATTCTCCGATGATTCAAATCATTGTGAATCAAGTATTCATTATCCTTTTGAATGTTGTGAACTGTCAACACAGTTGTAAATGCCCGTAAAGGTAAATGCCCGAATTGTCTATTCTCTGATAGTCGCGAACCCAGTATTTTGGATAGAATTCATATTCACTTTGGTATGTGCTAGGCAGAATAAGCATAGCAACATACATGTATATTGTAAATGTGTGCGATAGGGCACATATGTCAATATTGAAACACTTGGTAATTTGCAACTGTAAATTTTCTGTTTATGTACATTTATACTATGTTTTATCGTGTTCTGTTTTTGTGGAATAAATAAAAATTAAAAAATTAATAATAAAATCAAAAAAATTATAAAATATAACCTAAGGGAATTAATTATATTTAAAAAAGTAGATTTTATAGTTGAGTTTATGTTTATATAAATAAATAACTAATTAAAAATGCCTTCAACTTTATGTGAAACCTTTGAAGATGGGGTAAAGTGTTTTGTGGCTGTTCCAAGCAAATGGGAAAACAACAGTGTTTTGTTATATCCACCAAAAAGTGAAAAAAGAATATTAAAGTTTAAACAGGATGAACATTCACAACCAGACGGATCATGGGAAAGATATATTTGTACTGTCAAGGCAAATAATATCGCAAATTATAAAGAAGCAATGGATTTGGAAATACTTTGTGGTTATCGTCTGATGGATACTGAGGCAGAACAAAGGTATGTAAGAATTTTTGGTTAAGTGAATATTTTTACGTGTACATAGTTTGGCAAAAACTAATTATTAATTCAAATTGCGTTACGGTTTATTAGATATTGTGGCACGAATAAACGAAAACGTCAATGCACTTTTAAATCACAGCAACCAAAAAAAAATGTTGTTTGATGTTGGCCACGATAGTTTTTTCAAGCAATCGGAAGCTGCATTTGACATCATCTCACTGTTAGCAAATGACGTAAAAGGAGCCGCAACATCATTAGATCATAACTTTGAAGATAACCAAGAAATTTCGGCACACAATAAAAAAAGTAATTCCAATTAAATTATTCGTTCCAAATCCTGAAGATGAACTCATAATAACGTCTAATGAAAATATAAATGCCTTTGATAATCAGTCCAGCACGCACATTAATGAAGATTACTGCTATTCTTACGAGAATAACTGCAGTAATAATCTACAAGTAGTTCAAATGGAAAATATTAATCCAAACGGTACACTAGCTAAACTTCATGATGTCCATGATGTCAACCCAAAAAAAACCAGCCAAAAGTAGTAAATTTAAAAAACAAACAAATTATTTATATTAGTTATACTTTGTAAGTTAATCACGTAAATCACCAAAATTTGTAAAATCTTCATTAATGTATACCAATAAATTGGTAAAAGATTATTGGTTCGCGTTATAGATAATAGAATGCGCTCGACATATGAAGGTTTAATAATTTAAATTTCGTTAATCTCGCGATAGAACGCGTGCGGCATAATAAAATGTAATAATTTAAATTTTGTTTAGCCGGCCTCTACCATGGATTGGGCTTTTAAGTACCATGGGACACCCTAAATTATAGTAATGACAGCAAATATTAAAAATAATAAACTTTTATACATTCTCTTTTCCTGTGGCTCTCGAGTAGATAACATGTAAAGAAAACAAGCGATAAATAAAGGCGATTACGAGCGACAGTATTAAAATAACAGTATTAAAGATAGAGAAAAATCATGGTCCTTCGAGCCGGTTAAACTAGCATAATCAAATACGCGAAAGCTAACATCCAAAACAAATTTGAGAATACATAATATTATAGTGAAATTATTGTGATTTCGGCAGTTTTTTATACAAAGTAATCGAAATGGCCGACACGCGATCTCTCCAACGTAAGGTAAACAGAATTTCATAAATAGAAATATTCGCAAAGAGTAATTTGTCAAATGAACCCATCTAGCGAATAAAGGCGCAAATCAAACTCCTCAGCGAGGAATGGTCAGACTACAAAACCAATGAAAAGGATTATAAAGAAACTCCTGAAAATATTGAGTTGCAAGGCGCTATCGAAACAAAATATTTCATCACAAAGGGTAAAATAGTAGAAGCTGAACTGGCAGCAGATAATGATTATAACGATATAGATACTGGTTTACAAGAACTCATGGCCAAGATGTTTCCGACAAGTTAGATCAATCCTCTAAACATGATTGGGACCCACTATCAATAATTTTTTCGAATTTCTTAATAAACAGAGTGACACACTAGAAAGTTGTCACGCCTCCAAAACATTGAGTAATCAACAGACACCACATTCAAATATTAAAGTGATGCATGTAGATACGCAGTCCACGAACTTCTTAAAATGTAATGAAAATAATTACTTGAAGAACTGTGAACAGTTTTTGCAGCTTTCGATATATGACCGAAGAAGTTTCATAGCTGAAAATAAGCTATGTTTCATATGCATGTTTCCGTATCACCAATCTTAAAAGTGTCGTTCAAGATTCAGATGCGGTATATGTCGATTAAAGCACCATACGACCCTGCATCAGGACAGCGCTAAATCATCAGCGAGCGCTACTCCAAGCGCGATCACTTCTAGTACAACGTCATCTAAAGAAATAAATAATAAAATTTTATCCGTTGCTCACATGACTACCACCAAGTGATTTACTGCCTTATTGCCCACAGCGGTCATAAGAGTTCTGGATTCATCAAACAATTATCAAAGGTGTCGCGTTCTACTAGATTCTTTTATCTCAGAAGCGTTTGCGCAGCGACTTATGTTACCACGTAAAAACGCGCAGGTCCTAATTCAAGGTCTGACCCCGGGTATGGAAAGAACTAGAGGCATCATGTCAATCAAGGCATTATCATTATTTTCTAACATGGAAACAATACCAATAGATGTTCTTATTAACCAGCTTTCTATCTTCTCTCGAAATGAGTGCTTTTATTTTTCAGAAGATTAAACCACTACAATTAGCAGATCCATATTTTTATAAACCAGGACAAATAAACATGATAATTGGAGCTGATCAATTTTTTGCCTTAATGCAAGAAGGCAAGATCAATAATTTAGCAGACAATCTAGTTGCGCAAAGTTCAATGTTTGGATGGATTTTATCAGGCGAAGCATCTAAACATAAAAATGGTTCTGATCCAGTTAGTCTTAATTTTCACATTGGCCTGAACATCAACGAAATTCTAAAAAGGTTTTGGGAAATGGAAGATATTCTAACCAGCAGTCCATTTTCCCAAGAAGAGTCGGATTGCGAAGAGTTTTTCAACTCTGTTCCTACATACTCATTTATATGTAGGAACGGAAAACAGTGCCCATGGTTGTCAAAAATCGAGGTCATTAGTGAATGGGACCTATCATTAAAATGTCATTTCAATAAATGACATTTTAATGATAGGTCCAAACATACAACCTACTTTATGGCAAACACTATTAAGATTTCGATTCAATAAGACCGCAATGACTACTGATGTGGAAAAAATGTACCGACAGGTTATGATAGCCGATGAGGATCAACAATTTCAACGAATCCTTCGGCGAGAGAGAGTAAGTAATAATATAAAACAATATAAATTAACCACTGTTACTTTTAGAATGGCTAGTTCAGCATTCTTTGGTATTCGATCACTACAACAGGCTGCATATGATTTCCAACATGAAAACCCAATCGTTGCAAGTGAAATTTTAAACAGATTTTTTATAGATGATTACATATCTGGTACTGACACCATAGAAGAAGCAAAAGTATTAAAAGAAGAGTTGACCAAAACACTTTCGTCCAGAGGGTTTAATTTGAGGAAATGGAAATCTAATGCTAATGACCTCCTGGTTTAGCCTTTATGCGAAGAGGAACGGATAGTTCTTTTTGAAGAAGCTAATTGTACTTTCAAAATATTAGGGCTTCAATGGAATTCTAGGGATGACCATTTATCTTTTAAAGTTAAGCTGTCAGAAGAAAACAAGCCTATACGAAGAGGTCACTAATATCAAAAGCTTCTAAGGTTTTTGACCTTCTAGGACTAATTTCGCCATCGATCGTCATAGCTAAAATACTGTTTTAAAATTTATGACTAAGAAAGTTGGAATGGGATGATTAGCTGCCTGATGACATCTTGATAGTGTGGAATCAGCTCCAGAGAGAACTTTCCCAATTTGAGAACCTTAAAATAAAAAGACACATCAATCGAATTCATGGCTTCTGTGACGCAAATGAACGCGCCTATATTCAGCAGTGATCTATGTTCGATTCAAAGAGGAACATGATGAAATTCAAGTAGAAGTACTTCTAACGTCTAAAACCAAAGCAGCACCTTTGTGCAGAAAAACTTTGTGCAGATATATGATTATATGGTTGGACGGATTCGACAATTGTATTAGCTTGGTTATCTGATCATCCGACAAAGTGGAAAGAGTTTGTAGCCAACCGTGTATCGGCAATACAGGAAGTGCTATCTAGAAACCATTGGAATCATGCAAAATCTTTTAAACGTAAAAGCTTTTAAACGTACATCAATGGTGACATGGACCATTATGGCTTCAAGCCACAAGTTTTTTATGATGACACGATCTGTGAGATCAAAAGGCATCAAACGTCAATACCATTATTTGCCACTAAATGTGAACTTGATGAGAATGAAATAGTCTCAATAATATTAAGCAAGACGTTTTCTTTTACTAAGGCGATACGAATTCTGCCTTTCACCTATAGATTTATAGGCAACGCGAAAAAAAGAAAGAAAAACCGGCAAATTAAAACATTACATTTGAAAGAATTTAATGTAGCCACTCAACAACTATTAAAATGGGTATAGTACAAAGAATACCTAACTGAAATAAAAATTCTAGAAAAGGGGCAACAGTTAGCAAAAACCGACAAACTTTCGTCACTCACACCATTTCTTGACGAAAATGGTTTACTACGTGTTGGTGGCAGATTGAGCAATTCGGTATATTCATACGATTTAAAGTCACAATGTATCCAACCAAGAAGGTACCTTCTTTCAGCCCAAGTTCCAATAAATGCAATGACTCCGCTATTATAAAATCTTCGACTAGATTTACTGATTGAAGATCGACTAAAGGCCTGTTTTCCTTATGGTGGTCTTCATCGGTTTGGTAGCGAAACTTATCATTCCTCCTTAAAGCACAATTAATTCTCGGAAAACTCATATGCCGTCCTCTGTAATAATCGTATTCACCAATGACCTCGCATTTTTGACAACCATGGGCACTGTTGAAATTTACCGTTCCTACATATAAATAAAGTAAAAATTGTATTTTGAAAATATCGCAAAACAGTTATTGACATTTTTGAAAAAAAAAATAATTACTTTACCTCTAATGAATGCTCTTGCTGGAGAATCACAGATGAAGCAGTGAATGGACGTTTTTATTTCGAAACCATTAATTGTAATGGCATTATTTAAAATGTGTTACATTTCTTCGACAAAATCCTGTAAGTATAATTGCAATGGAGGTTTTACTTCTCCACACTACTCCTTGACTTTCGGATCGAATGTGGTGTCGTTTGTACAAACTTTAGAGTAGTAGAGTACTCTAAGCACTCCACCAAAAAAACTTTATAGTCGACACTTGATTTAAAACTATGTAGTGGTTACTTGTCTTTAGGTTCTTCATAAACACTTCAGAACTGTGTGCTTTTAATTAATAATATTATAGTTGGCAACATTTTCTCTTAGATTTATGAGAAAAATCGTACAAAAACGGATATTCATATCGTTGTTCTTTTTGTTCTACTTAGCTATCGAGACATTATAAGACTTTTATTACAATGATAAAGTCACACATTTTATAGTTTGCTTCACAGTAGTAAAAAGTGTTAGTTTTACATAGAAAAGGTATTTTACCGTTGATTTAGTGCCAAAGTTGACTCCAGCATTGATGTGAACTTGTTGATATTTTATGTATATATTTTACGACTCTTTAAACCGAACATGAGCTGGAAAATTATTGTGTATTTTGTTTTCTCTGCAATTTTTTATTTTTATAATAGAACATCCGCCTTTCTCTAACTAAAAACGGATATAAAATAATTTATTACAATTTCCAGCACTACAACAACTATACATGCATTTATACAAGAGATGCATTTTATATGTTTTTTATGTTAGTAATATTTCATTAGTTTATTGAACTCGAAATCCTAATAATTTAATGATAAAATGATTTACTGAAAGATTTTAATTATTTACACCCGATTTGACAGCATGTAATAGTATGTCGTGCACACAAGGAATGGACAACAGGAACTAAAATAGTAACAATATTGAACAATTGGTTTGAAGTGGTTTATCAACTTAAATTGGAGGCAGTACTACGCTTTAAAGTACTATCATTATGGTTTACTATCATAATGTAGCTACCGGCTACATTATGATACTAAACTGTGTTGCTGCGAGGACCAGTTTGCCTGGGTTATTCGATGGAATCTCCTTCTCCTGGTTCATATAGACTACAATCAGCCGATATTATTTTATTTTATTGTTGCCGAACTCCAGGCAAGTTTTGTCATATCACCATTTCTGCATTTAGAAATAATCATAAAAGTTATGTTATTTTACTCGAAAATGCAGGATCTAATTTTCCCCGACTTACTTAAGTATATAAAATAATATTTAACCGTTTCTTTCGAAGGCAGCCGATTCTGTTATTATTTTTCTCAGATGTCTGGAATAGGACTGACTTAGTCAGTCTAAGGAGGAGAGCTGACAAAACAACTCTTGCGTGGTGAAGGTTAATCTAAAGTTTGCTTAATATTTACCTGACTAACCACACTTACCTCTCTAGTAAGAGTATTAAGGAAGCTGATGACCTCCTCCGTCGTCATCACCATAGCCATTGTGGTCGTATTTCCTCCACTTCCAATAGGTTCGATGAATCATCCTGATAGCAGCCCAAGTTGAAGAGCCGCACCCTATACAGTGGGAGTGCAAGGCAGTTAGCTGTCGGTTTGTCTTCCCCTTATAATTTTTTTAATTTTTCTTTCTCACGAAACCAAAATCGATCCTTTGATTTTGCTAGAAGAGCAAGATCACTTAATAATCTTAAGAAGCTCAGCCGAGCACTTTGGCTTGGTTAGTAGCAGGATGCAAACCCTTAACTTACTAGGAATTTCTACCTGAATAACAGCCACAATCCTCACACCTGGTCTTAAATCCCCTTCTTCAGCTATTGTTTTTTTATCCAGATATGCAGTTAACTTTACACTCTTCTGATGCCATCTAGCAACTTTATATGACGGTGAGGGCCCTCAGAGCTCTTCAACACTCAGATGTAATGGTCACATCTTCTTGCCTTTCATAAACGATGGCTACCTTCACTTTCACTTTCATATTTTACTTTAGTTTTAGTTACCTTCTTATCGTTTGACTTGACATCCGCTTGTAGGCAGACTTTTTGCTTTTGCCTGCTTCCAACTAATCCTGGAGCCACTGCCGTTTAGACACTTTATCCATTTGCGAGTTTTCGTAGCCAAAGGTTTTTCTGGCGTTGATTTTGTGGCCAATTATTTCACATCACACGCTAAAAGTCTTACGACACTGATGTTCGACTTGACAGTTGAATGCAGCCAGTGCTGTTTTGATGTTTTAAAATGGTACAAAGACTTGTCTGAGATAAACTTTTTTGACGGTTGAATAAGCAGGTACTTCCAATATTAATAAATTGTTTGAAGATACAGTAAAATAAAGCCAGCGGTAATTAAGAGAAAAAAAAATTGAATTTCGTCGATTACAGCGCCGATTATTATAAATCGAAAAAATGTTTCAGGCGATATTATTTAATATTTTTTTTTTAATTTTATTTTATAGTTTATAATTGATAATAGTTTATAATCAAAGTGTTTACAATTTACCAGGGATGTGCGGCGTCAACAAACGTCGACGTCGACAATTATTGTTGACCCATTTTTGTAAAGAAAACAATAACAAGTTTTGTCGACGTGAATTGTTGACGCGTCAACAATAAAAATAGATAAATAGTACTTTTATTTGTTTCTTTTTATTTTTATTTTTTTATTTTTGATATAACCCAGTTGGAAATTTTTTTTTAAGTTGTCCGGAACTGGCTGGAATTTTTAAACATTTTAAACTAGTCTCAGAAACTTTTATGTCCCCCGAATTCCAAAAAAACATTTGGGTTTTTAATATTTTTCTATTTTAAATATTTAAAAATAAAGGGTTATCCAATAAGAAGTTTCATTTTGAATAGCCAGCTATTGGGGCAGCTGTCAATTTTGAAGCTGTCATCTTTTGACATTTGACAAGAAAAAACTATGCCATTACTAAAAATGGTACGATACACGCTTCAACAACGCTGTGAAATTATTAAAATTCACTACAAAAATAATGAAAATTTTGCATTCATAGTTTGCAAAACTAAAGCACGTTTTGGTCGTCGTTAAGCACCTTCTCGGCCGGCAATAGTGATACTGGTGAAAGAATTTGAGCTGTTGGGACAAGTTAGTGATGTAAAGAATCGAAAATAAAGCAAGTGGTAAAAAAATCGAAAATAAACCGTGTGCGGTGCTCAAGAACAACTGAGAATATTGCTGCTGTAGCCCGTAGTGTTGAAAAAACCCAGGTTGGTCGATTCTTCGTCGATCTTTGATTAATGATTTTTTATGACTGAAATTGGAAGATATTGATGTGAGTGATGTTTATCTTCAGCAAGACGGTGCTTCTTGCCACACTCAGAAAAAAGATATAGTCTATTTTACTGAAAAAGTAACTAAGTTTTACTAAAAATTAAGTACGAATCGAGCCAACCTAGCCCAATGCAAATCTAACAAAAAAAGAAAAGTAAAAACTACTAAATGGTATATAAAATTTTTTTTATTTTAATGTTCAGATTTTACATATTCTTGTACTAAAGATTGCATAGGCGAAAAGTAAAAATAGAAATATGGTTATCTAAAATTAGCATAGTTTTAGTTAATTTTTAATATCAAAATGTACCTTTATATTACCAATGGTTATCTAAAAGTAGCAAGGTAGATAAGCTACATTTACGATTCTTTTAAGTAAAAGAAAGTGGTGCTATAACTATTAGTGTAACCGATAAGTAAATTTAACATTGCTGCACTTGTGTGTCACGTCTCCGATATTTCAATTTAGCGTATTATAGAAGTATAAATAAAATCGCACACATGTAAAATGAAAGAGTGAATATGTAAATGTAACTTTTATTTTATAATTTTAAATTGTAAATTTTACATATATACTGGTTTTTAAAACACACACACACACACATATATATATATATATATATATATATATATATATATATATATATATATATATATATATATATATATATATATATATATATATATATATATATATATATATATATATATATATATACATATATTATAAAAGTATTGCATTAACCTATTGCTACTCAAAATGGCTGCAGCTTAGTGTCCCCCAAAATTTCAGCTTCTAACATAAAGCAACTCTGTTTGTCTTTAAAAGTGTGCCTCATTAGACTCTTTTCCCGAATTTGGATGACGGAATCAATGTTGGTTGCTATTATTTTCAGTATCTCCTTGTCAAACGTAGCTGGAGAAACAAAATTAACATAAGTATATTTATAAACATATGTAATAATAAAATGTACGTGTTTATGTACGATAATAAAAAAAATTATAGTAATAATAATTTATACCTGCGGTTAGAGATTCTCTAGTACTAATCATCTCCAAGAATATTCTTTCACTTTCACCATGTTGTACACTGCCTTTTATTAAGTCTGTTGATTTCCTTATAAAACCATCCCATTTTATTAATAGATATATATATATATATATATATATATATATATATATATATATATATATATATATATAATATATATATATATATATATATATATATATATATATATATATATATATATATATATATATCTGTAATAAATATAAACATAAGTTTTAAAACAATTTAGCTAATTAATAATTTGTACCAGTTCTAGTCCAAAGTAGTGTTATACTGCGGCAACTGGCCAGTCGTCAAATATTTTTACCATTGTAGTGCCATTATTGGATTGTATTTAGTCTAGTCTCTTTTTTTGATATTGTTTGTATCCATTTATCTAAAAAAGGTTTTTTTGGGCTTTTGATGTGCATTAGTTTCATTTTTATGAGTATAAAATCAATGATCGACGACACAAAAGAATTTTGAAAAGATAATTAAAATTAGATTTTAACTACATAATAAATTAAATGTTTACCTGAATGTGTTGTAGCAGTTCTGCTTCTCATCATTTTATAAAAACAGTTTGGTTTTTTTGGTGATATTTAAATTTAGGGTAAGGTTGTCTAAACAGCAGTTCTTTCCTATTTTCTTTTTGACGACAAGAAGAACAAGTGCCCTATGTAATAAAACATAAATAAATTTTTACAATTTTATTGAAGCCAAACTTGCCATGATTATCAACAGAATATTTGCTTTTAACCCAACAACATAAATACTAAATTTTAACTTTAAATTTAGGAATCACGGTATTTAACTACTTTGACACTATATCGAACTATAAAACTAGGCACTTCGTTTTGGTTTAATTTATTAAAACTTACCTTTTATATTATTAAATGATTTGAATATATCCCAATTTAAAATTTGATATGTTGCAACAAGAATATACACTTGTAACGCTGTCAACAATCAACCAGCAAATGGATAGTCGTTAGGATAATGAGCAAATGCGATGATATTTATACTATGAGTTTTACGTATATTTATGTAATTTTTACTTTTTCGTTTAGGTAAAATTAAAGTAAGGAAGAGTAAAATTCGCCTAAAGTATGTCATTTTCAAATATGGCTTATGCATTTTATTTTCGTTTGATAACAACTGGCTTCCTGAATCTTAAATACGTATATGATAAGTACTAAAATTTGATCCATGAAAATGACTGTTTTATGTAACTAACTAATTTTTAAAATTTATTTATCATTTAATAATTAAATTAAGGTGGTTTTTTATGTTAAAACCAGCCATTTTCAAAGGTAAACTTTACTTAAGCAGGATAAGTAAATTTTACATTCCAAATATACATTTTAAACATTTCGTTTTTGTGGAAATTTAAATAATTATTAAGTAAATCTAACTAGTTGTCAGGTGAATTGCAATTATTTGTTTAAATTTAATTTCCGTGTAAGCTATCAATACATAATTCGGATAGCCAATTTTATTAAAACGAATGTAAATTTCACGTAACCAATTTTACATATTAAAATTTGCTTTATTGACATAGCACAGCTAAATTTTACTTAAATAACCTTTACTTTGTTGAAGTAAATTTGATTAAAAAGTATAAAAATTGTGAAGTTAAATTCACAATTTTTGTGTTACTATACCAATTAAGTAAAACTCGCACTACTCTTTTTTCTGAGTGCACACAAGCAACGAAACAATCGCAATTTTGCAAGAAATGTTTCCTGGCCGTGTTATTTCTCGAATAGATGATTACAATTGGCAATCGAAATCTGGTGATTTAACACTTTTAGACATTTTTCTTTGGGACCACGTGAAAGATAAGGTCTATGCCAATGCTCCACAATCGATTCAAAACCTTATAGATGGAATTCGTGAAGTTATCGAGGACATAAAGCCTCAAATGTGCGAATTGGTCATAGAAAATTTCATAAAAAGAATATGGTGCTGCAAACGTAGCAGTGGTGGCCATTTGGCTGAAATCGTTTTCAAAAATTAATGGCATACCTTCCTCTTTACCATTTTTTTTTTTTTTTTATTTATTTTATTTTATTACAATCTAGTCTCCTGGACTAATGAGCAATTTGTTTCTGACTTAATTTACTAAGATAATTATATCTATGACTCCACCCATTGGCGTTTCACAGTTTCTGGTAAGTTGGTGGTTATACCACATCGGTATTGTGGATATAAATCAGCAAGCCGCTGTTTGCATTAACAATTAAACCAGCTCAAAGGGTTTTGTTCTTTTCAATCTGCGTATAATATTGGTGTTGGTTAACAGCTGAATTGCCTCTATATTCACATGTTGCTTGAGTCTTTCTTCGTGTTTCCTTGCATTTTTTTTAATTTCAATTGAAACGGGATCCACTTTAAGGTCTCTATGTAGATAACTATTCCTGACGTACCATGGTGCATCGACGATGTTCCTTAGTACCCTGTTCTGAAACCTTTGAATGATATTGACGTTGCTGGGTTTTGCACAACCCCAGAGTTCAATACCATAAGTCCATATTGGTTTCAGTATTTGCTTATAATTTGCTTATATTTGCTTATTCTTTACCATGAAATAAACATTCATTGATTTCTCTTAAAAATACTCGTTTTTTTAATATTAAAATGAAACCTTTTATTGGAAAATCCGTTATTTCTATTTTCCCTAAAGTCATTCAACTCAATCAGTTCGGCAGTTGTGATAAGAGAAACCCAGTCACTTGCTCAATTTAAAATAAAAGATAAAACCGACAATATCACGTTTTTCACATTTTTCGCCCAAACATAAGAAAAATTAAGGTTTAAGATATCTAATATCTATATGGATCCGTCTTATAGTCTAACATTGCGGAAATTGGCAAATGTTACTTTTTCTAGCTAATTCAACAAATTCTCTTGGTATAAAATTATTTGAAATTTCCTACAGTTTATTCTTTAATTTCCGCTCTGTTAACTTTGTTAAATGACAATTGATTTAAACGAAACATTTTCGTTCAGTTCTTAACACTTCACTGGTCAGTAACATGTGGACTCAATCTGTCGTATTCTTACTTAAAGTTGTTGCTGAGTCGCTGGTTGGCACATTAATTGTAAAATTATGGCATCTTACTCTTGTAAAGTAAAACAAAATAATAAATTAACGCAAAATTCTGAAAGAATTAGAGAGGAAACAGCAAAAAAGGAAACAAAAACAAAAGAAATTATCGAAATAATTTTTTTTCTTGATATTACGTCATTGTTGACTTGAAATTGACGTCGACGTAATGTTGACGCACTGTTGACGCGTCAACGTCGACAATAATTGTTGACGTATCGACGCACATCCTTACAATTTACAGTTTAAGTGATTATACAGTTAAAGTGATTAAAGTAAAGAACTACCGTCAAAATAAAAATATTTATATTTATAAAAATGGTTCGTGGTTTGTTCGAATGCTCAAAACTTGAAAACGACTGAACCATATTGGATACTTCTTTCTGAGGTCGGTGTTCTTTGAATGCAACGCAACACAGAAATGTCGCAGCACGTCTGTCTCGGATGGAAGAGGAACGTGCCATTAAAAAGGAATCAGCTCGAATCAGAATGATTGAAAATCGTGCGTGACAGTCAGAGGTGATCAACAAAGCTTACAATGAGCAACAACGATTAAGAAAAAGAGACGTTCGTGCCCGGCAAAGTGATGAAGCAAGATCACAACGTGCAACTTCCAACGGAACGACTTGGCCTCCCGCACACTGGGTCAGAATACTGTTTTGATAGTGAGAGGTTTCCACTTCGTTAACTTAATTTCTCTGTAGTTATCTATCGGTGATGGCATCATGGTTGCTCAGTAGGCGGCAGCGATGGGTGGTCTTGTCACCCTACAGAGAACGAGGTATGCTGCTGTTAATATTTGATTAGTTTTTGGACGATACCTTTAAAATATAAAAGAAAAAAAAGTGCTACAATCTACTTCTAAGGTGGTCAAGGTGTTGGACCACTAGTTCTCCTCCCCCCTTAGGCATATGCCATGTCGTAATTATTTGAAATACCCGCGAAAATGTCACGTGTTAGCCGCTCCTATTGATCACTTTAGTTAGGTGATCTCACTCACTTATGTTTACTACTTTATCTTTTCACTATTATTTCTATCACACGCCTGAACGCACTAATATGAATGAATTAAGATGGAAACGATACCACAATATGTTGGCAACAAAAAATTCGGCTAGACATTATTTCAATTTCATCGTTCCACCCTGTATTGATAAAAGGCGATAAACCGACCTAGTCTTAATTAATATGTTGGTGTGCAACATTCCGAATGTTACAGACTATTGTTGACAACAAATTATTCCGGTGAACATGGAACGTGCAGTTTTTCGATATGAGTCAAACAGTCAATACAGTGGGAACGTCTCAGTTCAAATCGTTCAGATGTCTGTCATTTGTCAGCAGTTAAATTTGAGAAAGAACTACCTGGAGTGTGTTGAGCGAGCGGCAAGGTGTAATTGCCATAGTTGGTTCCACCACCAGAGCCATTGCGCACGCTGCTTTACGGTGAATCTCCTAATTCGAACCATTTCTTGCAACACATGAATATGTACACAGGACAACGGTTGTTTTCAAACGACGTCGTTTGGTGGTGAAATTGTAAATGAACGAATTTATAATCCAACATTTAAGGTAATTTAACTAACATCAGCAATAAATACACCAACACTAGCACTACAAAATATAGTCAGTCACCATCCACAACAAAAGACAAAAATTACAGAATTTGCCTCCAATTATACAGATCCATGAGCAAATGTTTATCTTGCTGGATCGCTGGTTGCCACATCCAGATAAAAATACAAATATCTGCAAATATACGATGAAGTGAATCAGCGTAGTGCTATCTTTAATACAACGAAAATATAAATAGTCCAGCAATTGCAGCAATGTTACACGAACACAATGAACTCATCAAAGTGTTTACGACTTCATTGGAACAGATGCCATCCGATGATCCCAGCAGTGTCATAAAAGTAGACAAATGACCAGCAGGCACTCATGAACGGCAATACAATACACTTACAGTTAGTGAAATATAATTGTTGTTATTGGTGAAAATCATTGTTCTATTCTTTTTTTTTTTATTCCATTAAAACGAATAGAATTCAATGAAATTAAAACTTGATTTTATTATATTTTCGCCAAATATTATGGATGGAACGATGTCGGGTCAGCTTTCCGTACAAATAAAGGATATTTAATTCAATTCAATTTGAACAGTGTTTCAATCTATAATTGAAATTATATTATTGCGTCATCTGTCAACGATCGATAATTTTCGATTAAAAAAATTAATTTCGGGTAGAATCGTGACACTTGCGAAAATACTTGCGAAAGTGCGTTGTTGGAAACAATTTGACAAATTTTGGAACAATTTTAAAATTAAAAATTACTTTTCCTCAGAGAATATGCGTGAAACGATAACGTTCGACTGCCGCAAATCTTGAAGTAATGAACCTTAAATACGTATAAATGTCTCAGCGATAGCAAAGAATTTGTAGAAATCAAAGGCCAGGAAGACCGCCGTTTACATTTGAAGTACATAACTCTAAGTATATACTTTTTGGCAATTATTATAGACTTAACTGTGTTATAATATGTACCACCCCATACCCAAATATCATAACGAAGCCTAGAATCAATCAATGCATGAAAAAATATTTTTAGAATAGCTGGCAATGGTTTCTTAACAGGTATATTTTCCTAAATATAAGATAATTACGTACCGTATCAACATGTAACTTCCAATTCAAAAACCAGTTAACTGTTATTTCTAAATATTTAATACTGTGGACACTTTCAATTTTAAAACACTTAGTTGAGCAACCATCAATCCAAGTACACTGAATTAAAATAATATCATTGTTTAAGATTGGGTCGCCGGTCAAATTCAAAAACATAGCCTTTGTTTTAGGGCACAATCCTGTCATTCACGCATCTCTTACTCATTTACCAAAGCCTATTGCTGTTTAATATTATCCCGACCTTTACCTTATTGTGTATACCTTTTATACACTCTTCGACTAGAAGATTTGACTCTACGAAAATTTTTACGACTAAGCATCAAATAATTGGTCCATGGTTTTATTTTAAGAAATTTTCTTACTGCATTATGACAATTATACAGCATCAAGATCAGCTGAACTATTTATGATTATGATTACATTTTGGAGATGTACTACATTGGGGATTAATTTTAGTACATAGGTTTTTTCCTTGCAGAATGGTTGAATTTTGATAATGGAATTTTTTTGAAGAACGGTGATTTACCGAGATATTTTAGTTTGAAAAAATCACCCGGTATTGAGATAAATCATCAACCCAAAGTTCAGATATTTGGAAATAAACAATTTTCAAATAACTAAATCGCAGTGCTTGTAAAATATCCAAACCCATTGAAATGAAGAGAGCCTAAATAATACCTTAGAAGTTGAACTCTCAAACATTACCAATACTTAGTATAGTACAAAAATGCTTACCCATCTCTAGCAAAGGAGGACAGTTAAAGCGTTTTAGAAAATTAAAGAGAAAAAGCCCAAATAAAAAATGGATTAACAACAAGAGTTAAATAAAAATAAATCAATAAAAGCTGTACAAAATGGTAATGCTCACTTTAAACTAAAACTAATTTTAAAAAATTGTAACTCTGTTAAGTTTATTAAATTGTATACTTTTGCAACTCTTTTTCATAACATTTGAAAGGCTTACCCACCTTTTAAGATTTAAGCACCGCTTTTCATCATTTTCATACCATTTCACAATTTACTAATATTATTTACAATCAAAATAATGATTCGTTTATTATTTTGATTCATACAAAATATGCGAACACCATAAATATGCTTTACATATTTTTATGTGAGTTCGTATTATTTCCATCAGCATACATTTATTTTGGATTTTCTTAAGCATATTTGTATGCCTAAACTCAAATACAATTTAATGTATGTATGTTTACATATTACAGTATCATCACGATTTTTTTCAATTTAAATCCGTGCCCATGGTAGAACAATTCAAAATTTTTGACACATGGTGTTTGTTTTTTTTTTTCAACGTTATACCGTTGATTTACAGTAACATGTTTCGTTTTATCATGTTTTAATTTGATCACAATAAACACATAATATCGTTTTAAAATTGCACTAAAAAGTACTTTAATATTCGACTTGTTTTAAAATCTAGCTTAAAGTTCAAGTCACAGAGTCTGGTTTACGGATTCTATATTCTACAGATAAGATAACTCTCTCAAAAAAGGGTAAGGTTTTGCCTTTTGAAATATACATTTAATAAAGATATATACATCAAATTCCCACAAACTTAGTCCGAGATCAGAGGTTCCAATCATGACGCAGCGATTTGGCATAAATCGATAATTCCCCTTTTGGCATGACGTTACGTTTACGTACAGTTTACGAAGACTTTGCCATACTAAACTGTTCGAAAACGTTACACTAAAACAGTTCACATTATGTTATGTAAATGAAACATTTGTCATGAGAGAATTGAAACTATTTTACGAAGACCCAAAACCAACACAAATGTATATACAAGCAAAACCCTCTTTACTACAAGCCGTATTGTTTGCATACTCATGCTATACAAAAATATATACTTTGATTGTATAGTAAGTAGAAAATCGTGTCGGGATATGATAGCGAATATTGTGTAAAAGAAATAAACAATAAAATCAAATAATGCGTATGCGTTTACAATTTTTTTATTAATTTTATATGGAGTTTTGATAGCTACTAATACATCTAAAGTATATATTTTCACTAATACATTTTTAAAATACATGATGATGTGTGTCAACGAAAGTTACAAGACGGCTTGTAGTAAAAAGGGTTTTGTATACAAGCCATGAAGTTGCAATACTTATGCCAAAAAGTGACTACTATACCTAAGTATTAGTGTTGTGACGTAGTATAATTTGTATATACTTTTATTATATGCTTTGATGTAAATAAAAAATGAATACGAATGATGGAACAACAGTATGTTGCGCTCTTTATGACAAAGCAAAAAACAAATTTATTATTTAACGAGAGAGAGAGAAGTATTGTTATTATTATTTACTTTATTATATGCTATACTATATACTATGAATTTAGAGCAGAATGGACAGTGCAAAATATAATTTTTGTTTCGTTTTTTTTTGTAGAAATGTTATGTACTTTGAATTTAGAGGAGTATGGACAATGCGAAATATAATTTTTTGTTTCGATTTTTACTGTAGTCAAATTCACTAACACATAGCCAAATAGTAGTAATAATATGTTTTATTTAACCAAGCTGCATGGCTTGGATAATAAAATTTTTCTGTAATATATATGGAATACATAGAATGCACTTGTAGATATTTTGTATACAGAAATGAGTTTTATTTTTCGTAAACAAAGTAGGCTTAGAGAGTTTTAATTTTTATTCTCTGGTTGTGCGGACACCGCAAATAATTTTATTAATATATATAGATATGTACAAGCACACAAACACCAAAATTCATTTTTTAATTATTGGCGAAATAATCGATCATCAGTTGACGTACATGAGCACCGTTCTCTCTCTCTGATCGTGTTCTTCGATTTTATCAGGTTGTTCATCCGATTCGTTTACCTCCGTCTGATTTTGGAAAGAAGAACAACGACAAGATGAGAAAGATATTCGAGGCGTCGAGGAGCAGGTGTTAGCAGTAAAGTCAAAGCCGAAACTTTTTGCCAAAAATCGGTTTAAATGTTTTAACTGCGGAAAGCGCTTCCATTTTGCAAACAGTTGTGTACAGAAAAAGATGAATGAACAGAAACCGCATGGTTCATCAGCATTGTATTCATCAAGTGTGAATTGTGTTTTTGATATCAATGAGTGGTGTTTGGATAGCGGTGCAACATCGCATATGTCATGTAAAAGAAATTATTTTATTGAATTAAAACCTATTCATACTCACCCAGTGAAGTTGGCATCTGATAAGTCGGTGAATGCGAGTGGAATAGGCATTGTTAAGTTTACAATGAACAGTAGAACAATCACGTTGAATAATGTTTTATATGTACCGGAGCTTCGTGGAAATTTTAACAACCAATTAAAGAAATTACATTTAACGAAAATTTAATTGAAAATAAAGCAGAAAATAATCTTTTAAAATGGCACCAGAGGTACGGCCACTTAAATTTCAAAGCAATGCTTCAGCTGTTTGAAAATGATATGGTTATTGGCTTGAATTTGTGGAATGCTCCAAAATCTTTAAATTGTGTCACCTGCTTTAAGTCAAAAATCAATGTTAAGCCGTTTCCAAAACAATCAGTTTCAAGAACTGATGAAGTCCTATATCTGCATCATACAGATATATGCGGCCCTATGCGAACGCAGTCGATTGGAGGGGCGCACTGTAACCTTCATCAATGATTTTGAACAATCCAGATGAACAATCTGGTCACTCAAAGTTTATACCAAAGGGAGAAGAGTGTGTTATGGTTGGCTACTCAGAAGAGTCAAAAGCCTACCGGTTATACAATCCAGGGACTAGGAATCAAAAGTCGGAATATTAGATTCATGGATCAGGTAAATAAAGAATCAGGTGTTGATTTTACTAATCGTAATATTGTAGAACTTGAGGAAACAGAGCCAGAGGCTGAGCCTGCACAAGTTGAAGTTCCAGTGGTACCAGTAAAGGAGGAAGACAAACATGGAAACACAAATGAAACCATGAACAACGAAAGTGCCACCTTGAACAATGAAATGGTAGTAACTATAAAAACGTTAAGAAGCGGCAAAGAATACCCCATGAATTTTATTTCATCGTTAAAACAATATGACGATCCAGTAATGGTAACAGATACTTTGTCCCACCCGGATGCTGATAAATGGAGAGAGTCAATGCAGCAAGAGTATGATGCATTAATCCGTAATGGTACGTGGGACTTGGTAGACTTACCAAAGAATAGAAAAGCAATCGGCTACAAATGGGTGTTCCAAGTAAAGTACAAGCAAGATGGCTCGCTCTATTGAACGGTATAAGTCTAGCCTAGTAGCAAAAGGATGCTCACAAAGGTATGGTTTTGATTATACTGAAACATTTTCACCAGTAGTTTGATATGCTACGATTCGAATGGTTTTAGCGCTGGCAGCTGAATATAAACTGATTGTGCATCAAATGGATTTGACATCAGCATATTTAAATGGCGAATTACAAGAAGAGATTTATATGTCACAACCTGAATTATCCGTCGATGGCAAGCAAATTGGGAAGTGTTTAAAATGAAAAAAATACTGTATGGTCTCAAACAATCTGGCCGTGAGTGGAATAATAAATTAAATTCTGTTTTAATAGCGTACGGATTTATGCAATTCAATAATTGTCGCAATTCAATAAATCACCTCATATTGAACACATGGTTGCAGCAAAGCATTTGTTACGTTATTTGAAGAACTCCAGCAATCCAAAATTGATGTACAAATGTACTGGCGAACCACTGTATATGTACGTCGATGCTGATTGGGGAGAAAATATTGATGTTCGAAAATCATATTCCGGCTACGTTTTTTACATTGCTGGATCTACATTTTCATAGGAAAGCAAAAAACAAACACCAGTGGCATTACGCTCTACCGAAGCCAAGTATATGGCTCTATCGCAGTCTTGCAAGGAAGCAAATAATCCTATCTTTGAGGATTATTAACGGAAATGAGATTCCATACAATGGTAGATAATAAGATAATATTGTACAATGACAATTTAAGCGCCCAACAATTGGTAAAAAATCCTGTCTACCTTCAACGAAGTAAGCACATCCGATATCATTATACACGCGAGATTTACGAGAAGGGTATTATTGATTTAAAATATATTCAAAGCAACGATATGGTGGCAGACATATTAACAAAAAACTTATACAAACCAAAGCACCAAAGGTTTTGCAATCTCCTTGGTATGAAGACATAATAAATTGGAGTTTTTGGTAAGGAGGAGTGTTGGAAGAATTTTTACAAGTGTGTATAATTTTATACAAATGTGTATAAATTCTCATAATAAAATTAAAACATGTTTTTATTAAGTTTATCATCTTTAGAACCCAACCAGAAGAAGCCAAGTCGTTCTTTACCTTGAGAATCCATTGTCACTGATAGCAATCTTTGCACCTGCCAAAAAACAACACATCGAGCCGACCGAAATTGGGAATTATCATCAAATTCTTGATCTCGTTGTCAAAGAAAAATCAGTGAGTATCATTATTAACGCATTTGCCGTCGTTTATCATTCGCATGACACTTCTTTAAAATATCAGATTCTATCTCTCATACACATTCG
Source organism: Tipula confusa (assembly GCA_963556175.1). Classification (NCBI taxonomy): domain Eukaryota; kingdom Metazoa; phylum Arthropoda; class Insecta; order Diptera; family Tipulidae; genus Tipula; species Tipula confusa. The sequence continues at coordinate 168,773,397 of OY744475.1, read as the reverse complement.
TCATGGTCTAACTTACACAGTCAAAAACGGGAACGGGTTTAATTATCACCTGATACAACTTCAACTTGTTGACATTTGCAAGGTATTTACAGTAAAAAATATGCCATGATGAAGTTAGATTCAAGACCAATATTCTTAGCGTTGTACAAGTACTGCCAAAATCGAAACAAAACCTTAATCTTTGCAAACATATTTTCAGTTTTAGTATATCCCTTCGGCATACCATTGCTAAACATTTTAACTGTTAAATTAGATTGTAATTGTAATGTCACGTCACAAACCTATGAAAAAAAATAAGAAGAAAATTGAAAATAAAAGTCACGTACAGAGGGTGAACGAAAATAAAACAAGATTTTTTAGGAGCATGAGTAAAATTCTTCAACTGTCAGTTGAACTCCCTTAAGCTATCTTTAAAGTTTTTGTTCATTGCCTATATTTTTAACATATACATATTAAAAAATGTTTATTATACATTTTGTTGGTACTTTCGTAAAGTAATACGTTTCAATTCTGATTTCGTGGAAAAGATTTATTTGAATTTTTAACCCACTAAAATGTTTAAAATTCTAATGTTTTTTGTTTTTGATTTATTTAATTTCCAAATCTTATTTGTCCAGACGCAAACTAACCAAAACCAGTCAATTATATTAAACCCCACATGAAACAACAACAAAAAAATCGTTAGGATAATTTAAAATGGTAGAAATATACATTAATCTCTTTAAAGTCATTAGTTTAAATTTTATACGAAAAAAATGCTCTGTACCATATCTAATCTCGTTCTTACGATTTGTTTTCGTCAAAATATAAAAAAAAATAGATTCCAATGTTGTTGAAAGCTTTGCAAATATGAGTCTTGCCATCGCAAAATTGGGTTTTAATAGTTTTGTAAAATGAATTTACTATTCATTTATCTTAAAAGATGCAGCTGTTCGTTTTTCTATTGGAATTTGCAATATGTGTTATAATAGTTTTTAAAATATATAAATGGCTCTGTCTTTTTATAATATAATGGTTTCTCCATCTTATTGTTGATTAAATTGAAATAGCTTTCAGTATCAATTTGAACGTTATAACCAAGTTTTTTGATTAAGTGCTCGAAAAGCGCTAATCTAGCGATTATATTGAGTAATCATATACAGTATAAAAATATATCATCTTTTCGGTATTGTGCTGGAGTTTGATCAGCAATCAACAATTTTTTTTCATGACGTAAACTATTGCAAATGAAAAAATGGAAAGTATCGAACAGAAAAAGAGCTTGGTCTAATTCTAAAGACGAATTCAGAGCTGCCTTCGTTCGTTCTGTAGTTTTTTTAAACTAATAATATTCGTTGAAAATGTTTTTTAATAAAGTTGGTTTATATCCAATTTAGCTACTGAACAAGCTTGGTGAGATAGAGACAATGATAGATGTGAAAGTGATACAAATAAAAAACAATTTCGATTATTAATATAAAACGAAAGAAGAAAGCAAAATCATTCTGCAGTTTCTATATCAACCAGTAACTGCCATTTCTTTGAGAGTGAATAATTCAAGTTGCACTTTTCCTTTAAAAGGCTGAAGTTATTCGGCGTGGAATGGTAGAGTAAACTACGTGTAAACTACGTTTACGCATGCCACTAGCCAACCATTTGGCAATCATTTGTATTTTTGCAATCACAATTTACTCATTTTACAATAATTTGGATGATCTAATGGGATCCATACTTGAGCATGACATCAAAATAGTGATTGGTGGCTTTAATTTTAGTACTGGAAAAATTCGTCTAACTTATGTGAAAATGTAGGCCCAAACTCCCGACACGAAGTATACTTTGCGACCGCGCATAACCTGTTTAAGGATAGCACATTCTTTCATCATAAAAAAATCCCTTTTAAAACATGGATATCTGTTAATTTCTAAGGGTGAGGTCTAGGGTCATCCAAGATGTGAGATCTTTTTGGTTGACTGCCAAAATGCAGGATGTACTTTGTGAAACTATCTTTTCGACCTTATTCGATAAGTATGACAAAGCGAAATTATGACTGATGAATGGAAAGTGGCCGCGTTGTGCCCTATCCTTAAAAAAGGAGATCGCTCTAAATGCAAAAACTACTTTGGATGATAAAAGTATAGGAGTAACCGCGTACGCTGATAACGTGGTGATTACGGTCTTCGGTAAATGTCTATAGGCAATTAAAGAAGTTATGCAAAATGAACTCCTAATTATTACGAAGTGGGCGAGCAATTACTGACTGGGAATATTTTTACCTAAAACAGAGATAATGCTTTTTTCTAGGAAATACAAAATTCCAGTAGTTGCACCTACCGTATGTGGCGTTAGACTATCCTTTACTGACAGATGAGATTTCTGGCCAAAATCTTAAAAAACAAACATAGATGAAAGCGTAACATCTAAGAAAGGATAATTAAAGCTGCCATATAGCGATGTACTCATGCAGGAACTCATTTCTAGGATTCATTGCTATGTCTTAGTGAAAATGTCTTCAAGCAAATGTCATGACAATAACCAGTTATTTCAAGAAGTAAGGTTAGGTTAGATTTAGGTGGCCGTCATTCAGGGACATGGCATAAACACAAAAAGGTCCGTAGCCCTACCACAACGAATTTTCTTCTCCACCTCTCGACACTGAAACCAATTCGAGCTCCTGAGGAAGCAATAAATATCCCTAACACGCACTATGTTGAGGTCTGAAAAATCACACAGAATACGAACGGCTAGAAACTTAAGCCTATACAGAGCCCGGCTAGGACAGTTGCAGAGATAGTGGAGAATAATTTCCTCCTCCATTTCATCCATGCAACCACGACAGTAGTCATGAGAGAGAACACCAAGTCTACTTGCATGCTTAATGAGAGAGTGTCCAGTGATGACACCCACAATTTTACCAAATCTACAACGCTTCATAGATATTAGTTGGTTAGACCTGAATAAGTCGAGTACAGGCCAAATCTGCAGCGTTATGACGCACGAGTTATGCTTTGACCACCTTTCATTTGTGATTTTTTATGCTTCTTCCTTAAGAAGTAGCTTACACGTAGAAAGTGGTACCAATGTCAGTAATGTCACCCTTACTAGATAATATGCCACAGGAGATACCCAGTTCAGCGAGTTCATCGGCTTTAATATTATGTTGAAATGCCCTGGCACCCACGTAAGATAGATGTTGAATTGTTCAACCCATTAAGAGATGAGAAGCAGTTCACAGCTACTTTCGACGTAAGAAAGCCTGATTGTAGGACCTTAATTGCAGCCTGACTGTCCGTAAAAATGCCAATATACCTTACAGATATTACATTATACTGAAAAGAAAACTCCACTTTACCATCCATCCTCGAGCTATCCGTGAAAAAATGTATCGCATCAGGCTTCATAACTACTTCACTCGCCCAGTCCTCTCTGGAGGGAATATCAGTTATAAATTTAGAATACTCGATTGATTTGGGGATTTAATTTGTCCACAGGGAAATTGATAGAGCCTAGCAGCTGTACAAGCAGCTGTACAAGCATCTGTTTAGCTAAAATATCCAGAGGGATAAGATGAAAAAGAATCTTCAGTGCTTACTATTAGGCTTCCAATTCAATTTGTTGTCCAGAATAAGACCCAAGAATTTTACTTTATTAGTGATTTTCAAACCAACTCCATTAAGAGTGGGTGGGTCAAAAAAGAGAAGCTTATTAACATTTAGACCACACCTATTGGTCCATTTGATTAGACATTTTGCATTAAATCTCTCAGGGTACTTGGATATTTACCAAAAATACCAATTGTAACGTCATCAGCATAAGCAACCACTTTAAATCCCTCCCCCTCCAGATTTTATAACAGGCCATTTATGAACAAGTTCCAAAGAAGGGGGTATAATACACCTTCTTGTGGTGTACCTCTACACACAAATCTACGGACGGATGCCTCATCAATTTTAGCCGAAATTACCCTGCTCCTAAACATCTGATCAATCCAGCAGCCAAGTGATACATCCACCCCAAATCTGAGTAACCACTATTAAGTCGCGTATGTTAGCCGGAGGAACGATTTCTCCATCATGCGGTAAGTATGCTGATACAAGCCAGAGGTTTTTGCTGTTGACCTCAATGCTAACTCCTAGCACATCTGCATCGCTGCTGTAACGGGAAAGCAGAAAAATCTTAAGCTTGCTTGTTCTTTCGAAGAATGCACGAACGAAACCTACCTTTACCTTGCACAAACAACAGCTAATAGTTAGTAGCTCTAAGCCCAAGAACCCGATTTTTATAGATCAATGGTTCTTGAATCAAGACGACATCTACGTCATCTTCCTCCACTTTGAGCATTAGAGCAACCGACGTTGAATTCCCAGAATTACAAGACTCTAGGGGTCCACAGCTGAGTGACTCCATTGACCTGGACAAATCATGGTCCAAATTATTAAGACTTGTGTTATTGTCATCAAGACACTCAGCTTCAACCGAGGATCTGCGGATGTACCCGCGACTGATTCTGGTGTCCTTGACATTATAGCCTCATTCTTCTTATAAACATTACAGAGCCAAAACCATAGCTTATAAAGCCACCAGTCTTAGCCAACTCCACCAGCGATTCTATATTGACAATGACCACAACAGATCTAAAGTCGTTCTTAACCTCCTCCACCTTGGAAATATCTTCCAATTGTGGAAAGGTAGCTCCAGGTTACCAATCCTTATCTGTACCACAATCTCTGTAGGATCACAAGGCTAAGCCGGTATCCAGGTATGAGCCCTCGGCCTGCTTGTTATGTTTTACACAGAAGCCTGCTTGTTATGTTTTACACGTCGATCAGTAGAACTGACAAAGACATTGTGGGTCAATGTCTTTGTCAGTTCTACTGATCGACGGAATTGCCTCTAGCTTGTTTAAGGCTCTCCATGCTTTCCTCCTTGCATTATAGGAAAGTTTGGAGGGACCTGCATCATTTCTGCAAATGTCTGCCCTCCTTTCATTCTTGAGACAAGGCCTAAAGACCCGCTCCTTCTTTTCTATGTTAACCGGTTTTAAGCGAGTCTCGGCCGATTTGTTTGTTGTTGATTTGTTATTGTTATTTAATGTATCCATATTTCGTCCCAGAAGTAGCGCAGGAAGAAGGTCCGTCTTTAAAAAATCCGCAATACAAGGATAAGGCTAAATACATCTGAAAGGCGCCAGGTATCCAGAATCTCCTTTTGAAACAGAGCTATTTGACAAAGGGCCCCCAGCCAGGTTGGTTATCAGCACGGGCCACATATCACCTTAATATCAGCACGGGCCACATATCACCTTAATCACGAAAGTCTTGGGAGAATTGGTCAATATTGGAAACTGAAGCTAGACGGGAAATTTGGAGCCGGAGTGTTCTATGATATCTGATTCGCTGGTCACTCAGACGTCAAGAAAATAATATTTTAGTTACATTTGGTCAGTGTTTTTTCTTTCGCTTTTCATGTATTAAGAGACGCTGCTATCTTTCTTTATGCCATAATTTTTTTTAAGGATTTCACAAATTTTGACTACGAACGTATATCATTAGTGCAATCTTACAGAAAACGGCACATATGAGCATCCTGCATATAAAAAATTGCCAACATATCATGCTGCCATCCCATAAATTACATTAATTAATTCTTGAAAATGGTATACCAAACAGGAAATTAAATGATTTTCACTACAAAAACTTGATTAGTAATGGTTGAATTATTTACGAAATCTGACATACAACTATTATTCATTTCCATTGCAAAAAAAAAAAACAAAAAAAAACAAAAAACACAAACAAAAGAAATCGAAATAATGGAAAAATAACGGGATTTTCGAATATAAATTGCACAAAAATAAAATTCAATTAAAATATGGTTTATTTCGTTGAATTTCAACGTGCAATGACGAGAGATATCGTGTTCATACACGTAAACATCTCGAATTAGAAATTGTGTAAACAAAAACTAAAACTTGATTTTGATGCCCCTTTGTATTTGGTGGCCTTTAGTTTATTTGAGGAAACAATGGGAATAACTATTATTCCAGTAAAAGTAATATTTATTGTGACCATAGTTTGGATTTTAAAGTGATTGGATGGTCCAGCTTTTCCGATATATTATGTGAGATATATTAAAGAAAAAGATACCTTTTCCCGACTATAGGATGAGTTGTACATGAAAATTAAAAAGCGCGTTTTGTTACGGTATAACAGGAACTCTATATTACTGCAAACTAACAACTGTAGCAAACTTGTTGAGCGTAATAAATACTCCAAATATTGGAGAAGGAAATGGTAATTTGATGAATGACGATAGCATACCCAAAAACCACTTGAAAAGAATAAGTAATCAAAAAGTTTCGAAAATGGGCCCGGCAATCAAAACGCCTTTTCTTGGCGGAAATATAAGTGTAGTATAGGTTCTGTTTTGGGTATCTATTTTTTTATGTATATGGATGTGAGATTTTGACCTTGATTTGCGAGCAATGCTCTGATTGGTGATCAAAGTGACTTGCTTGACATAGTAAATATTGTTTTTTACATTTTATCACTGACCCGTATACCAGCTTACAAGTCTAGACAACAAATTACATTTTTATGTAACACTAAATAAGCATGTTTCAAAAAATAAAATCTTCTCCAACATCTTCAGACGACGTTAAAAAAACACAACATACAAACTAACATAATTTATTACTTTTCTGCTGCAATAAAAACTTAAATGTTGTAACCTCAAAATTTTTACAAAAATGTACTTTTCTGCAACCAGTCTCGGCAACATTATATCATATAAAATAAAAACTTAATGCATAAAGATGTTCCGTTTTCAAAAAATATGTTGTTTATGGATTTTTGTGTCAAAAAAAGCTATTTACCAAAAATTTACATGCACATTTTCTTCTCGGTACATTTTTTATTTTTGTCGATTTCAAATTTCTTAATGGATTCGACACAAGAAAATAAAATACCATAAAAAAGCTCGATATAATGGAAATTTTACCACTGAGGAAAATTTTGTAAAAAAAATGTTTAACGCCATAATCGATAATTTTTTATTTTTTATTTTTTATTTTTGGTAAATATTCGTCTATAATTCAAAATTGATTTAATATGTTTTTCGATAACGACGGTAGTGAATTAAAACGGGGAAAAAAAGGTTTAGGATGTTCGTAAAAGTAATGGCCCCAAGTGTCAAAATTTAATGAAAATATTTTCAAAATAAATTAATGTGAGTAACAAAATAAACTAATAAATCGAATCGATTCTATATAAATAAACAGGACCTTTTTCAAAGGATTTATAAACTATGGGCATATTATGTGTTTGAAACCACCTCAATAAATCGTATCTGGTTTAGGCATTTTACATTTTGTATATGGCGTTAAAACAAATCAGTTGTGATATTTTATCGTTATTTTATTAGTATTATTATTATTACTGTTTATATTGTAACCCGGTGTCCCGGCAGATAATATCGAAATAATATTTTGAAAAAAAAACTCACATTAAAATTTATTGCCCTTCTTTTCATAATGAAAAATGTAATTTTCTTTCAATCTTGTGGTGCTATTATCACACATGGAACAATGTGTTCACTTTAAAGAGGGGCTATTAAAACTTTTTAATAATTCAATTATATATTTTCAATCTTCTGTTGTGTTTTATAATTGGCTATCTTTATCTCTTCAAAAACTAAAACTTTGGGGAAGTTTTTCACATCACAAGATATAATAGATACAATACATTTTGTAAATAGTTTTTATTTGAACTCCATGATTGCTTTTAACATGTCGGTAAACTACATAAAATTTTTGCGGTCATTTTATATAAAGGGCATATTGTAAATATTTTCATTTTTGTGCACGCCATGATTTGGTAGAAAGAAGTCCTTTTGTAGTGCTTTGGCAGCAGAAACCATGTGGTTGAGTGCTTTATATTCCGTCATGAAGTCGTGATAAAACTTTTCGTTCAACACCACGGAGCCTTTGAATTACAGACGGTGATGATTCTCCCAAGCTGTTGAGGGAGTTTTAAAATGGCAGCAATAGCTCTTCTGGCGATAGAACACTTTCTACATTCTGTATTTCTTCAAGCTCCCAAAATCTCCGTAAGCTTGAATTAATATTGAACATTTTCCTCTTTAGCAAGAGCTTACATAAAAATCGGGCCGTTTTTAATAAAATAATTGGATTGCCTAGACACCACACAATTGCAAAGATAGTATTTTAAGGTACGGTCCGTTTGGCCTATTTTTAATTTGACCGTTTTGAACAAGATTGGACAAGTATTCAGCACTAATAAGAATATCTATGTTACCCCGTTGAATAAATGGGCAGTTTTATATTTGTGTGCAGATTTTGTGGTGGTAGCCGATTAGTCATTTTTGAAATTGCAAGAGCCTCGATAGATAGACATATCCGGAAAGCTTTCTGGCCGAATGTTTAATGTGACTTGACCTTTAGATATTATGGAGTTTGTTTAGCCAAGTGCACTTATGAGAATCCGAGCGTTTCGCTTTTTCAAACGTAAGCGTTACACACAAAATTTGGTTATTTAACAGCTTTGCGAACCTGAATCTAACAATTATCTACAGAGAATTAGTTTGCTGGAATTATCGACCTTATAGGGTTCAAATCTCAATTATCGAGAATTAGTATATTTTCTGTCAAGCGATTTTGTTCCTCATAGGGTTGATCTTGGTGGCCTTTTACGTTCAATGAATGATTTTTGCTGCATTTAAAGATTGCGTGGCCCTTGTTTTGGCACACTGCGCATTAGAAATTAGTAAAAATTCTCTGAACTTTCTGCAGCTACGTGGTTTTTATTAAGAGTTTAGTTGTTGCACGCTTGGATGTGGAAATAAGTAGATCGAGAGTGTCTATGTGTTTTCCTAAACATTTGAGAAATTCTAAAAATTCAGGATTGATGATGACTGCAATCTGTGCCGCCCAAAAAGCTCTTGATTTATCATCTAGCTTTTGTAGCACAATATAATTCAGCCCAGGATGTCTGGTTGCAGCAACTGTATGATTCGCCTTATATTTGCAGCGGTAGATTGATGAATCGCCGGTTGCTCGACAAGCGTCTGCATAAATGTGTTTACTATGTATATTTTGCCATCATTCCTCTCCTTCAATTTACTTAAAGCTCCAGCCATTTCTCGTCGAAAAAGGCTTTTCAAATATTAAACAAATTTGTAACGGGCTGAAGTTTTGAGGACTTATGTTTTTCATAATGATGTTTTTCTAGTTCGTCATTTGGTTCGCTGCAGCAAAGATGTCAAGATGTACTCAACGTGCCATGTCTTCAAAAAGTGTTGACTTAATTACTGAACCATGTACCAGCGAGTGAAACATTTCTGAGATATTGGTGATTGGATGCTCTATCAAAAAATGGAATGGCGTCAGCGGGTCTCTGAATCGTTAATAAGGCTCAATGGCTGAGAGTGTATAATTCCCTCTATCTCGACTAAAATGCTTTCCACGGAAATTGATTTCTAGAAACGGTTCGTGAAATCAGGACACATATACTCAAACTTTCCCCATACCTTCATGAACTTGCCGAAGCACAACAAGTTGGATTTTTGAACCCTCTATTTGAACTATTGTAATCGGTCGCTATAGTACTTTCCTCCCAAGAAAGTTCAAACTAATGAGAACTCTAGTTCGCGAGCCAGATGTTTGTTACCTAAACAAAGTATTACTTATTCTGGTTTTAATCTATAAATTGAAATTTTGTGGTTCTTGTCTTTGATTATTAATGCGACAAAGTTCTTGCGAAATCATCGTATGACTTTGTATGGCCCTTCGTAAGGAGAAAATAATCCTGTTCGCACCTTGTCTACTCTAACAAAAACAAACTAACCGTTGTCCACAGACATAGGAACAAATATGTGATCCAGTTTAGATTGTCAAATGTTTGTTGGTATGAGATTTCGCATTGTTTTTCGTATAGATGGTCGACGATTGCGTTTGTGGTTGGAATGAGTGAAAAGCTCTAGTAGCATGTTGGAAAGTGGGATAAACATAACCAAAAAGTAAATTCTGAATTTCTAAGTCTGTTTTGGTAATTGCGGCAGATTCGTGATCTGATGTGGGCGACATTGGATAGGATGTGTTGAATATCCGTGATAAATTAAGAGATGTAATCTAAGAAAGGTGATTGTCTTGGATTGCGATCTGCTATGGACTAAATTGCTCTTGTCAGAGGCTTGAGGTCGGTATAAACTGTTAAGTCACCACTCTCGACACAATAACGGATATGTTTGGTTGGCAGATAAATGGCGGTGAACTTTTTAGCTGAATGAATGCATTATGACACTATTCGGACCCAGAAAAATTCTCGGCTATTTTGGCATCTTGAGTAGTGCGGAAACATGTATGTGAGTTGATGTGAGGATCTCAGCCATTTTCGTTATGAATTTACCATACCGATAAATCTCTGGACTACTCTGATTGAGGTAGAACCTGGGCATTTCCTAATGGTATTAATTCGTTCATCGAACTGCAGAATACTCAATTGTGGTTGATCTCAATTAAGAGCGACCTTCTGTTTCAGGAAATCAAGAGTAATTACTCCAAATATGCATTTGGTGATCTTGGATGTCAAACTCCACTAACCTTTGGAATAGCTGTTCCAAGTGCAGTCTGTGTTGTTCCTCAAATGAAAACGAAGTCTAAGTTTTGAATGACTTAATCCATAAATTGAATGCGGTTCTTAAGTGTAGTAGCATAGGCCTACTAGAAGATCTAATGTTATTCAAACTGTTCTGAAGTTGCTAAACCATCAATAAATACTGTAAATGTACTAAAAACACACAGCAGTATCTGCGTAGATTGAAATCATTTGTATAAGTAATAAAATGATAACATTACCAATTGCCAGCCTCCCTTCTTGTTTACTTTACAAAAGTGACCAACATTTGATAAAAAAAACACTTAGCCTTTATTTACCCAAACTTTATTTTATTTATGTAAACTCAGCAATTTGATGGATTTTACAATAAAATCCCCTACGGATTATATTCATACACTCATGTGTGCTTTATCTCGTACCACTGACCAATACACGACGTTTATTTATTTTATTTTTTCTAAAATTAATTCGAACACCTAAACCAATTTAAATTTTTTTTATTTACACCACTGTAACAAATATATAAATTAACATATCAAACCTAAATAAATTTTATGTTTTGTACAAATAAACGAGATAAATAAATAAAACAAAAAAAAAGCGAATTAATTTTCGTTGGTTTAGAATTAATTGTTCCAGTTAATTGCTAAAATATCCTTTATTTTTTATTTTTACAAATATACGTGGAAATGAGGAGGAGATATTTAAATTTTTGAAAGGAGTAGGTTAAAAACAATCCATTGTTTTAGATCGACTAAATTTTCGACAAATTGATTTTAAACATTTCAAACAAATTGAATTATTATTTTTTTTTTAGAATAATTCACTTAATAAATAAGTCGAATTGAAATTAACTACTGGAATCAGGGAGATGGATGATTTTAATTAATTATAGTAATCGAATGTTAAATGACATTTATACTATACTTTTAGCAAGAAGCATTAAAAATTAAACATTTTTCAAGAAAAAATGCAAAACACCTTTGACTTAATATCCTGACCAGGATCATCAGGAACTGAAAAAATCAAATGAAAGTATAATAAATGACATTTAGGGGTATTAATTTATCATTACTATAATATACACCTATATTTATATAGGGTACCGGTCGAAACTGGGTATCTTACAACTGGATCTGACGAAACAGGATAATTCAAAACTGCATATTTTTAAACGAGATAAGGTACAAAACGAGATATGGTACAAAAGTGGATATTTCAAAACAGGATATTTCGACATGTGATTTAAACTTAAAATGATTTTTTAGGAAAGTTCAGGAATATGGCCAGTAAGGATGGAACTCGGCGAGTTCTTAACCGATTATGATGATATTCGATAAGTAAGATGAAAATATGATTTTAAAATGATTTTTTCAAGTCAATGATTATTTTAATAAGATGAGAAAATCAGCAATTAAAAAAAACCATAAAGTGAAGGAAACTTTCATCTCTCTGCTTAAAATTATTCAAGTATGAAACCTTACTGGCCATATTCCAGAGGTTTCCCCAAAAAAGGTTTTAAAATCAAATTTAATTATACAATTAAAGAAAAAAACATTAAGTGAAGGAAAATTCTGTTTCTCTCCTTAGAAATATTCAAGTATGTAACCTTACTGGCCTTATTCCAGAACTTCCCAACAAATCATTTTAAAATCCGATTTTCATCCTACATATCGAATTTCATCAAAATCGGTTAAGAACTCGCCGAATTCCTCCCTAATTGGCCATATTCCAGTACTTTTATAAAAAACCATTTTAAGTTTAAATCACATGTCCAATTGGAAATATCCAGTTTTGAAATATCCAGTGTTGTACCATATCTCGTTTTGTACCTTATCTCGTTTTGAATTATCCAATTTTGAAATATCTAGTTTTAAAATGTCCAGTTCTGAGCGGTTCCCATTTATATATATATATATATATATATATATATATATATATATATATATATATATATATATATATATATATATATATATATATATATATATATAATATATATATATATATAATATATATATATATATTATATATATATATATATATATATATATATATATATGTATATATATATATATATATATGTATATATATATATATATATATATATATATATATATATATATATATATATATATATGTATATATATATATATATATATATATATATATATATATATATATATATATATATATATATATATATATATATATACAGGGTGTCCCTAAAGTTGCTGACACGAATATTACCGTTGGATTCCTTGATCAAAGCGAACATGACTTTACTTATACCACTTCGCACTGTGAAGCCCCCCTATCAAGTTATAGACGATTGAAGAGGAGCCTTCCAACATCGTACCTTGTATTAAAGATAACTCAATATCTAGAGAAAGAACCATTTGTTTTTCCCAATGTTTATATCGTTAAAAAGCTGATTAAAATTTCTTTCAAATAAGATATAATAAATATGAGTATTGACTTCAAAAGTATTTCAAATTAAAACTTTTAGAATTAAAATTTTTTTAAGAAATTTTTTTGTTTCTTTACCATTTGTCTTTTAACAATTACTCTACGACAATAAATATTTTTTGATTAAAACATAGTTCAGACTCTTAGCTTTCAGAAAAGCTAACTATTTGTCATATTTGCAATAATACGTTATCTAAAAAAATTAAAAGATTACAATAAAAATTTTGCATTTTCTTTATTAGACGCAAGTATTGAGGTATCAATAAACTTAAATTAAATAAATAAGTAGTAATTAAAATTAAAGTAGAAAAAATTAAAAATAAAATTAGTAGTAGTTTTAGTAGTTAAATTAAAAAAAATTATTATTTTACATTTATTAAAACATGAATCCTTATACCTCTAACGAATATGTGGACATGGTATGCATTTTATACGAGACTGGAGCTCGGACTGTTGCTCAACGGAAATATCGAGATCGATACCTTTATCGTAGATTACTATCTATTAATACTTTTGTTAATGTAGATCGGAATTTGTGGGAGAACGGCACTTTTTTAAATAATCGGAGAGGTCTACCAGGACGTACATCAACATCACACCATAATGCTGATAGAGTGCTGCGTGAAGTTTATAACAATCCCACGACTAGTATTCGGAAAATTGCAGCAAAAACCAGAATTGCAAAATCTATCGTACACAGACAAATTAAAAAAGAAATAATTAAATAATCCTCATTTATAAATTGTAAACAGTTGCCAACATAAATTCACAGTAAATGTATGGTGTGGTATGTTTGGAGACGAATTACTAGAGCCGATCATACTTCCAGACAGATTAGATGGTATAAAATTTTTAAATTTTTTAAAAAACCAATTTGTTGGACTATTGGAGGAAGTTCTGTTGTTTAATTTACGATGTATGTGGTTTATGCATGATAGTGCTCCACCACATTTTGCAGGTAATGTACGATCCTACTTACACATTTTGTTTTTAAGGCAGTTAGATTCAAGGCAGTTAGATTAGCCGCGGAGGACCTATACATTGGCAAGCAAGAGCACCGGATCTAAATCCGTTAGATTTTTACCTCTGGGGTCATTCAAAAACTAAATTTTATTCTTCCCATCTATCCCAAATAAAACAACGTTAATTGCTAGAATATATGAAGCTTGTAACGAAATCAAACGGGACAGAAACGTTTTCGTAAAAGTTCGCAATTCATTAATGAATAGGTGTTTGAAATGCGTAACGGCTATGGTGGTCGTTTTGAGAATTTGTTGTAAATATTGCGAAATATTATTACCTAATATTATTACTTATTTCTACCTCAATACTTTAATTTTTTTAGGTAACATATTATGAAAGCTAAGAGTCTGAACTATGTTTTAATCAAAAAATATTTATTGTCGTAAAGTAATTGTTAAAAGATAAATGGTAAAGAAACAAAAAATTTTCTTAAAAAAATTTTAATTCTAAAAGTTTTAATTTGAAATACTTTTGAAGTCAATACTCATATTTATTATATCTTATTTGAAAGAAATTTTAATCAGCTTTTTAACGATATAAACATTGGGAAAAACAAATGGTTCTTTCTCTAGATATTGAGTTATCTTTAATACAAGGTACGATGTTGGAAGGCTCCTCTTCAAACGTCTATAACTTGATAGGGAGGCTTCACAGTGCGAAGTGGTATAAGTAAAGTCATGTTCGCTTTAATCAAGGAATCCAACGGTACTATTCGTGTCAGCGACTTTAGGGACACCCTGTATATATATACAGTATGCTGTAAATTTAAATTAGCATTTTGGTTATATTATGTCGCTTCGTATGAATTTTGTTCGTCGATTACATATTTTAATTTTACTGGTATTTTTTATTAATAGGTATGTTTGTATGTATGTACGTATGTATCTATGGAACGGAATTTTTAAAATTTATTTAGAAGTCTGAACAATTTTGCACAAGTACTTGCGGTGGCCGACTGGAAAGCAACTATTGATGAGTTATACCGCCTTTCCACAATGAAACAATTACTGTCAGTATTTTTTTACTGTGAAACCAGAAGAAGAAAAATACTAAATTACTTTAGAGTGACAAAGACAATCGTTTTTGATTTTTGTTTTTTTGAAGCAAAAAAACCGAATAGAAAATAACCAAGAAACCAAGAAATTGTGGGTAGACGAGTTTACTCGTGGGAATAATAATGAAAAATAAAACTACCTAAAACTAAAAACTAAAAAAAACGCTTTTGTTGCAACGTGAACTAAAAAGTAAAAAGTAAATTTTAAATATTTAAAGCTGAGAATAGTGATCCAGTGATGGACAAAAAGTTAATTTTGATATAAAAAATGGGTGGGGTCATTTAATAGTGGCTTTCCACTAGAGATTATTAAAAAGCGTGTTTTTTATTTTTTTAGTTTTTTTAGACTATTTTTTTTTACTTTAAATTTAAGTATTGTTCCTTTTAAACTAATTTAGAGAAATTTGAGGCTCAATCGTGTAGAATATTTTGTTAGGCATAACAATTAGTTAAGAAACTGTCAATTATCTATTTAATTTAAATTTAACGGATTGGGTATATAATATCGAATTTTAAAATGCCGCCTACAAATATATCGACTGCAAAAATGACGACTTTGTCGATATGCCGATTTATAAAATGTCGATTCGAAAATGTTGACTTGGACAGAATGTTGATTCGAAAATGTCGACTTTGAGAAATTATCGATATTAAACTATATATTGCCGGCAACATTTATTTTAACATCGACAATTTCTCCGAAACGACAACTTAATACTAAATATACGATCGTTGTTTAAAACATTTTTGTTTTGTTAATTTGTTTTTTTTTTTTTTTTTTTTGTCATAAGTTTTGCCATTGAGTCGTGTAACGTCGTTGTCACGAAACATACCTTGAGCATTAAACAAATTGAACATCTAACGCAGTGTAAATTATGGAAACGCGTACTGTTTTCGATCAATCGCATGTGCGTCGAGAAACAATTTTTGTAATATAAATATAATTATTTCTTTGTTTTCTTAGTAGTCAGAATAAAATAGTAGTGGGATGATTTCTAAATATTTTTAAATAAAGAAAAAAAATATGTATGTTTCAAATTTTATCTTTAAATATCTTTAAAACTTTAAAACTATGGTAATGACTATAGCACTGGTCTATCTTTGAGTTGTTTATTTTGTTCTTAAAGGCATTCAGATTTTTTTAGATGTCACTGTTTGCTAACTATGGTAAAGTCTTCTAAATACTATTTCTTCGCATTTTGATTAATTTACTTTGATTCTCCATGCGTGCAAAAAGTTGTAAAATCAACAAAGATAATCATAAATTAATTATTTTTTATGAGTTTTTTATGTTTGGATATATCGGATGTTTGCGTCCGAGATAAACACTACTATGTGATCACCATGGGCGATTGTATGGATGCTGCTGCTGTTAATTTTTCATTATCAATCAAATTTTGTATATTGATGCTGATATCGATCGTTGTCATAATCCGTTGTTGACATTATTATATATTTGCCAATGCTAACTGTAAAACGTTTAAATTAAAATTTCTAATTTATAGCCGTATAACAC
Source organism: Tipula confusa (assembly GCA_963556175.1). Lineage (NCBI taxonomy): Eukaryota > Metazoa > Arthropoda > Insecta > Diptera > Tipulidae > Tipula > Tipula confusa. The sequence continues at coordinate 168,756,722 of OY744475.1, read as the reverse complement.
TCGCTTTTTTAAGCGCCATAAAGTGCTGGAAAACTAGCAACGCGAAACAAAGAAAGACTGATTCATTTTGCAGACAACACTATATATAGAAACGCTATACATTGTTTGACATTTTGGAAAAAAACAAAATAAAACAAATACGCGGCTATACACACAAACTTGCGGTTGCTGCTTCTATTAATTCACTTTTTCAGACTCAGACCCAGAGTCAAACATCAAAGTCAAACATCAAAATATACACTTATAATCGTGTAAAATGTCAGAAAAAGTATGAAATGTCAAGAAAAAAAAATCAAATTAAGTTCTTTTGTTGCTAGAATTGCTCGATTATAATGCTAGAAAAGCTACCACTTTTTTTTGACGTTTTAAATTTATTTCCATGCCTGTGGTTTATTCACTTACTCTTACATATATTTTGTATATACATTATTTTTTTCTCTGTTTTGGTTTTCTAGCCACTAAAAAAGTGGCAAAAAAGCGTCATACGGCTATTACACCGAAATATTAAATGGGACAGTATGCTGATGGGTAGAGATGAAGAAAATAGTTGTATTGCTTTAGGAAAGAAAAATTTAGTGGATTTAGCGGATTTATATTTTCGCAAAACAACAACAAAAAAATTGGAATTTTAAATTTTAATTTAACATAAATCTCCTTGGATTTATTTAATGTGATTGTTGTTGTAAATTTCCTTGTTATGCGATTCCCAAAGCAACATGGACGGCAAGCTATCAAGTTCAATTTTCAACAAATTATTTTTCGTTTTTTATTTTTAATTTCAAAAAATGTTTGTAAATGCTTAGCAATGCTTGATTGAAAGATTTAAAATTTTGTTTGTAAACCACATTTAGGCAGGTTAGGTTTTTTTAGTATTATAGTAATTGTCAAGCATACGATTTAGAGGTGGCGCTAAATCGTATTCCAATTGGCGACAAAAAGAAACTGGATCAAACGCAAGTTCGGCATCTTGAGCTTGCGTTTGATCCAGGGTTTCCTTTTGCCAATTTTCATTATCAAGCCAATCGTCGGCAACTACCGGGAGATGAATAAACTATGGCTTAACTTGTGTTCTATAGCAAATTTATAATATTTAGTTTGCACCGTTGAGTGCAAAAATATCGCCATAATATTGCCAATATTATGGAAGCCATATAACACAGTTTCAATATCCAAGTTTCATTGCAGATATAATCAGCCATTTATTTGATTTTTTTTGCATCAACAACATTCTATTTTCGACTTTCAGAAGTACTTCTCTTCTCAGTGTTCCGCCTTTTGAAAGCTATTAACCTCTGCATGCAGAAGAAAGGATTCTTTTTCCAACCGCATTTCCTTGCACAGTGGGGAAAAAAGACGACTATTCAGAGCGCAAGCTTATTACCGTTACAATCTTTTTTAAAACTTTATTTGCACATAACAACCAGTGCTGTCGAACATACTACTAAGGGAGTATTTTTACTACTTTTAATGTTATCATACTACTATACTCCGCAAGATAAAATTTTACTCCTCTTTAGTACGAAACTAAACTAAACTACAAAAACTCTACAATTAGAACCCAATTTGATTTTTTTTTTTTTTGGTTGTTTGCTATGTTATTTATAATGTAGTACGCGTAATAAAGAATTTTGTATTGTTATCTACCTTCGAAAGGAAGGTCATTCGCTCAATCTCTGGTCCAATCATAGTCGTGGACAATGAATATCGGATTCGTATGAACCACGAGATAAGGCTACTTCTTCGAGGCTGCGACATTATCGGATTCATCAAATCCAATCGAGTTAGATGGCTCGGCCAGGTTACACGATCTCCACAACAACGAATGACTAATAAAGTGTTCCATCAACAACCAGCCGGTGTTCGTCGTAAAAGACGACCCCGATTGAGCTGGCGTGACGACGTCGTACAAGATTTACATGCATTAGCATTTCGAAACTGGAGGACGAAAGCGATGGACCGAGATGGATGGACCTTAGTGTGGGTGGCAAAATTCCTTCTTGAGATGTGAAAACCAGAGAGAGAGAGAGAGAGAGAGCTTTATCGTATGCATTGGTGGAAGCAAATTAGTTGTCTTTCGTGAAGAAGGTCTTTATGTTTTCAAGATTCATAGTCAAGTTTTTCTTAGAACAAGACATCATCTGTAACCGGTATACGGTTAATACATGCAATATACTCAAATTTATGTTGTTGCCAGCACACTGGCAACGGAAATTTAAATATATAAAATACTTCCAACAAGCTTTGTTCTTCGGCGGTTCCCTATTAAATTGACTCCTTTTTTAGAAATCATAGTTGGCTTGCCAATACTTACTACAAAAATCGTAAAGCAAAAGCTAAAATAATGCAAGAAGCTCACGGTGCAGGTAATGCTATGCCGGTTATGAACGTAGTGTTACGCCGAGATCAAAAAAAATTTCAATCAAAACGCAACAATTGTTCATTAATATAAATATTTCAGCCCAAATTTGAAGCCAACGTTGCTTTCGCAATTGAATTCTAATAGTGTGGATTACCTAACACAAATTTACAAGTGCAGAGCTCATCGACTAAACTGTATCAACGGACATTTATGATGCTAATTGAAATACACGATTGCATGAAACTATCATAAATTGCATGACAAACGAAATATGTGGAATGGCGAATCACTGCACACCCCGCATGGTGAAAATGCAAGAAAGCTTTTCTAAAGCAGTTTTGTGCAATGAGTCTTAATGTGAATCGCCAATTTAGACATGATAAAATTTGCACCAATCGCTTACATGCAGGTATAAGAATACCACTGCATTTCCCAAAACAGCAACAAAATTAGTGTCTTGGTTCTAATCAAACGAAAAAGATGCGAAGACGATAATTAACTCCGATATTTAACTCCAGCGTACTCATTTATAATAAACAAGTCACGCGATCAATTCTTTGACCATGGAAGAATACACCTACGATTGTCCGTATTCTCCAATGAAAAATACATTTTTCATTGGAGAAGACGAGACTTCTCCAATGAAAAATACAAATTGGGAAATTAAACCTTAGGATAATCATTGTCCAAGTCACTATCTATATTACAGATGAGGGTCTTTGATTTAGATACAACATCAAATAAAAAATTTTGGATTCGCAATGGAATAATTGTACTCTGTTGTTGTTATTGTTACTGTTGCCCTGCGAAGGTATGACCAAGAAGTGACCCTGCCCTCATCGAATATTACGGACCAAGAAATTTTTTTTGGCCAAGTCAAGGCGGAGCAATACGAATACTTTACACAGGTAGGTCATAAGTAATATGAGCTTAACCTGTATATGTACTAAATGTTTCTCTAAATCCGGATTGGAAGTTATTAAGTAATCCATTTACTGAAAAATTACGAATAATTTAATGTTTTATAATTTTCTCCAGTACCTTTGACAAACACGGTAAAATAGCAATGAGTTTGAAATCATTCACATTTTTTGGTCGATCAGTTTTCCTAAATTAATATTAAATACTTTCCAAATGTCTAGAAAAAGAAGATGACCAAGCAATTACCTTAAAATATAAGGGAAATGTTTTATTATTTTTGGTACTATCTTAATAACAATTTGAAGATGAACACCCTCAGCCCCAATACCTATATGATGTTTGTTCAACATTATTAAAATAAAAGACTATTATTTTCACTATGATTAGATCAATTCTGGCACCATATACGTGACGACATTTTTGTTTTCGCCAATAGGTATAGTTCCACAAAGGATTGATGACTAAAGTTGTGGCTTAGATTGACTAAATTGTGGTTGAATAACACTGCTAGTTTAGTTGATAACAATTTATTTATGTGCCGCTATGTACGTGATAGATGCTTTGATAGTTGGGTTTAGACTTTATTAATATTTCTGATAGTTCACTTTATTTAATTTCTTTTAGATTGATGTTTTCAGTTTTGCTGTCTGCGATCAAGTGACCAAAAAATATTTCACATTATGGTTGACAATATTTGTTTCATACAATTTCATTCAGATGTCTCATTTTTAGTACAAATTTTTACTCACTGTCATTTGCAGGGTTAAATTCAAATTGACATTAGTGAGGTTTTCTACTTTCTAACATTTGTAAGGTTTTTAGCATTAATGACATTAGTGAGGTTTTCTACTTTCTAACATTTGTAAGGTTTTTAACATTAATTGTTTTGATTTATAATATTTGTAAATAAAGAAGAAGGTATATAATATAAGATATGAATGCAATTTCATTATGGTCAAGTATTAACTTTATGACAAGTATACATGTTATGTGACCAATCTACTGTGCCATCTCATCATTTTGATGGTCTACGACAATTTTAGGAAAAAGAAAGAAAATAGCAATAGAGAATCAAATAAGCGATTATAAAAATATATATAAAAAATCATATTCAGCAAAAAAGTTAGAGCAACTACTGATCGATTTACAAAAAATTCATCTTGCAGATCACCTTCTTTTTCTTCGATAGAACCGTGTTTTGTTTTAATATGATGTAACTTACATGCTGTGCAGTGGAACATTATGCACAGATTTCTATTCTAAACGATATTTTTACTATACTATAGAGCTTTATAAGTCCTTTACAGAGCAATTCTTCTGGCCACATGGACTAGGTTTAACATACACAAATGTGTAGGTTACATTTTTTACATTCAAATCAATATTTTTAATTAAACTAATACATTTGCCTTAGAAATTTCGCTGAACTTTAGATATATACAACAAAACGATCTTACACAAATGTGTAGGTTGGGCCTTATTTTCGAACATTTCAATTTTATCCAATACACAGCTGTGTTTTTGGGGTCCAATTGAAACATCAATCATTTTGTGACGTTTTTATCTAATATAATGACACGTCCACGATTGTGTTGATAGGACGTTAAAGATATAATGCAGAATATAAAAGGGTTTAATTGATTGTAATTGTACCTTTATTTCAATTTACTAAATCCATTTCCACATTAATACCATTTTTAAAAAAAAATAATTGTCCATATAATTAAAATTAATTTTAAATATATAAAAGGCAATTAAATCAATGTATAATTAAAATAACTTTTGAAAAATAATAAAACATAAAATATTTAATTAAATAATTAAATAATTAATTTAAATTTGTCGTATATGCACAAATAAATTGTTGAATTGTTAAAAAACAATTTAAATTAATATTCAATTTAAATTGATATTTCCCAGCTATTAATACGTATGTGTGAGGGTGTATGTATAAGTGTGTGTTTGGTTTATGTACACTGTATATAACCATAAAAACTTTTATTACTATTTAATCGATGAATAGTAAAATATTTTATTAATTATGACATTTTAAAAAAAAATAATTGGATTTGATTCAAATAACTGTTATGATTTACGAATTAAATATTTATGGTAATGGTAAACAGGGTTCTGCAGTTTATGCGTAATTAGTAACGCCATACATTACCATATTTGTAGTTATTATTTTAGGAGAAGCGTGCTTTGGAAATACTGGTTCTAAAGGAAACAAAAGACAACACAATTGATACGAGACGTTTTGATAATTTAAAAAATCGAATGGCAAGAAATAGTTTGAACTGAAAATCTAGACTGTATAGTCAAATAGGAAAATGGTAATGCTGTCTTCAGACGTATATATATAAAAGTAAAATACCGGTACGTTCGATTTTTTTAGCTTCTTGTCTTATTGTTGTTCGCCAGTGCCAAGAAGCATTTTAATATTCTTCTTTGAACATTATTCACAAATTCAACGATATGAGTTCCATGTACCGATCCTAAACTGCGTGATCGTTAACATACGCGAGGGTCGATTTAAATTTTGGCGATACATTCTTTTGTTGATTTTTTGACGGTTTTTTAAAGATGCGGGTAGACAGCCCAATAATCCAACCTTTGTTAAGTCGCTTCCTATGACAAGCCAAGGATGCTGTGGAGGAATTTTAAGGATAGTATTCTCGTTTAGAAGTCTTTTCCAAAGCTTGAGAGTGTCTCCCAACCACAGAGACCCCATAGACATCTTACGGAAGTGAACATTTATCTTTGAGGAAATCGTTATCTTTATATATTACGTACGGTCATATTTGTTTTAGTTTCCCTAGCACACTTATATTTTTGAATTTTGAAGACAAAAGTCTAAGGTACTGTCTTTTTCGAAATATTTTTTCCAGCTGTGGAGATTTGTTATATTCTTAGTTTGAGGCACTTAAACAAACTTTTATCGTTGCGAATTATTTATTTATTAAACTTGGTTACACACGTGTTTTTAGTAGTAGCAAAAAGCGCATACGGACAACTTAACTTTACGAAAAAATATATATAACTAACGTAAAAAAACGTTAAAGTGGCCAACATCATGATAATGATGATGATGATAATTCGACAATACTTGATGTAGTTGAAAGAAATCAAAATAATCATTATCATTCACCATCATTGATGGGTGAGTCTATAGTAACGAACGATATTCATTATTTTATGTAAACGCAAGCCTTTTTTCCCATGTAGGCGTTGTAGCCACTAGCACTGCGACCTTAAATATCTTTTGTGCTTAAACCCTTATTAATCAACAGTCCAGTCAATAATCAGGCTCTTGATAAACCCGACAATATCTCTGGACGGTACACGAATCATTTGGTCTGGACTCATTATTCTCCCACCTAAATGTTGCAGCCGTTGGCGGAAAATCGCTGTGCATTGTTCCGCTGATTTCACTTCCATATTACAGAATCGACAAGCACCCATCGCACTAAGACCCACATTCTTAAGATGATATCTTAGAAGAACATGGCCTGTGAGGAAGCCAGTTAGTAGCCTCAACTCAGGTTTGCCAAATTCGAGGAGTTGTTTAACTCGATTTGACGAACGTGAAATAAACCTCTTCGCCTGTCGTAGTCCTGGAATTCTGCGCCAAAAATTGGACCTTTCAATATTTTCCCAGCGTTTCGTCGCTGTTCTAAGGTGTGCCTTATTGACACCGCAGAAGGATTCTGGCCCAATAAATGGAGAACCAGAACCCGCCCGAGCCAGGCCATTTGCAGCCTTGTTTTGTTTCCCTCGATTTCAGTATATCCTGGCACCCAAACAAGTGTTACCTTATTTGTGGTCGCCAGTTTCTTAACTGCGGTAAGACAATCCTACATCAGGTTTGATTTAATGTTGTGGGACCTAAGAGCCTTTCAGGCCGCTTGACTGTTCGGTACAATGAAGACCTTAGTGCTAATTAGGCCCCTTTCTATACCTGTTTTGAAACAAAGTTCTATGGCGTGAATTTATGCTTGGAAAGCATCCAAGGACTTAAAAAGAGCATTTCCACTCCCGAATATTCCTACTCCTGTTTTGAAACCGTATGTGTAACACACCATTGCCATATCAGCCCAAACACATTTTGTATGTCATAATGTCCAATTTCCCTCTAAATTTTACAGTCAAGCAAAGCCCTGGACGCTGGACATCAAATCCATGGCTACTCAAAAGGGTCAGCAGTCCATAAAACAACCATAACAATGGAGACAATACCCCTCTCTGAGGATATCCCTTTAGAGCTTTGATAGTTATTGATTCACTGTCACCATAAGCCACCTTAGTCAGTATTGAATCCCAAGAAACTTCGGCTTAAATACTTTTTCTCCTTGCTTAAGCACCATCTCCAGAATCTGTTCCTGAAAAGCATTTAGCTGCTGAACCGTCAGAGCCCTCTCTGAAAATTCCAAAGACAGGATTCCAATGAAATCGGACTCTGCGGCTTGCATGAAAGAAATCCATGGCTGAACCTCAGACCCCGAGTTTGCCACCGAGACATAGTTCTCATCTTTGTGTCTCTTCCTGCTTTTCCTTGGTAGAGTAGCATCCTCAGAATGAATTCTTTTAGGTACCTGGGTCCCTGAAGGGCCTTGGAGTCCAAAGTTTGGTTTCCCTTCCGGGAGTTCCTCCTTGAGCAAGCAGTCTTTTAGGTTTTTTGCTGCTCCACACAACTTATCATGGCTAAGGTTTGATGGAATGTCACTTTCTCAGTGACATTTTTCTTCTAAAGACTTCATGTCTCTATAAGCACAAAAAAGTAAGTACAACAAAAATGGTGGCTCCACACTACTTCGCCCTAAGGTTGTAAGTACAACCGGAATCTTACAGGTTTGTTATCATCCTTCCTGTTCTTGTATCACGTGTAGGTGATCCGGTGAGTATAGCATCCGTTTCTCAACTAACTATAGAGTATAAACATATTTAGTGGTGGACTATGTGTTACTTCTTCAGAAAACGTAAGATGTGGTACTGAAGCTGGCGAACGTACACCATTTACTTCGTCATCGGTAAAAAAGGTGCTGTGATTTGAGGTAGGTGCATGCATGATCAAACTCATAATTCTTTTGAATTGAACAACAAATTCCGATTGAATGAGCGCATTACCTGGTTCCTCAAAAACTTGGCCCGGTAATTGCAACGACTGTCCGTAGACCATCTCTGCCGGTGTCGCTTCAATATCCTGCTTGTACGTCGACCACAATCCGAGCAATATAATAGAGAGTAATTTGGCCCAACTCGCATTTTAATGGCACATAATCGCCGATTTAAGAGACCTATGCCATCTCTCGGCAATTCCGTTTCTCGAAAGTTCTTGAAAAAACGTCGACTCAAACTGGCGACCCTGATCTGCCGTAATCCTCTTTGAAATCCCGAAACGAGCAAACCAATTCGAAATTAGGTGTGACGCAACTATTTCTGCCGTCATGTTAGCAATCGGGAGCTATACGAAAGATACTTGAGTACCTGTCAATAATCGTCAGGCAGTAATTGAACTCTCCGGAGTTCATGGAGGCTGAGGACCAATCAAGTCGATATTGATGTGTTCGAATCGACAATTTGGAGGTATGATGGTTGAGATGCTTAAGCACTTTGGAACTTTGACACGTATACAATTTTAACGAATTTCTGCAGAATGGCAGTTTTTACTTATACCCTTCCAAACGAATCTTTGTCAAACCAAATGCTGGGTACCTTTGACGCCAGGATGTGACAAGTTGTGGAGACTCTCGATAATAGGGGTCCTAAATTTGGCTGTGATGTATGGACGTACTCGATTTAAAAGTGATGTCGTAGTAGAGCTGCTGACTTGTGCCTGGGATGGTTAATTTTTTAAGTATCATTTTTTTAGTAACTCATGAGATGCTTGTTGGTCTATAGCTATCTCTACGAAGTCAATTATAGATGAGCTCTCTATAGAATTAATCCGCGATAAAAAAATCAGCTATTATATTCGACGAACCAGAAATGTGACGAATATCGGTTGACAATTGCGAAATATAATCCAAATATCGGATTTGCCTAGGTGACACTTTGTCTGATTTTTGCTTAAAAGCGAACTCCAATGGCTTATGATCGGTACAGAATCTGCATTGTCTGGCTTCTACCATATACCTAAAGTGTTTCACACCCAGGTATAATGCCAAGAGCTCTCGATCGTAAGTACTATATTTTCCCTGGGTATCGTCTAGCTTTTTTGAGAAATAACGAAGAGCTTGCAACTGCCGATTGGCAACTTGATGTAAAACTGCATAATTTGAAGCATTGGCAGTTAATGTAAGCGGAGCATTTGGCAACGGATGGCATAGTAGGGTAAATGTAAACAGCTGGTTTTTACAGTGGAAGAATGCCGCAGTTGCGACATCGTCCCAAACAAGCATAGTCTTGTCATTCCTTTTGTTACCCTTAATCATGCCTTGTAAAATCATTTGATGTGTGATAGTTTTCGAAATAAACTTCCTGTAGTAATTGATCATCGCCAGAAAATACCTAAGCTCCTTCGCCATAGTTGCAAGCTTGGAGTTCTGTATTGCTTCGACTTTCTCTATTAATGGTTGTATTCCAGTAGGGGTAATTAGATGCCCAAGAAAATTGATTGACGCATTTCAATAAATTAATACTCAGACTATAGCTCTGAAGACGATGAAATACTTCGCGCAGATGTTCTTAAAAATGCTGTTCCTCGGATGATGCAATTAGGATGTCATTTATATAATAAAAAACAAAATCAAAACCTCTAAGAACTTCTGACATTAGTCTCTGGAATGACAGTGCGGCATTGCATAACCCGAACGTCATGTATAAAAACTCAAATAACCCGAAAATTGTTGCTATATCCGTCTTAGGCACATCGGATTCCTCGATGAGGATGACAATGGGTATATATAAGACTTAGTGATGGCATTAAGTGCCCTAAAACCACCACAAGGTCTCCACGATCCATCCTTTTTTAGAACAATATGAAGTGAAGACGGCCAATTGCTTTTTGTTGACCTACATATCCCCTGCCGCATAAGCTCCTCGAATTCTGCTCTAGCCGCCGCCAATTTTTCTGGAGTTAGTCTTCGTGGTTTCGAACTCACTGGATACTGTATGTCCAACAGACGGCATCGCTGTACTAATTGCATAACTTTGGGGTAACACTGAAATATCTGCGCCAGTATTTATCAAAAAATCCAATTTACTTGCGATATCGTAGACGCATAATTGTTATGACTGAGTGACGACAAAATTTTTTTTACGTTTGTATGATTATTAGACTTTCAGTTTGACGACGTTGAGTGTGGCGACGTTGATTCATTTAATACGTTTGCGAAGATTAGCTATGAGGCGACTAAGCTTGCGTAAAATTAAACTGCTTAATACATCTGAATGCTGAAACTCCAAGTTTACGATGAAATCGTCATTTGGTTGGCTTATTTACCGATATCTCAACGCGTTGTTGCTGTACGTAATGATCTCGTGACCATTAAAGATTAAAATATTGTGGTGCTCGCTGGAACGTCAATTGTTGTACCTGTTGCGATAATTCCTATATCTGTAGTCGTAAACTTGCAAAATTGTTCGACGTTTGCAGTAGAGGCTGGATTGCAGGTTCAACTGAAGTTTGATTGATATTTAAGTTCAACGAATCCATTACTGCATCTGCAGCTCTAGATAACTCCGACAAATCCGCACTACTTACGCTGACTATCGTTTTTATTTGTACAGGCAGCTGACTAAGCCAAAAAAAAATTAAAAGCTTTTCATCCGATCGCCCAACTGTATGCCCAACATCAACTTTTGGAAACGCTGCTGTGACGACTCCGCATAGGTGGCGAGTACTGCTTTGCTTAGGTTTTCATACTGTTTAGTTGCTGGTGGATTTTTAATAGCATTATGAACCTGGTTCACAACCTTTGGTTCCACTGAGGCCACCACAGAATTTTAATTTCTCCGATATTTGGTTAATGTCAAACCAATAATGCAAATGCAGAAACGAAGTCTCTACCTGATCGTCATTTAATTTGGGAATCGAGATTCTTTTTGTCACTTCATTCACGTATTGCATGCGATCTGCCACTTTCGCATCAGGATCTGGTTTAAGTTGATCTTTTCGCCCTTCAACTTTATGTCCCTATAAAACTGTACGGTGCCCGTTGCTTAAACTTTACGAGATACATCTTATGTGTGGTATTACTCAGTGACCTTTTTGATGAACTTACCCAGTAAGTGTCTATTTTATTGGTCAATCCTTGCCATCTTATTGCCTTGGTAGGCTGTAGTTTTGTATGTATACCTTATTTCCGCCGTGTTTTGATAAATGTCGTATATTTGAATGGCATATATCAATTCATTTCCTTCTAAATTGTTTGCTTGTCTCGATGTTGCCTAGAGTGTTTTAATGTTCCAGTATCTGAGTACGATAGCCAATGGTTAATATCTGTGATTTGTGGTGGATTTTAGTGCTTTAGGGTACGTTTCAGAATTTATTTTGATTTGCAGATCAATTAAAAATTTATTCTTAGCATCCTTAGATTCGACAATTGTTATTGTTTATTTTCATCTAAGCGAGGCCATTTCAATATAAAATAACCTAAACATTATGGTTTCTTGACGCTTTTGGTAATGTGTCATTTCATTTTTTTAAAAAGAATTTTTTAATTTTAACATAGAATGCAGATAATACAAATTTTCTGGTTAAAATAATAACAAACACAGCATATATTTTCAACAGCGCACTACTCGCTATGATTAAAATCAGAACCGCATAACTCCTACCAAATGAAACTTCTCGTATTTCATTAAATTATCTTTGCGTTTTTGAAACAAATGAGATACCAATTTTAAACAGTAACCATAACCTCGTTATATTAATGAGAATTTTGAAAGGTATAAGCAACTAAGCGAGTAATTGGGGCAATAATGCGGTCTTTGGGTCGAGATGTACCGGTTTCTACGTCATTACATTATACTGGAAGTGAGCTTGTATAATTTAGGCCGTAAAAACTTTACTTTCCAAGAGTAACTCATCGCTGAATAATTTTAACGGCTATTAAAGAGCCTATTTTCTCTTAGGCTGTTTTCAGCGCCTAAACTAGTTTTTAATAATATTGTGTTGTCCTTAGCAATATCGTTTTAAATTTGCGGACTTTTTATTCCTGTTTTTGTTTTATTATACATATAGCAAAATCAAAATTCTTCCATTGTTGGCATGGAGATTTAACACATCTTAATTTGATTTCTGGTCCTCATTGTGCTACTTTTGCGACTTACACTGTTTTAACAAAGTGAAGTCATGACACATATTGGGTTTTGCATCCATCAAAAACTTCACATCAATATTTAAAAATTGAATTTGACAGCCACAGCTTTTAAATAAAGCGCAAGAAAGCATAAAAAAAATGATTGAAAAACCGTTATTGACATTTATGAATAGTACAAAAAGAAAACCATAATCTAAATTGCTAATACAATTTTTTCAAGTCTCAGAATCTTTAGCACTTAAAATCAATATTCGTATATATACATGGTTTACATGGGGATAAGTTTTTTTCAGGATTATCTCTTACAGCAGTGTATATAGTGTACAGTAGTGTATATATAGTGTGGTGTGCGGTAAAATATTTATAAAATACAAAAATCCTATTATGGAAAGCCGTAAAATAATATCGTCTGAAGAAAATCCACTTGACATTTTAGTCGTTTATACATTATAATTGGAAATTCATTTTGAAATATTGATTTTTATTTATACCGACTGCTGGTTTCAAGCATGGTAGTTTTGAGTGTATATGTAGTGTTGAAAACTGTCGGTCAAATAAATAATATATCTGCCAAATTTATCTTACATTTATGTAGTAATATTAGGAATTAATTTCTGTGCTAACCACGTCTAACCTCTAAGGCCTCGTGGAATCATACTAGTTGATCTAAGAGTTCGTTCATATCATTTTCATTCGGTTTAATCTTCATGAAAGAGTTTCGTAGACAGATCATTGATTGCAAAAAAAACTGCAAGCTTGTTCACAATTTATCATGAGATGTTTTGTAATACTTGAAAAGGATTTACTTATACGAATAATAATTGACCATCTTGTGACCTCTATGAATGTTCTTTTGTATCTTGAAGAGCACATATGTGACTATGTTTCTGAGTCGACATTTCATTTTTTAATGAAAACTGCATTAGATTTTTTTATTATATTTATATATAGTATATGCGACCACACCCACTAAAACCCTCTTTTATTTTGCAACTCGTTTTTATCCTATCCAGGCGTATTATTTAAGAAAACTCCAATTTCTCCGTTGCTAAGAACAAGTTCTGCTTGGTTTTCAGTTAAGGTTACTATGAACGCCGTCTATATCTCGGGGGGTATTTACACCCACAATATCATCTGCATTGCCCACAATGAAGGTTTCATCTGGCAAATAAATAAGCAGGATGGCATCAGGCTTCCCGTAATACTTTTTTGGCAATGGTCCTCGCCTTGGTCTCGAACAAAGACCTTTTGTCTTAAACCTTTTGTAGTACAATTTTTTGTCGAATAGTAACTTCCTAACTGTGTTATTTAGAAGTTATTTAGACTTTAAGCACCTCTTTTACAGTAATAGTAGCGCGGCTCTTTCTGAATTTAGAAGTTATTTAGACTTTAAGCACCTCTTTTACAGTAATAGTAGCGCGGCTCTTTCTGAATTTAGAAGTTATTTAGACTTTAAGCACCTCTTTTACAGCACTAATAGTAGCGCGACTCTTTCTGAACCGTTTTTTCGATATATCTCTTGCAGCTTAAACTGCAGCTTAATGCCTTATGATTCGTAGATTATAAGTAGTACTTCCAACAATTTTCCAGCAACATCTAGCATGCACAAGGTGTACCTGCTGATGGGTATTCAGGTATTTTTCCCCCATTACTGGGCTGGAAGTTTGAGATTCAAAGCCTATCGATTCGTCTAGGGTGAGGTAGCAACTCACGTATATAATACCTTTAGGAATATAAATTGGATTTGTACCAAGATATGGCTCACTGATGATCAGCAAGTCTGTATTTATATTAAGCTTTAAGTGATCTATAAGGGCGGTCACTGTCTAACTTCTATGAAGGTTCTCATAAAGAATTTTCATTTTATGTTTTTTTTCTTGCTTTATGAAGAGACCTAAAAATTTGGTAAGCTCCTGAACCGGAAAAGTGTCAAGTTTTTCTGACCTAAGTTCATGCTCAACGCAGAAACTTCTAATCCATCGCACAATCCTTATTTTGACCTCACTTTCGACATTGGAAGCTTATGTCAAAATTCTTCCTGGTGGGTACTTTGAAAATACCCTGCTAATGACCATAGTCATTACACTTTCTCACTATAGCTAAGCGCAGAACCTCGCAGTATAGTTATCCGGTTTTTATAAAGTCGTTTTTAAGAGACTCTGATGCTTCTTGAACATAAGGTAACATAACGTAAGTAGCAGGGTGGTTTATATTCTAATTTTCAAGTTCAAATGTATCCACTTTATTTGGAAAATCAAATGACCGTTGGCTAAATGGACTCTCAGAACCATAGACAAAAATTTAGAATAAATATATGACATTTAGGCGATTATACATATAAAAATATTTTGATTTTTTTTTAAATGATACCAGTAGGAAATCTAGCACGTCAATGGGATCTAGTATGTCAATGGGCATGGTAGTGCTATGTGTATTCATACTGTGTAGCACATCAGCAAAGAAGATGGCAAGAAATGATCGCGATAATATGCATGTGACATTCTTAAAAATCAGTTTACTGCACCAGGAAATAAGAAGATTCATTGGTTAAATTACCAACACACCGGACCACTCAGTAATAACTCCTGTTAAACTCATAACGAGACTAGCAATATTATTTCACTAACGTAACGGGAAATTGAAAGTTTCAAAGAAAAGCTAAATAACCGAAAAAGTATTTAAAAACAGTACATCTACTTCACAGAATCAGAAAGCATTAAGACATTGAAATAAAGTAAATGTAAATGGAGGTAGAGTGGTCATACGCGTAGAAACCCCCCGCAAGTACTATAGCAGAAGCGAAAAGCTTTGCAAATCATGCATCACATAATTTAAACCGATTATATTTATTTTTAAATATCTTTTTTAGGTCGTATGCCGCCATCTAACGGGTGATAGACACAACACCCAAAATAGTCGACAATAGTTATGTAAATTTATTAAAGAAGTTCCCTTGACTGGCGGCCGAACCAAATTAATGTTCACGTGTGAAGCACAACGTGGTACATCTTATCATCACTGTAGACCATTTGCGCGTGCTGAAACTACGGAGACTAGATCCCATTCGCAAAAAAGCGTCGCAGTTAGAATTTGAATATATGGTTGAATTAGGCATTTGTAGGCTTTCTTGCTCGCATGCATCTTGCCCTCTTCACATGGTGAAAAAAAAGATCAAAATTGAAGACCATGTGGGGATTACCGAGGAATTTTCAAAATTTTCAAGGTTGTAATATTTTTAATAAAATCGATATTGTCAAAGCTTACTATATTATCCCGGTAGCACCTAAAGTTGTCCATAAAACGGCGAAAGAGTTTTATGTGCATATTAAATAATAAAAGTTATAAGTGTGTATTTGTGGCCACTTCACTTGAATTTCTCAGTTACAAGATTACTCCTAATGGTATTCTGACTTCTGCAAGAACAACCTAATATCATTAGAGAATTCTCACCACCTACTTATGTTAAACATATTCAGCAATTTATTGGTATGATTAATTATTATCACCGATTCCCACTTAGAATTAATGAAATTATTGGCCCAATTTACTTTACTTGCACTTGGCTGTGCTTATAATAAAAAGCCTAAGATACCCAAGAATTTTACTTGGACTGAGCAATGCGATTGGGCATTTTTCAATCTCAAGAGTGGATTAGCGAATGTTGCATTGCTGGTCCATCTCTTGAATTACTGTAAATTCAGCATTACGATTGATGAATTTAATACTGCATTAGGAGCAGTTATGTAACAGTATAACAACGGTGGTTAGGTACCGCTGGATTTTTTTTCGAAAAAACTTTAACAAGCTGTTGTGATATCGTTGTTCCAATATCGTTGGATACCATTTTATCGTCAGGGTTGATACAATTTGGACTGGACTTCAACCCCCGTATGAAAGACTATCTAAGGTAGTCTGCCGGCTACCTTGCGCTTCTTGTGAAGTCCAAGAGTTTTTATGAACTATTTGATTTGCATATATTTATACTTTGCCATGTTGGAAAAAACTAGCCAACTTCATTTACGGATGAGTAATTTGGTTGCATGTTTAGGCTCCAAACGTCACGCTGGCTCATTGAAAGAACTTCAAGTTTTCCAACTTTTTATTCCGGCCAATTGAGTACGGTTGCATAACGAGAATTTATTAACATTTAGCGGCTGATATAATCTAAAAAAAATTAATCAGGCCTGCATAATTTAAACGGATGTTATTTATTTATTCGCCTTTAAAGTGCCGCGAGCGGCGCTACGTACTGTAAGAGCCAAAGGTGGTCAGCAATTGCTTATATGCCATAATGCATATTCAACTAGAATTAGCAACTTTGATTAGCAAATAACTATTACTACTTTAAAAAATCGCTAGGTGTCAGCATAATATAAATACACATAGTACTATCATGGTATGTTAGCCCCAATGACGTGATAGATGTCGCTATTGGTATGCTTTTAAAATAATCAAAATATTATTATATGTATAATCGCCTAAATGTCATATGTATACTAAATGTTGACGATATTCGCCCCGACATCTGAAAAATCAATGGGTAAATTGTTTTTTTCTTATGATGGTAGTACTATGTGTATTTATATTATGGTTTCAGCCACTTTGCATTAAAAGGCGAAAAAATATCAATTTTAAGGCGTATACCGACATCCATCGGGCGATAGACGCAACACTCAAAGTAGTCGAATTAATTACAAATAAACGAGTGTTGCAATTTTTCTCTACGGTAGAGTGCTCGGCTTCTACTATATTTTATTTTCGATTAATAATATTTTAATTTCAGTTTTTCGTTCGTCAAAATCAAAAAAAAAAATCAAATTAAAATGAGTTTTCGCCAAAAATAAGCTGCTAGTGCCGTTATTTTTTTACTTGAAGAAGAAAACATGGAAGAAAGTGTTGGGAACACGAGTGGAACGCGAAAAGGTAGCAAAACGCCGGGTTTTATCGTGGACCAATGAATGAAATTAAGAAAAACGTTACAAACGTCTATGATAATTTTCTACGTATGCCATATAGTAATTTCAATATGTTACTGCAACTGGTTATTCCGATCATTCAAAAGAAAATACGCACCTACGAAAATCTTCAGACAAAATTTGGCTTTGCCAAACTAATCGAATGAGGTCGAAAAAATAATTCTACAAAGTATCCCTTCGAATATCAAGTGAAATTAGTGACGCAAGAATATTCAGGAATTTTGAATTGAATTACGAACCATACCCTGACCTGCAATTATACAAGATACATTTGCAAAATAGAAATTTTGATTTGTAGACGATTCCTTCCTCAATTAGAGATGACCAGCTAAAAATCTAATTTAAACAGAACTGCTAAAAAAGGAACCATTGTTTGACAATATATAAAGCAACAGCCTGTGCCTTTTATCAGTATTTGTAAGGGGCCCTAAGACAGAAATAAGTAATAGTTTTGAGCCGAACCCAGCTATTAAAGCCTGAAATCAAACTAGGATATCGTGTATCCTAAGCAGACTAGGATTTTGTGAAGAGAGTCTGTTTTGATAAAAAAAAAATTATAGCCCAAATTTCACCCGTAACTTATCATAATTTCAAGATTAAAACTTTTTAAGAATTCAAAATATTAAATGTTTTCCTTTCTCCGCCCATTTAAAAACAGATAGATCATAGAAAATTTATTGCTTTTAAATGTATCAAAAATTGTTTAATCCAAAGTTTGTGTAAGTAATCAATAACCGAACTTTTATAAAAAAATAATGTGAAGCCTGGAGATTTTTATCTTGATTGTTTTTAATTAAATCACAAAATAAATTTAATTTTCTTCGGAAAAATGTATTTTGCTATGTACAAAAATAAACAGTCTTTGACAAAATTATTTGGGTATCACAATTTTGGGGCACTAAACTCATTAAATAACTGGTCTGTATATATATGCTTATATATATATATATATATATATATATATATATATATATATATATGCTTTTATATATATATATATATATATATATATATATATATATATATATATATATATATATATATTTATATATATATACATATATGTATATATATATATATATATATATATATATATATATATATATATATATATATATATATACATATATGTATATATATATATATATATATATATATATATATATATATATATATATATATATATATTAGTACCCCTTCCTCTTCTTGTAGGTGGGGCAGGGGTAACTTTCAAATTAAAATAGGAACCCCTATTTTTTATTGCAAATTCAGATTCTACGGCTAAAAGTACGTAGGATTTCCTTAAAATATTTTTTTTTGATTCATGATAGATGGCACTGTAATAGACGATATTAAATTTCTTTCGAATACTCCTACTGAGAACATATGCATACGATTCTGCAATATGCATTAAAATTAACAAGTTTTCAATGTAAATACTCGAAATTAGTCTTAAACAAATTTGTAATTACTGAAAAATGACTTGTCAAGAAACTACTATTATCGTAACCCAGGAACATGCGACTAAATTTGCTTTCAAATAAATGATTGTATTTTGTTTTAAAAATATCGATTCAGTTCGTAGATTATTTCGAAAACAAAAAACCAGTTTGCGTTAGGCTATCACAATACAAAATGGAGTGTTTAACTTTACAAGTAAAAATTGAAATGGTCCTGATTTATGGAGAAGCGGGCCGTAGTCTTGATAATGCGGTCAATATCTATGCTTCGCGTTTTCCAGATAGGATTTGGTCACGTGCTTCATTTTACCGGACTATCAAACAATTCATTCCTGATGGAAGTGTTCGATCGAAGAAAAGGACTGGTCGAGCTACACTGAGAAGAATAGTGAGGCAAATAATGAAACTGCTGTATTGGCTGCAGTAACTCATAATTCTCATATATGTACACGGGAACTAGCTAGAGAATCCGGATTATCCAATACCGGTGTTTCGAAAATTTTAAACCGACCTAAGTATCATACGCATCATGTCCTTACACCAAGATCACCATAGCATTGATTTCCAAAATCTGATATTTTTTTGTCAGTGGACACGTGAACAAATACAGCAAAATCCCAATTTTTTTCGCTCCGTATTGTTCTCCGATGTTTTGTCTTTTATAAACCATGGTTAATCTATACAACATGTATTACTGGAGTGTTGAAAATCCACACTGGCTTCTCCAAGTTGAACATCAGCGCCCTTGGACTATCAACGTGTGGTGTGGACTAATTGGCAATCAACTCGTCGGCCCCAATATTATCGAACTTGAATAGTCAAATGTAACGAGACATTTTGGAAAATAAACTGCCAACATTATTTAAAGACTTGAGCTTAGAATTGCGACCGAACATGTTGTTTCAACATGGTGTTTGTCCAGCAGTCTTCTTTGGTAGCACGTGAACTACTTAATTGTAATTTCAATGGCCGCTGGATCGTAGAGCTGGCCGGTAAATTGTCCTGCCAGATCATCAGATCTTACTTCGCCAGATTTCTTTTTGTGGGGCTATCTCAAAGGCAAAGTTTACCAACAAATACCATCATTGTGCGACTTTAATTATTGTACTTGAAAGTATGCAATGCTGGCAACAATCTGTAAATGTTATACTATTGATTTTTGCCCCATGATATCTGCTTGATTCATTTCTTCAATATTGTTCTTTGTTGTTGGGTGGCTTAAGCGCTTTAGCCATGTTGGCCCTCCTACCAAATAATACAGATCAATAATTTAACTGAGTTTAATCCGGATGATTCGAATTCTACAGGGTTCCCATTGCAAACTACGTGATGACATTGGCTAGAATTTATGTTGGATCGTATTTATATTATGTTAGCAACCAAGGTTTTATGATATTGTAATTTGCCTTTAATCCAACCCAATACAGCTGTGAAATCACTCCAAAAAGTGTTGCTATATTGTGGTTGATTTTGAAAGCCTGTATAAACCTTTTGAGTTAGTTTGAAAGTAGCAGTACGGTGTTCAACTCTAATGTTGGAAGTGATTACCAACAATGATTTTGATGTTTACTTTGATGTATACTACTGCAAGCATAAGCTTGATTCGAGGCGTCACAGAAACTGTGTAGTTGTGTTTTGGTGCCATCTGCCTTCAAATTCCAGATATTTTATTTTGTCCCATCATACACCACCAGCCCATACTTTAAAAAGTAAGATTTTTGCTTGAATCGCTACTGGTGCTAGCCATCTTATCGGATCGGAAAGCTTTGTTGCCTCTAAGATAGGATTCTTCTTTTAGGTGTTGTTGTTTTACTTTCCGACAATAAAGCTTTAAATTAAAAAATGTGTGGTGAGTGGTTAAAAGCCATGGAACTCTAGAGGAGATGTTTTAGCTGTATCATAGAGTTTCTATTGTATGAAACCCAGTTTCTTTCAAATGTTTTGGAAACTGTTCTAATATTTTCGTTGCTTAGCAATTTCCTGAGATTAAAGCCTCCACTTGAAAGAAGATTTAGAAGTTATTTTTGTGTAATTATCGCAACTGCTACTGCGTTGGCACCAGAAAAATGATAACCTACATTAAATATCATTTTGAACGATCTTTGAACCAACAAGGTATTTTGATTCAGATGAAGATCTTTGGCTAATTGTTGTAATGTTTTTAGAGCCAAATAAGTTGCGGAAGCCGACAACAGTTTTTAATCTCTAACTTCTAATGGTTTGTTTTGAATCTGGTACCTACAAGATTTATTGAAAGTCTTGGTCTTTGTCATAGTCTGTCTTCTTTTATGACCGAATGATGCTCTATCAGTCATAAATGTTTGATACAGGACTTTTAAATCTTAGTTTTTTTCTTAAATCGTGTTTTTAAATCCATTAATCTAGATGCGTTGCTTGTGTTTTTACTCTCCCATTTCTTTCTCTTGGAGTATTTTGTTGTTGAATGAAATCCCAACCGTATAACAACCATTCTTAAACCTTATGTGTAGTTTTATATAGTTCTCCTCACATTTAAGTTATTCATTTGAGTTAACATAAGTTCTTTATAGATTCTATCGTTGCGGTGTGGCTCATTTTTGAAATGCTATGACCTAAGATTACTTCCAATGCAAATTGAACATCTAATGTTGCTTAAATCTTAATAGTTTTTTGTTGTGTTGAAAGGCAAATCCAGCATAAATAATGTAACATTGCCATTTGATTTTTTTCAGGAACGTGTAGTTCATTGAATCGCGAACATTCGTGTATTTTGTGACTGCCTATAGGAAACACACACAAATTATGTTCGCATAATTCTTTTTTGTTGCTGTTACAAATGCTCTTAATCATCTTTTATGTCTTAATGGTTGAAATTTGTTGATTGTTGTATTGGTATAGACTTAATATCTAGGAATTGCTTAAGCGGCCGAAATCGTCCTATCAAAGAATTATCTATAGAGCTCCTATATAGAGTTGACGCAATTCGTTGTCCAATTTTTTACATAAAGTACCAAAAAAGGAATCCAAGGTTTCTACAATTTCTGTAAGCATTCTATTCTTCTTTGTGCTTGCCTCTTTTCCGCTGAGTGTTTGAGACTAGGAATTACAAGCTACTTCTGAAGAGTATTCCGCTCTACTTTTTTGCTCAATCGTTCTTTTCGTTGTACTATCCATTCTGCCTGTTTTGTTAACTCCTCCTCAACAGTATGAAGCTCTATATAATTTCTATTATTTTCTAATTGGTGGTTTAACTTTGGCTTTAGTTATAATACCCTTTTTCCATTTTTTGCTTTAATTCATCGGCTGCAAAATTTTGTTAGAATTGTAAATATGTTTCTTCTATAGTTTGACTTCATTCAGTATTTTTTACTACAATATAGCATTTTGCATTAAAATTATTCAAGCCTTCTTTGATGTTTATTAGTTTGTACATAATATATAGTTTGTCACTGGTTGACGTAATAAAAATGAAAGAGAAAACAACAATCATGCGCAAAAGCACACCTTTAAAATTTCTATATCGTGAGGTAAACAGATTCCCGATCTGATTTTGAATTAAACGGAAAAGGTTTAATTTACCGAAGACGCTCTGAAATAAAGGTTTCGAGAAGATGAATTTCTTTATAAATCAAATTTAATCGACTATAAAAGGGTAAAACAATTGAAGACTGAACTGTATTTTTTTTTATTATAGCAAAAAAAGATTTAAAATCTCAAATTTTACACTGCTTTTTGGGAAGAAATTAAATTACGAAACCAATATGTTTCAAATCGCAAAATTTAGAGCCCTTATTAAAAAACCCTTTAAAATAGATACAAATAGCAATTCAAAATTATTCAGTTTATTAAATTTTTGTATGGATTATGTATATTCCAAACATAAATTGATATAACAATCTGTTCAATGAAATCCATTTGATAGAATCAATATAATCGAAATTATTTATTTATACATAACCTACAAATTTTTTTATGAAATATTATTATTTACCATTATTTTCATTAACTATACAATATTTTCCCTCCCATATAGTAAATATTTATTTTATGGGAATTATATAAATATTTGTCTGTATTTCACATTTCACTCATATGACTAGTAAATTTTATATGTGTAAAACTAGATGCACAACACACTCCCATATATATACACGCACACATACACACACAGGATTAAAGTGTTCATAAAAATTTGGTACATATAAGAATTAGTAAAAAACATTAAAATTCAATTTGTCGAAAATTCACAGCAGGCCAGATTAAATAAATTTCTGTTATGAAAATTGGTCGGAGATTGCCTTTGGGGAGATACATGATATAGCCCTATTTGTTATGTCTGTATCGATTCAATAAAGTATAGTAAAACTACTGTTAATTCTACCATATATACGTTCCACACGAACCAGAAATGGAGCAACAAGTCAAAAAAAAAGTAAAGCAAATTCAAACTGTGGCGTGATAAGCAATGTTGAGTAGTATTATGGGAGTCAGCCAACCCATTGGATCATAAATTTTAGTGTAGGGATAAAATATCCTCGTGGACCACCTGTGCTCAATACCCGATTTTGCCTTAAAACAAAACAGAGTCTAGTTTTGCAGTAGGTCTTCATTTGAAATTGGAATAATTGAATCTATGCTGAGAAGTAGGATGCACACAACTGCAAATTACTTATGCCATTATCCTAAAAAATGATCTTTTTCCTTGTTCACTAAAATATTCTCAGGATTAACGAAAAAAATGTCAGCTTCGAAAAGAACATCAAAAATCACATTAAAGAATTTGAAACACTAAAATATGTTCAGTTGTACTGCGGCACTCTGACGGAGCAAAAACTAAAAAATTACAATGCAAAAATTGGCAACCGAAAAACGCACTGCCAAAATTCTATAAAAATAATGTAAAATTTGTAAAAAGCTTTGCAAAAGACGGAAAATCTGAAAAATGGTCAGAAGAGATACAATGCAACTTGTATCGTGGCACAAGGCTCAAATTGATTGGTTGAACATCCGTTTTTTGCATATACTTAGAAGGATAAGGCTGGCTAGTTAAATAAATTAATGATATCGACCAGGTTACAGACATCTTGGCGGCCAATAGTTAGTATTGTGTATTCATGCATATGTAAGTACAATTCTATTCCAATATAATCAGCATCTCCAATCTGCAGCCATTCATAATATAAAATAATAATATAATAATATAATAATATAATAATATAATAATATAATAATATAATAATATAATAATATAATAATATAATAATATAATAATATAATAATATAATAATATAATAATATAATAATATAATAATATAATAATATAATAATATAATAATATAATAATATAATAATATAATAATATAATAATATAATAATATAATAATATAATAATATAATAATATAATAATATAATAATATAATAATATAATAATATAATAATATAATAATATAATAATATAATAATATAATAATATAATAATATAATAATATAATAATATAATAATATAATAATATAATAATATAATAATATAATAATATAATAATATAATAATATAATAATATAATAATATAATAATATAATAATATAATAATATAATAATATAATAATATAATAATATAATAATATAATAATATAATAATATAATAATATAATAATATAATAATATAATAATATAATAATATAATAATATAATAATATAATAATATAATAATATAATAATATAATAATATAATAATATAATAATATAATAATATAATAATATAATAATATAATAATATAATAATATAATAATATAATAATATAATAATATAATAATATAATAATATAATAATATAATAATATAATAATATAATAATATAATAATATAATAATATAATAATATAATAATATAATAATATAATAATATAATAATATAATAATATAATAATATAATAATATAATAATATAATAATATAATAATATAATAATATAATAATATAATAATATAATAATATAATAATATAATAATATAATAATATAATAATATAATAATATAATAATATAATAATATAATAATATAATAATATAATAATATAATAATATAATAATATAATAATATAATAATATAATAATATAATAATATAATAATATAATAATATAATAATATAATAATATAATAATATAATAATATAATAATATAATAATATAATAATATAATAATATAATAATATAATAATATAATAATATAATAATATAATAATATAATAATATAATAATATAATAATATAATAATATAATAATATAATAATATAATAATATAATAATATAATAATATAATAATATAATAATATAATAATATAATAATATAATAATATAATAATATAATAATATAATAATATAATAATATAATAATATAATAATATAATAATATAATAATATAATAATATAATAATATAATAATATAATAATATAATAATATAATAATATAATAATATAATAATATAATAATATAATAATATAATAATATAATAATATAATAATATAATAATATAATAATATAATAATATAATAATATAATAATATAATAATATAATAATATAATAATATAATAATATAATAATATAATAATATAATAATATAATAATATAATAATATAATAATATAATAATATAATAATATAATAATATAATAATATAATAATATAATAATATAATAATATAATAATATAATAATATAATAATATAATAATATAATAATATAATAATATAATAATATAATAATATAATAATATAATAATATAATAATATAATAATATAATAATATAATAATATAATAATATAATAATATAATAATATAATAATATAATAATATAATAATATAATAATATAATAATATAATAATATAATAATATAATAATATAATAATATAATAATATAATAATATAATAATATAATAATATAATAATATAATAATATAATAATATAATAATATAATAATATAATAATATAATAATATAATAATATAATAATATAATAATATAATAATATAATAATATAATAATATAATAATATAATAATATAATAATATAATAATATAATAATATAATAATATAATAATATAATAATATAATAATATAATAATATAATAATATAATAATATAATAATATAATAATATAATAATATAATAATATAATAATATAATAATATAATAATATAATAATATAATAATATAATAATATAATAATATAATAATATAATAATATAATAATATAATAATATAATAATATAATAATATAATAATATAATAATATAATAATATAATAATATAATAATATAATAATATAATAATATAATAATATAATAATATAATAATATAATAATATAATAATATAATAATATAATAATATAATAATATAATAATATAATAATATAATAATATAATAATATAATAATATAATAATATAATAATATAATAATATAATAATATAATAATATAATAATATAATAATATAATAATATAATAATATAATAATATAATAATATAATAATATAATAATATAATAATATAATAATATAATAATATAATAATATAATAATATAATAATATAATAATATAATAATATAATAATATAATAATATAATAATATAATAATATAATAATATAATAATATAATAATATAATAATATAATAATATAATAATATAATAATATAATAATATAATAATATAATAATATAATAATATAATAATATAATAATATAATAATATAATAATATAATAATATAATAATATAATAATATAATAATATAATAATATAATAATATAATAATATAATAATATAATAATATAATAATATAATAATATAATAATATAATAATATAATAATATAATAATATAATAATATAATAATATAATAATATAATAATATAATAATATAATAATATAATAATATAATAATATAATAATATAATAATATAATAATATAATAATATAATAATATAATAATATAATAATATAATAATATAATAATATAATAATATAATAATATAATAATATAATAATATAATAATATAATAATATAATAATATAATAATATAATAATATAATAATATAATAATATAATAATATAATAATATAATAATATAATAATATAATAATATAATAATATAATAATATAATAATATAATAATATAATAATATAATAATATAATAATATAATAATATAATAATATAATAATATAATAATATAATAATATAATAATATAATAATATAATAATATAATAATATAATAATATAATAATATAATAATATAATAATATAATAATATAATAATATAATAATATAATAATATAATAATATAATAATATAATAATATAATAATATAATAATATAATAATATAATAATATATAATAATATAATAATATAATAATATAATAATATAATAATATAATAATATAATAATATAATAATATAATAATATAATAATATAATAATATAATAATATAATAATATAATAATATAATAATATAATAATATAATAATATAATAATATAATAATATAATAATATAATAATATAATAATATAATAATATAATAATATAATAATATAATAATATAATAATATAATAATATAATAATATAATAATATAATAATATAATAATATAATAATATAATAATATAATAATATAATAATATAATAATATAATAATATAATAATATAATAATATAATAATATAATAATATAATAATATAATAATATAATAATATAATAATATAATAATATAATAATATAATAATATAATAATATAATAATATAATAATATAATAATATAATAATATAATAATATAATAATATAATAATATAATAATATAATAATATAATAATATAATAATATAATAATATAATAATATAATAATATAATAATATAATAATATAATAATATAATAATATAATAATATAATAATATAATAATATAATAATATAATAATATAATAATATAATAATATAATAATATAATAATATAATAATATAATAATATAATAATATAATAATATAATAATATAATAATATAATAATATAATAATATAATAATATAATAATATAATAATATAATAATATAATAATATAATAATATAATAATATAATAATATAATAATATAATAATATAATAATATAATAATATAATAATATAATAATATAATAATATAATAATATAATAATATAATAATATAATAATATAATAATATAATAATATAATAATATAATAATATAATAATATAATAATATAATAATATAATAATATAATAATATAATAATATAATAATATAATAATATAATAATATAATAATATAATAATATAATAATATAATAATATAATAATATAATAATATAATAATATAATAATATAATAATATAATAATATAATAATATAATAATATAATAATATAATAATATAATAATATAATAATATAATAATATAATAATATAATAATATAATAATATAATAATATAATAATATAATAATATAATAATATAATAATATAATAATATAATAATATAATAATATAATAATATAATAATATAATAATATAATAATATAATAATATAATAATATAATAATATAATAATATAATAATATAATAATATAATAATATAATAATATAATAATATAATAATATAATAATATAATAATATAATAATATAATAATATAATAATATAATAATATAATAATATAATAATATAATAATATAATAATATAATAATATAATAATATAATAATATAATAATATAATAATATAATAATATAATAATATAATAATATAATAATATAATAATATAATAATATAATAATATAATAATATAATAATATAATAATATAATAATATAATAATATAATAATATAATAATATAATAATATAATAATATAATAATATAATAATATAATAATATAATAATATAATAATATAATAATATAATAATATAATAATATAATAATATAATAATATAATAATATAATAATATAATAATATAATAATATAATAATATAATAATATAATAATATAATAATATAATAATATAATAATATAATAATATAATAATATAATAATATAATAATATAATAATATAATAATATAATAATATAATAATATAATAATATAATAATATAATAATATAATAATATAATAATATAATAATATAATAATATAATAATATAATAATATAATAATATAATAATATAATAATATAATAATATAATAATATAATAATATAATAATATAATAATATAATAATATAATAATATAATAATATAATAATATAATAATATAATAATATGATAATATAATAATATAATAATATAATAATATAATAATATAATAATATAATAATATAATAATATAATAATATAATAATATAATAATATAATAATATAATAATATAATAATATAATAATATAATAATATAATAATATAATAATATAATAATATAATAATATAATAATATAATAATATAATAATATAATAATATAATAATATAATAATATAATAATATAATAATATAATAATATAATAATATAATAATATAATAATAATATTATTTGCAGTTAAAGAAAAGAAAAAGCAAATAGATGGAAACACATTTTATATTAATCAACAACAAGAAGAAAAGGACACCAGCAAAGGCACATTCAATGATCCCTCTTCCGGAAAAATAAACATTTTGGTCGGCAGCCTTTCTGAGCCGTCAAACAACGCACTACCTCTACTCGTTCACTCCCAAAAAAGTTATAGTAATATTAGGAAAAATAGTTAAAGTACTGCCTGGAAAATGATTACGAAAGCTACTTAAAATAATTAACGCAACATTCAGGCTTAACTATGTTTCACACCAATGGAAAGTAACGGAAGTGATAATCATACCAAAACTAAGCAAACCAAATAACGACAAAACATCATATAGGCCGATTTCTTAATCAAATTAATTATCTTCAGAGATCTTATTTCTTCCCACCAATTCAGTTTCAGAGAAAAACCAAAAAAACAGATCCACAGAATCACAGACATAATTGAAGATGCGTTGGAAAGCAAAAAAAAATGTGTTCAAGACTAGAATATAAACTGCATCGAGATCTATCAAAGCAGTTTCATCAAATACCAAAATCTTACTTCGCTAACCAACATTTTTTGGTAAAATCAATGCTCTTCATTGACAAAAATAACAGCAGCAGTACCACAAGTAGTTTGTACATCCTTTAGAAAAGGGATTTCCCAAATACAGATGAAAGTAACATAGCGACATTTGCTCATGACACTGCATTCTTAGCAATTAATAGCAATGTAGAAGAAATAACAAAAAAAAATGCAAAGAGCCACTAACATATTGAGTAAATGGACAAAGAAATGGTGAATCCAGCTAAATGAAACCAAATCAATTTATGTTAACTTTACCAACAAAAAAGATTAACTGGATTCCAGTGGAAATCAACTCACAGCAAGTTCCACAAGCAAATACAGAAAAATATCTAGGCATGACACTTGATTCTAAGCTTAAGTGGCAAGAACATGTTAAAAAGCAAAAAAAAAGCTCAACATCAAATACAGAAAAATGTACTAGCTTATAGGTAGGAATTCCGAGGTATCACTACATAATAAACTGCTGCTATATGGGCAAATTCTAAAACCAATATGGGCCTACGATATTCCGCTTTTGGGATGCACTCAGATAAAAAGCTATAATACAAATAAACAGCTCCCGAAATTAAACCGGACAACACAACGTCGTGATCCTTGACCCACACCACTCTGGAGCAGAATCAGTAAACTGGTCACAACATCCCAGAGGGGCTCCAAAACAGCCACTACCAGCAACTTCAAAAACAGGCAAGTTCTGAAGGTACACCCCTACCAAATTCAGTGCACAAGCACAGAAACATCAAGAGCACCACTGAGGAACCAAAAAAATAAATATCAACAACATCACATAATCTTACAAGTCAAAGCAAGAAGCGGACATGAATATCGCCACACTGCCTTCGTCACCACCCCAATTCAATGATGATTGACAACAAAAATAAAACACCCATAATACAACATAGATTCACATATCACCCAATACAAACTACCAACACCCACTCCTCCAAGAAAAACCAGAAGAACTGCCGCAGTTACAAAACCATACAACCAAAAGACATTCCTCTACAGCCATCCACAACAACCAGTCAACCGCAATCCGAGACCTGCTAATGTTATTTTCGCTAAAGTTCTTACAGGAACATCTGTAGGACATGCATTGCCTTCTCAACTATTTAATTGGCCTCTTTTGACATGAATTGGCCCTTTACTTTATATAACGTCAGTTTTATATATCAGTTTCTTTCGTCATGACATTATAATAAGCTTTAGGGCAAATTCTTGACAAGATGGAACTGTATTTGCCGTTTTCTCTTATGGACAGCTTTAATTTTAACAAACACAAATATACTAGTAAATTGACGGGCGCGATCAGGTCCTGACAAAAAACATAATATACAAGTAAGTCCTTTAAATCGATTTTCAAATTTCAAATTTGGAAGAAATTTGGAGCCATAACATCGGATTGATTAAATGGAGCATCACAGCAATATACATGCAACTAATATCCTAAAAAAATTTCAAACCGTCTATTTGTATGAGTAATTTTTCCTTGCCAATGTATACGTATATTAACTTTTGCTGACCTAAAGGTATTCAACCTGAATCGGGATAATCACCCAAACATTATTTTCTTTTGAAAAAGTGTGAGAATTAAATAATTACTTATACAATTAGGCATCATGCAGGTGTGTGTGTGTGTGAGCGTGTGTGTGAAAATAAAAGGCCAGGAAAAACCTATGCTCGAAGCTATTGAAAATTAATTTATAATTTAAACCAATTTTCAATCGTACGTTTGTTGTAGAAACTTGTGCTAAAACTATTAAGATTATATTAAAAAAAATTCTTGCTAGATCCTTTTTTGATGTGTTATTGTTGTTTTATTCCTAATCTATTAGATTTTTCTATCCTAATTTTTACGTCTAACTTTCCAATATTAATTTTCCTGTCGACCTTTTTTAACTATAATATGTCTATGTATTGGTTTTGGTTTCTAATATACATCTCGAAACTATATATAATATATACAAGACATTCCTTCTTAAAGTGCCTAACAAATCATATATATATACTCCTCATACCTATTAAATTATTCAAGGACCAAAAAAAAGGAGAAAATTTGTAAAAAAAAAATTTAAATTATTCTAATGGTCCTTTTTTCGGGTTAAGCTTGGGTTTGTCACTCTTTGATAAAAAAAAACATAGTTTTGTTTCTGTGTTGTTATGAGACCAACATTATTTAACATATATTCGGTTATTCAATAAAATATTGATAAAATTAATTTTTTGTTTCAACCAATATCCTTTAAATGTGATTAGCATAATTTAGAATTTCTTCTTGTGAATTTAACAAGTGGTTTTTTTTTTCACTGCACAGGATTACCAACATAACAAATTGATGTTTTTATGTTTTTTTATTAAGTTACGGTGGGTGACAATTTTTATTTGATATTTTCCTCCTTTTTAAAGTCGACGAACCAAATTGGATGATGAAGTAAATGATCACGATACTGACATTTGTATATTATGTTACGAAATCTCTAGCTAATTATAAAAATTGAGCAAAAACGTTGTAAACAAACAAAAGAACAGCGCAGACACAAATCACAATATTTTGAAGAATGTACAATTCGATATACAATGTTTTTTAGTATATAGTGGCGTGTTGTTGTTCATTGAGATCAATTGTATTTGAAACGCGAAAGAATTAAATTATTGTGTATCGTATTTATTTATGGATAAAACAATTGTTGAAATTTATTTGTAATCCACAAACGTGACATATGGTGACAGCAGTGGGATTGTGTATGGTAAAATAATGATGAACTGAAAAATGTATTAGAGCAACGAAATCGATAGTAATAAAGACGATGGTGGCATGATTTCGTGATGCTGTGCAGTTAAACCGCAATTAAAGAATATAAGATCGAAATATAAAATTAAGATTATACACAAGAAGAACTCATCGAATAAAATGAAGAAACCCAACCGTTGCTTAAAACTGTCACAAACCAACAGTTTTAAAAGTAAGGAGTAGCAGAGTGGAATGAAACCAATATAACAGTAGAGCAGTAACAGTAGAGCAGTATTTTAATGAGACAAAAAGGTGAAATTTGAAATAAAACAATCGATCGTAGAAAGCCAAAACACAATGAACGAAAAATTATTGAATTACTCTACTTTCCAAAGCGAAGTAGACTAGAATTACAAGAAAAATTTAAAACTGGAATTCAGGAAGTTAAAACGGATGTTTAACTGGTTAAAGTGGAAGTTTAACACATTGATCAAACCAAAAATATAAATTTCCAGTTGGACATTAAACAACGAGGCTGCATATAATCATCAAGCTATAAATCAAGGCACAAAGAATGGAAATAGTTAGACAAGTACTGAAAAGAAGCAGCAACCAGTCGTTAATGAAATTCAGATTTTTCGACCGAAAATCCAATGTCGTGACCAAATTTCCTAAGAGATGGTGTAAAATGGCATACAAAATTATTAAGAACACCATCGCCAATGTATCGCAAAGTACGGTACAAATCAAGCAGCGGCAGGCCAAAGAAAAGACGTTTAGAAATAAACAAATCTTTAATCAATATACGAGGAAGTTTTTACCCTGACTAGTAAAACCTATATCGTATGGTGGTTAAAGATTTATGTCGGCAGTTAGTATCAGAATGGTGTCAAAAATGTGACATATGTAAGGCGGTTAAAGAACCCGTTTGAAAAGTCAAGGTGCAATGCAGCAGAACACAACGAGAAACGTTTAGACAAAACATTGGCAAAACGTTTCCCAAAATATTCAATACCAAATCAGGAGGGAACGACAAGGAGAACACTGTGAAAGCAGTTGGTACAAATTAGCACAACTGGGACTGCCAACTGTTGACTTGAGTACTGGATGCAACCGATATATTTGATATAAATGTTTAGCTAAATGTCACTGTTTCCATCAATATCCGTGTATCTCGATACATTACGCAGCGAATATAGAGCTGGAAATCAGGTCATTTTATGTTAGTTAGTGACATAATGTAATCAAATATGATACCGTTAGGTTGCGGGATCTATGATGGCGGACCTCAATGCATCCAATGTATTTCGACTATTTTAACCCTAGAATGGCCAAGACGCCTCTGTATTGAGCATTGTAATGTAAATAAATTTTATTTTCAATTACAATTAATTACAAACTATACCAAACGCAGTTTATACTTTTGATTAAATTTTGAAATTGGTACTGTCCTAACGTAATGAGCAGCATAGAGAACGATTCTTGTATATCAGTGTATTTACTATGATTTTGTGAAGTGACATCTATTACAAATAATATGTACTACTTTTTATATATTTTTCTCATATTTTTATGTAATTAGCCTCAATATATGGATAATAATAACAATATTCTATTGGAAACCAATAACTACACCAATAGCTCACTTTGCGTTGCAGATATGTTCCAAAAAAATACGACGCAAAGTGAAACGACGCTAGGTGAATTGTGATTTACAAAAAAAAATTTAAAAAAAAAAACAACATTCATGCATGATGGTTTAACCTCCTTTCATGAATCTAAAATAATTTCTATAGCATTCGTAATGTTAAATTTTTTCCAAAACTCTTGCATGTCAGGTTTGTCTTTTCCACCAGTTTCACTTAAAAACAGCTTAAATGTTCGTCGTAGGTAATAACTTTGTAATGAGGATATTACTCCCTGATCCATGGGCTATTTTATAGACGTAGTATTTGGTGGCCAAAAAACACAAATTTATAATTTTCAAACCAAAGCTTTAATATCAACCATGCTTTCTTGTTTTTTTTTGCCAATGAACAAAAAGCCATTTCTTTCAATAATATTTCAAAGCTCTAGGGTTTTCAGAGTGGTAAATAAGGAGTGGTTGAAACTTAAAATCCCTATTGGCATTACCGCACAGAAGCAGAGTCAATCTATCTTTGCTCTCTTTAAAGTCAGATGCAAATTTTTCCGTTTTGAATATGAAAGCTCTTTTAGAGAGCCTTTTCCAAAACAAGCCTGTTTCTTCAACATTAATAACTTGTTTTGGAGAATAGCATCCATCATTAATTAATATTTTTAATCGACTGAAAAACGGTTTGCAGTGACAATAGCAGCACTAGCAGCTTTGCTTTCAGCTACACTTTCAAGTTAGGTGCAAACCTTGAACCCCTCAACCCTGACTGTCTTCAAAAATTTTATCATTGTCATTAGCACTATCGGTTGAAGGTTTCTTACAGATGATTCACTTTTTATATTTTTAAGCATTTCGCTTTCGTCTGAATTACCATTTTGCTTAATGAAATTTTCTGTGCAACCTGGTTTTAAATCCAAAGTGCAAGCAACGATTCCATTTTGATCATTCATCCACTCCTTGCAGGAGTGACTTAGCATCTATGGATGTAACCGATTTTACAGCTTTCCGTATTTTATTTCCATCTCGTTCTTGAATGGTTCTGACAGTTGTTGCAGACCAAGAGCTTCAGCGATTTTTATAGCTTTCTGTCCCTTTTCAAATCATCGTAGAATATCCAATCTTTGCTTTTTGGTAATTTTACCAAATGTACGGTCTAAAAATTTTAAACTTAAATAAAAATGCCGTAAAATATGAAAATTTAAAATAAAAACCAAATCACCTTTTATATTATGTAAACCACCTTAAAGTCTTTCTCAAAACTAACGCTAAAACTACTGAAATATATCCGTAAAATTAATAAATTACATATGTACGTTCTTGAAAGTAACAGGTATAATAAATCTATATGGCACAATAATAAATAAGGAAATGACATTTAATAAAGTGGGAATCCCCTAAAAATAACATAAATAAAAAATATGTTCCCAACAAACCAAAAAAACGCAACGAAAATAAGAAAACTAAAAACGAATTTTTATTCTAATTCAGCAGTGACGCAACACCGAAAAAAACGCATAGTGAAATAACGCAAGGTGAGGTATTGGTGTATTATAATATGGTAATTAGAAAGACATTCAGGCGATGTTTCTAGTTAATTGTTTCTATATGAATTATGTTTTTTTTTCAATATCTATAATATATTATGTGGAGATCTATATATTACGTGGAGAATCTGATGTTCGCTGCGCGGCATCATTCATCTCCTGTTGACCACTATGTGATAATATTGCAAATGAGGTCTCAAAATTAAAGATCAACCTCCGCTATTCAAACATTTAACATACCTCAATGTTTTATATTTAACGAGTAATCCCTATGTAAATGAGCCAAATTTTGGTGTGGTCAGGATTTCATTTTCTGGTATGGGCTTAACGAACTTGGCAATTTTCGGTACAGTATTATGGTTTTGCCGTGGACGCATTTAATGTGGTACCATGAATACCATCTCGAGTATATCTGCAAGAATGTAAGTAGAAAGCTTTCACCATACACATGATGATATGGATAGATCAAAGTTTCCCTAAAATTGTAAAATGTCATCACTAAACTGTACACAGTTCGATATTCTATTTATACATGTTTTGCATGGCAAAAATACATCAAACATCAACGATAATATACAATCATAAATAAAATCATTTCAAAAACTTTTCACTTTTCCAATTTCAACTTTTGCTACTCTTCGTTTAATCTCAATCGAAATAATTTAATTTAATCTTTTTAAAAATAAAATATAATTTTAAAATATAACTTATCAAAAGCTAAAACTAGAATTAAAACTAGAACTAAAATTAAAAATTAAAAAAATCTTTTTATTAGAAGTTTTATCTCGAGAGATTTAAAAAAAAAATATTTTTTTTTGCTGTTTTATAGTCATACTGTTACTTTTACTGACGTAAAACTTTGAACAGTGTATAATTTAGATTAAATATCAGATTTAAGTTGGTAATTTAATGCAAAAGCACTATGATATATTATAGTTAGAGGCAATATTCATTATTATGAAATAATCAAAGTGCAGAGGATACTGTTATCTATCTAACTAAATTAAACTATCATTATTAGTGGTCGTATAAAACCGCAAGGACGTCAATTATGTTTTCGTTGTTATTTCGTTTAATTAATTTTTTCTACTTGTCACAGGAAACTTTAGAAATTCCATTTAAATATCAAAACACTTAGGGTGTTTTTTTTTTATTTATTCCAAATATTCTTTTTTGACATAAAACTTTTTTTTTTGTGTCTGAACTCTGCAATCTTTTCTGGGGCCGAAGCTCACCACTTTCCCTGTTAAATTTTAACGTCCTACCTTATGCCGACACCAGCCAAATCGAGGACGAATGAATACAGGTTCGATTTTTAAATCCATTTGCACATTGCAATGCTCCAGCCAGCCTGTACTGACATGGACGATGATTCGGCCCATGAATTCTGCACTCCAACAGGGGGTCATAGTTGTGTTCATCGTCATCACCGATCGTAATCAGGTAATGAAAAAACTCTTTTGCAACCCTCCCCCGTTGTGATTCGAACCCGGTACCTCCCGTCCCAAACACCGCAGCTTTAACCACTGCGCCAAAACTTATTTTTATTCATTCTTTGTATTTGTATTAAGGTCAACATGTTAGAAGTATCCTGTCAGAATTTCATACTTGTTATTAAATGGGATTAGTAAGCTTGCAGTTGCAGATATTTTAGCTACAAATGCGTTATGTTGTCTTTTCCAGCAGCTTAATTTTACTTTATAGCTCCTTTATGAAACATTTAACTTTCCGTTTTTTCGGTGGATCGATGTTGCTAGTTTCGTTATTGGTGCCAATTGATGGTCAGAGATTTTTGTTACCGTTTATGAGGTGTTATTTGAAGTATTTTTCTATTGCTGTACTTCATCAGTTGTTAAAACTTTACTAGAATGGTTTCATTATATCTATGTTATAATATTATTACTAATACATTTTTAGTATTACTCTATAATCGCTTTTGTTGTGAGTTTGTGCATAATATAAATACATATAGTACTACCATGGTATGTTAGACCATTGATGTGCTAGATGTCGCTACAGGTATCGTTTTAAAATAATCAAAATATCTGTATATGTATAAACGCCTAAATGTCATATATTTGTATTATTTTGTGACGATATTCTATCACCCGACATCTGGAACATCAATGAGTTAACTGTTTTTTCTTATGATGGTACTTTATGTATTTATACTATAGTTTGTGACTCAACTATGTAGTTTGAACAGTAAATGACCAGATACGTTATATTGGTTAATACACCTTATAAGGTGGTACGAGTATCATGCTCACAAAAATTAAATTCATCGCTTGAAGAAGAACTCAATGGCAGAAATTTATGAGGAAACCACGCCACCATGTTCCGCAGTAAATAAGATAATAATAATAAGATACCTCATAAGGAGCAAGGTCATTTGAGTTACCGTTTAATTTTTTACGTTTACGCGAAATCTTAATTATTTTCAAGTTTATAATGAAATAAATATTTAGTTAAAGTAACCATTTAATCATAAAAATTAATATACAAATTAAAAAACAAGTCGGAAACGAACTCAATGTTTGCGGCTTTGGTGGATAAACATATGAAAATGCACAGGGGCACTCTGTACGTTTTCTGACCTGTTCCTCTGATTAACTAAATTTGGAACCGACCAGCATAATCCATCCTTACTTTACAAAAAGGTTTAATTATTACCACTATTTGATTCGGCACATCACACATGACTTGATCTAGCCCGTTTGCAG
Organism: Tipula confusa; assembly: GCA_963556175.1. Classification (NCBI taxonomy): domain Eukaryota; kingdom Metazoa; phylum Arthropoda; class Insecta; order Diptera; family Tipulidae; genus Tipula; species Tipula confusa. The sequence goes on along the minus strand of OY744475.1, from coordinate 168,717,957 downwards.
GGTGTTTTACACATGTTACACATGGTTGTGTAACATGTGTAACTATCTTGCGAAGTATGTTTCGACTTCCTAAAATTCAATACTTCTTGCGTTATGTTGCCATCATTTGGGTAGGTCCAGCATAAATATGCCGCAAATGGTACTCTCATCTATTATTTATGTTAGTTTATCCTTTGCTGCTAGTATTAGTGGATGTTTCAGGTCATTATACGTCATAGATGCATTTGTCATCCCACCAACTCGAAGTAGGCCTGATTCGTCAGTACATAAATTTAGGTGTTTAATTGTTCTACTCGATGTTAACTTTAACTTGATCTCTGGTTGAAATTGTTTTGACTGTATATGAGAGAATACAAGTCGCCTATAGGTTTTTCTAATTCTACAGAGAAGCGTTTGAAATTCGATTAAGTTTTAGATTGATAAATCAAAATACATATGCCAGAACTAAGACGATTTTGCTGAAGCTGGATATGTTCTCGATTAACTCATCAATTAAGTTTGGTTAAACAATTTGTATAGTAGAATGTTTGACTGCGCATTTCGTCTGATGTCTTAGATTGTCATTTGTTATTTTCTAGCCAATTTTCAGAATTGATCATCCATGTTGGACCGTTGCACCATAAACTAAAGTTTTGACATTTTTTTGAATCAATTCCTTTTGAAGCAATATCAGCCGGATTTTCTTGGGATTTGATGTGTCTCCACTGTGATCGATTCATATGTGACAATATGACTCCTGCTCTATTGCTAACAAAGGTATTCCATCTGGTGGGATGCGATGACAACTAATCTAAAACAAACATAGAATCTATCCAAACAACAATTTTCACTATATCAACCTTCAAAGCCTATTGGATAGTTAAAAAGAGCCTAGTTCATAATAATGATTTACAAAGCTCTAAAGAATAGACAACGCTTTAATTAGGGCCACTTTAGTTTTCGCTGTCAAGAACTTAATGACTAAATCGCCATTCTGCTATTTTCCCATATATAACAGATGTTGGCATCTTTAGAAGCATTTGAAAAACATAGAATGTGATATTACTGCTTGCATTCATTTATTTATATATACCTTCCACCTTGATGCTATCAATTTTGTAAAGATTGTCCCTTATTTTCAGCCACTTGGATACTAAATCGTCCGTCGATTTATCATCTCATCCTAAGTTCTGTATCCGCAAAGCTTGAAAATATATTTTATAGTCACTATTTTTAAAGCCAGCCTCCCTAGAGGGTCAGTTAAGCGACTTGCTTTTGACAAAATCCTTCTTTTGTGGCCCACACTTTCGGCATCATCACAACGTTGGCCCTTGTAGCACGTACGGTCCATATTACACGGTTAACGTCCCATACATATAACTTTATCTACCTACATGTCCATACCTACATACCTATCTAAATACTTTACAGCTCGGTCAATCTATTTAAAATTAAATATAATCGTAACACGATAATAACAAAAAAATTCAATATTTAGCTAACTTCCCTTTTGTTGTCATCCTGTTCTGTCTCGATCACCATCCTGCAATAATCATCCTCATTATTATCCGTACTCGTATCTCTGTTTTCTTCCGTATAACTTCAACCTTTCGGGACTGCTAATAGGATTCCTGAATAGGACAGTCGCTCTACCTACATGCCCTCATTTTCCAAAACATTACTTTTTTACCTTTTCTAAAACATTTTTAAACATATACGGTCCAATAAATTCCGGAACAACCTACTCCGTCTACCTAGCACTTTCCATTCTTTTATCAGTACTAGATCTCCTTCCTTAACTTATATTTCCTTTACAACTTCCTTATTATAATACTCATTATTATAATTCTGTCTCGTATCTAATCTATGCTTTACCTCTTTCCACGTGTTTTTAGTGTTATATCTGGCCTATTTAGCTCGTCTGTTCATTCCTCCGCCTTAAATGTTTTCTCAAATCTTTATTCTACCCCATATAACAATCTAGCAACCCAGCTCCCCGTCGCACTACTCATCATATTGTTTACCACAAATTCTGGCTGTTTTAATAATTTACACCAGGCTACTCTTTCCTTATCCGATAATTTTGCTAATATTGTAACCATTGTCTTATAGAATCTTTCTACCTGCCCATTTACTGTAGGACATGATACCGCTACTTCCACATGTTTTACCCAATTCTTTACTCCACACATCTTAAAATCATCTGAGGAAAAAGCTGAACCTCTATCAGAGACCACTCGACTGAGATAACCCATACGCTCTACTATAATGTTCCATTGTCTTTATCGCTTCCCAAGTACCTGTTGACCTCGCCGGAAATAATCTTACATATTTCGTAAACGCATCTACCACAAACAATATATTATATCCATGCTCTTTTCTAGTCTTCTCGAGCAAACCTAAGTGCCTAAGGGCTTAAACAAAACTTACCGGCACTCTTATATATAAACAACCTTTATTCTTTATGCCTCGATTTCTCATTAAATCTCAAACATGGTATAGACAGCCTGCTATATGCTCCTTTACTAATTCCTTTATGTTATTAAAATAAAAATTTCTTCTAATATTTCTACACGTCTTTTCCTTTCCTATATGATCGATTCCATCATGCACCTGAAATAACAAATTCCTTATTTTCCTGTATTAAGTGCAATCTCTGGCCCTCCAAAAACCAAGTTGTGTTTGCATCCAAAAATATTTCTTCAACCACATTTTCACCTTATTATCTGGCAACACGTTTAAAAGTCCATCCAATACTATCTTGTGCCTCTCTATTGTCTTCGTCGCTACTACTGTGTCATCCATAAAATAAACTACGTCTTTACTATCTGAAATTTGCTAATACCATATCCATGTGTCTAATAAATGCCACTCGTGCATTAACAAATCCAAAAGATAGCATTTTATACTCAAAAGTCCTTGTGGCGGCATGAAAGCAGTACCTTTTTCGAGGTTGCTTCTAAATCTACATGATAAAACCCATTCTTTAAATCTGATGATGCAAAATATCGTTTTCGCTGGAACCTCTGTATAACGTCTTTTATTACTGGCGTTGGGTAGTGTTTTGTTTCCACTAACTCTAATATAATGCACAGCTTTACACATCCGTCCTTCTTTTTTCCAACACTATTCTACTAGGCAACTCTGACCCACTTCTTTTAATTACGCCTCCTTTACTAACTCCTTCACATTTTCCTTATTTGCTTTTTGTTCTATCATCTTCATTCATCTATAGGTTTCGAGTACATCATCTTATTCTCCTTTAACCTAATTCCCACTTTGTACCTCACAGACGATCCTCCCTTACTATTTCCTTTTAAGTAATTCCGCACAAAAATCTCCTCTATATTCTTATTCGCCACTTCTAAATCCCGCTCATCACATTCCTCTTCTACTTCTATCTTACAAAGATCTAGCTGTTTTCTTTCTTCCTCGTTCTTTCAACTCTTTTCCCTTTACCCAACTTTTCTATTTGTCCTACTTTCTGACTTTCCTTTTTTAATTCAACCTGCCTCATCCTATTACTGTCATCCTAATATAAAAATATCAACCTAATTAAGAGAATTTGCCATTGTTACATCTGGTACCACCAATAAATCAACCTCATATCAATTCCCAATTATAAATACTCTAGATTCTACTTGACTTATTATCATATATTAGTGACAAGTGACGAGTGAAATTTTTCCCCTTAATTCCCGTTTATATCTTTATTTTTCCAATATATTTCCCTTTCTCAATTTATTAGTTTTAATTGCAATTACCACACTTCCAGTATCCACTAGACCGTTGAAAATCATACGATTTATCTCTGTTTCTAGCTCCGCTGTCACCTCGCCTCTTTTATCTACGTGCAATCTCATCCTGCAGTTTTGTCCTAATGTCTGTTCTCCTTTCACGAATCTGTACCTCTTAATACGTTCAACCGTCCTATTTCTCGATTACTGCCTATCAAAGTGCAGTTCGCTTAATGTATCCTCTCCCCTGACATCTGTAGCAAATTAGGCTTGGTTTCCACAGCTCATTCCTTATTACTACCGTTTCGGGATTTATTCCTGATTGTAGTAACTCATCTTTGCTTCCATTAATGATTGCTCTTGTTAAATCGCATTGGTTTATCTTTCCCATCGCCATGCATTCAATTACCAACAAGTGATTTACTTATGACTGGTCCTTCTTCCTCACGACTCCAGTCATTTTCAACATTATGTCCTAAATTGTTTTTTTCACCGTGAAATCCCTCATCATTCCTTCTTTAAGGTGGTTTCACGATGCCCTTTGCTCTTGTTGTTCAAACCACTTTTGAGCTCTTTCCTCCCACCACAATCTTATCGCTGCCAAAATTTATTTTTTTCGTGCACTTTGGATGTTTTCATTAGGTCCTTCACTGCATCTATTTAGAGCTGCACAATCACTTCCTAGTTGCTATCCCGGTGGAATGTAAGTAGCATTCTTGGCATGTACCCTGATTGCATTTTATTCGTTCTTCTCTTTTCTGCCGTCTTCTTAATCGTTGATCGATTCTTAACTTCTTTCCATGCATTCCACCCTCAGCTTAACTTTTAGCTTGTAATGTTCTTCTTCAAATTTTCATGATTTCCTCTTTAATTCTTTAATTATACTTTTACTTATCTCAAGCTCCTCCATTCTGAACGTCTGCTGTCTCCAAGTCTCTTAATCCATCCCTTTCCCTATCTGCCAATTTAATCCATAATTTTTCGTATTCCTCCTTTTGCTTTTCTACCCTTGCTCTAAATTTTGTATAAAATCGCATTTCCTCAGGCTTGCGCTTCGTTGCTGACCGTTAATGTCGGTTAATATTTGAATCGCTGTTCCTTTCACTATATGCATCGCTTCTTTTGTTTCCACCACCCTTTTTCTGATCCACTTATCTTAATTTTTTCACTTCAAAAATTTTTTCTTTCACTTGTTTCTGAATACTTTTTAAAAATTGATTGTAAACCACAATAAAAATTCGAATTGAGTCGTTCACTCGCTGCTTGGTTTTACAAAATATTGCTCTAATTATTTCCAAGTGGTATTTATAACTTATTCGACCACACATCTGAAAATATCATATTCTTTTTTTTCTGGCTATATATACCTTCGTATACACTTATTGCACGTCTTACTACTTCGCGCTCACCTTCCATTTCCTCATCCAATTCCTCCGCACTTCTGGCATTATCACAACGTTGCCCATACTAGCAAGTGTAGTTTTTTTTGCCCGATCAACGTTATCTACATACCCTATTCTATCTAAATGTCTAGGTATAGCCTATATATATACATACCAACCTTTCAACGGCTTACCTCATATGTTCCCAAATGTCAATATCATGATAGCAATGCGGTTCTATTCATCGACACGTTGTCATCGAACTTTGGTCTTTCCGAAACAATTTCGAGAGTACCGAGTATTTAACTCAGTATTTGAAGTCTTCGATTATTTTTTCTCGAGAGATTCATACGAGAAAGTTTCATTTAATTGTTTTTCGTCGAAGTAATTTTCTTGTTATCTATACTATATATGATTTAGCGATCCGCAAAATACATCTAGAAATTGTTAATGGCTTGTATATACCCCCTTAAATAATTTCCATCCTCAAAAGACAGGTTAATTTTGCGAAGATAAAATTGCCATTGTTTGCATGACATTAAACCGTATATTTATATATATATATATATATATATATATATATATATATATATATATATATATATATATATATATATATATATATATATATATATATATATATATATATATATAATTTTCCATTGTACAAAATATTCAAAAAGAAACTTTTCTGAGCTTTAATTGTTGAGTGTTTTTTCTTGAATGTTACAAAAATTTAAAGTTTTAACCACTTTGAGAATTACTTCGTAATTTATAGTTTGGTTTTTTGTAGATTGATCTTGTGTTTTAATTTTTTAAGTGCAGTTTTTTATTTTTTAGTTTAAAGCACTTAAACATTTATTCTTACAACTTCTTATCAATTATAAACTTTCGTTACGAACTGATAAAGCCAAAAAATGGGGGTTGAATAGTCGACAGTGTAAAAGATACAGTAAAACCGCATCAAATAGGGTTAGTTTAGTTATTGACTGTAAAAATGTCCAGCATAGTAAGTATTGCTTTATTTTTAGCAGTATCAACTATGATTCGTGACTTAAAGCTAGGGTTGGTTAATTTTGGTTTTGAACTCAAATTGAGTTATCGAAATTTACGTAGATGGCAGTAATATGAAAATAATTAATTATTATTTTCAGATTTAAACCCGTAATATTATTCGTACTTACACATATCTAATGACTGGTTCGTGTCTATTCTAACGATATAATTTGAAGTTCAAGCCTTTAATTATTCTTCTCGTCAGCTGTTTTGTTCCATAAAGTTAGTATAGAATAACCAAATTCTAAGACCATTTCAATTCGGCAAACCGATTTACCAGTGTTGCGAGTCCATTACTTTACTAGCAAGCGATCAGCCAGAGGAGTTTATAAAGTTTGCTTTGAGATATCTGTAAATACTTCAAAAATATCTGCTTTTATGTAAAGTCGAAAACAAGCCACCGATAAAACGGCTTGGCTTCTTCTGATTGTATAGAGAAAAACAAAGAACAACTCGAAATCGAACGAGATATAGCCGTATTTTTAATACGGTACCAGCAAATAATGGCCTTCAAATGAAAACCATGACAAGTTTGTGATTGTATTATACAATAAAGTTTGACATGACATTTTTTCCGTTTGGTTGTAGTTGTGTAATTACTCACTCTAAAATAAATTTTCTACGTCATAACATTATTTCATTTCTTTATATAACTCGTAAATATTTTAACTAATATCATAACTTACTGTCGGTTAATTCACTACTTAAAATACAAAAATCTAATATTCCTTGATTCTTCTTAATAAAAATAAAAAATTGAATAAACCCTTAAAATAATGTTATCAAATCAAAAAGGATCTAAGATCGAATTCGGATATAGTAGGCCACCCATAAAAACTATACAAACTTTTCGAATTTTAAATTTTTGTTTTTATGACATGCTTAGATTAAAACTATTAAAACTATTTGATAAACATTCGGTGAGAATAAAAAACGGTTCAAATGTTTTCTATTTATAGTTTACTGTTTTTATGACATTCAACATTTATTATGGTTTAAATATAAAATAATATAAATAGAATTTATTGCTTAATTTTTTTAAGTAATGACTTGTTTTTTTTTCGACTAATATTTATGAGAAATTAGCATGGCAGTTAATTAAAAGACTGGCTGACAAAAACAAAGTATGTCAATTGAATAATTATATGCCGCTAACTCGACCCATTTTCTTACAGAATGGAGGTTATTTGCCAGATTATTTAATTTATTTAGTGTTATAAAATATTTGGGAATTTTAATTGTTTTGTTTGTTTTATATTCTCTTTTTTTAAACGTTTGTTTGCATGTTACATCATTTTTAAGTTCAATGCAATATGTCTTGTTAGTAAAATGTCAGTAAAAAAAGAATGATTGTAGAGTAATCATTACTTTTGCGAAACTATAATGGATTAATTCGTTGGTTGTACAAATTCTTACAAATGGTTGTAAGAAATTTTGGTAATACTTTGTTAACAATGTTATTGTAACAATACTTTGAAAGTTCTGTTACAAAACAGAAATTTTGTAACAAAAAATTGCAGTCCTAAATGGACTAATGATTTATCGACTCCATTTATTTTTTTAACTAATGTTCTTGTTAACGTTTTTTTATTCTCTAAATTTTTATTCAAAATTCCCTTTTATATCCATAATTTTGTTATAAAAAAGAAAACTTGAAATAAAAAATAATTTGTAACCGTTGTTGTCAGCAACCAAAATAAAAACGACTAATTTGCTCAAAAATATATGGTCGTGTAAAATTATTGAGACGTCAATTTTGGCATTAATGACGCGCCACAATACTCCCCCTCTAGTGAAATGACATGTAACGTAAAAAAGGTAAGTTTTTTTTTTTAATTTTACTGCCAATGGCTTTATTTTCGAATCTTTCTGTTAAAGAAACTAACGAAAAGTACGCATATCTTACAAACTAATTTACATTTTTTAAGTCTTAACCTATGTTAATACTTATTATTAATGGGCTCAATTATTTAATTTATATAACAGTCTATATTATACACCAACTTTTTTTTATAATATATTCATTAAATCAAGTGGATCTGTTCTTTGTATTCGTCTATACTTCGGCTGTTTTAAAATATCCCTAGCCAATTCATTAGGATGTGATTCTAGTTTCGAAAAATACTTCGTGCTGTACTCCCTGATGATCTCGTTCACAGTTTTAACACCAAGGTCTCTTTGTATGTTCGCATTTCGAATATACCAAGGAGCATTTGTGATATTCCTTAGTATTTTGGATTGAGATCTTTGCAGGATATCCTTATTTGATGCACTAGTAGAACCCCACAGTTGAATGCCATATGTCCATATTGGCATAATAATTGATTTATATAGGAGAACTTTATTTTCTAGAGATAATTTTGAATTTCTGCCTAATAGCCAATACATTTTGGAGAATGTTATCTTTATTTGATGGCGCTTCGTTTCTATATGCTCTTTCCATGTCAGCCTCCTATCTAGATGTAAACCTAAGTATTTAACTTTAGTTCGCTGCGGTATAATGACACCATTTAATTCCACCGTAGGACAGTTGCACTTGTTCAGCGTAAATGTAACGTGGGTTGATTTTTCTTCATTTACTTTTATTCGCCATGTACGTAGCCAATCTTCAATTTTGCATAAATGGTTTTGCAATTTCCTAGAGGCCGTTTCAGGATCTTTGTTTGATACCAAAATAGCCGTATCATCAGCGAATGTTGATATCAATACTTGGTTTGTAGTTGGCAAATCGGCTGTATACAGTAAGTATAGGACAGGTCCGAGAACGCTGCCTTGAGGAACTCCTGCGCGTATGGGTTTTAAAGTAGTGACTGCATCATTGTACTTAACTAGGTATTGCCTTTGGAGCAAGTAGTTTTCTAGAATTAGGTGTAAATTTTTTGGTAACATCTCTTTTATTTTATAAATAAGGCCATCGTGCCAGACTTTATCAAACGCCTGGGCAACATCCAAAAAAATAGCAAAGCAATATTTTTTCTCCTCGAAGGTAGCTTTGATCGCATTTACAATTCTATGTACTTGTTCTATGGTGCCATGTTGATTCCGGAATCCAAATTGATGGTTTGGTATAATCTGTTTTTCTTCTAGAACTGGTTTTAGTTTTGTAAGTAACATTTTTTCAAACAGCTTTGAAATTGTGGGTAGCATACTGATTGGCCGGTATGACGAGATATGAGTTTCTTGTTTTCCAGGCTTGTGTATCATTGTGATCTGAGAAATCTTCCATTCTTGAGGAATATAACAAATTCGCAGGATTGCATTAAATATGTATGTTATTAGTTTTATACATATGTCTGGTAACTCTCTTAACATTTTTCCAGTTATAAGATCATACCCTGGTGCTTTTTTGTAGTTAATGCAATTGTTAATGGTGCTCTTGACCCCCTTCCACTTAAACTTTATCGGTTTATTGGTGGAATCATTTTCATTTTGTTCTGGTAGCCTGAAATTATTCATTGGATCATGTGGAGAGAACACTTTCTCCAAATGGGACGCAAAAGTATTGGCTTTTTCTACATCGCTTCTTGCCCAATCCCCATTTGGTAATCTTATGGGTGAATTTAGGTTTGCCGGCCTCTTTAAATGTTTCGTTGCCTTCCACAATGAATATTCTGTTTTATTTGTTGCGGACAGCTCACTTAAATAATTCTGTGTCTGTTTGTTGTTTTCCTCTTTTAAAGCGAATTTTAGAGTCTTTATTGCACGATTTAATTTCCATTTTAATATCGGTGATCTTATTTGTTGCCACTGCCGACGTATGTTTCGTTTGTCCCGAATGAGTTCCTGGATATTAAATGAAATTTTATTAAGTTTTTCGGAATTTTTCATAATAGGCGTGGTCTTCTCTGCGGCTAATTTCATTATATCTTTTAGATGTTCAGCTGCTACATCAATATCTGCTCGGGTGTGAAGTGGGATGTCCAGTCGACAATTTTTTTCTACTAATCTTTTATATTGATTCCAATTGGTCCGTGTGTTCGTTAGACGTTTGGGTGCTTCCGACTCTAAGGCATCGGTGCTAACTGTTACTATTATAGGTGAGTGGTCAGAAGACAGATCACAGCAATCTGTGGCTTTTGCATTTGAGCGTGCTATGCCTTTAGTTATACAGAAGTCCAATAAGTCAGGAATCTTTTTTCTATCCGTGGGCCAGTATGTTGGATGTCCAGCTGATAAATAATCCAAACTTTGTTCTTCCATGGCCTCATATAGCTGTTTGCCTTTCGGCGATGTTAGTCTTGAACCCCAGTGAACATGTTTACAGTTGTAATCGCCTCCCGCAAGAAATTTTTTACCCAGCTGTTTGAAATAATTCACGAACTGGTCTTTTTTTATGGCATGTTTTGGTGGACAGTATACTGCGGATATTATAAATTTTCCCGACCACTCTTCTAAACAAATACTGGTCGATTGGATATGTTGTTCCTCATATTTTGTATGTTCGTGGTGTTTTAATCGCCTCTTGATTAATATTGCTGTACCACCATGCGCCTTACCATCTGGATGCTTAGTATCATATACTGAGTACCTGTTAATTTTAAAATAGTTTTTTTTAGTGAAACGTGTTTCTGATATTAACATTATGTCAATATTGTGCTCAATGAGAAATGCTTGAACTTCTGCTCTGTGTTGTGCTAAGCCGTTTGCATTCCAAACTGCTATTTTTAGAACGGTCATGTTTATTTTTTAACAACTATCTGCATTAACACGTTCATATTTTGCATCATCAAGTCCATCGTTCTCTCCATCATCGTCATGAAGCTTTGCATCATGTCTGTTAGCTTGTTTAAGGCTGTGGTAACATTTCCTTCCTGAGTTACTTGAGCTTTTGGAGCGTTGCCTTTAAGAATACTGGCGTACGAAACACCTTGATGCATGCTGCTGTTAACGGTTGCGTTATGGGTTATATTTGGAAAGTTGGTGAATGAAACTTCTGGTCGTACTTCAGGTTTAACTGCTGGATGTAAATTAAGCATGCGTTGCTCTGCTCGTTGTTTTGGGTTAATTCTTCGTTTTAATTCCATATAAATGGGACAACCTCTATAGTTTGCAGTATGATTGCCATTACAGTTGCTGCATCGTAATACGGAGGCATCAGTTTTCCTTTTATTGCACTGTTTTGAATTATGAAGTTCGCCACAGATAACACAAACGTCATTTAGTGTGCAATATGCTTTTGAGTGCCCGTATTCTTGGCACTTGATACATTGTATTGGCCCAATTCTTTTCTTAGGTTCCTCAACGGTTACCCTTCTGTGCATTAAATATTTTATGTTATAAATTGAATGTTTGCCTTTCATAGGTTTATTGTCTGGCTCTAATTCCAGGCGAAATAGTGGTTGTGGTATCTTCTCCCGGTTAATAATATTTGTAATCGATTTTGCATTAAAACCTTCGGCAGTGAGAGCATCATGTATTTCGTTTGGTTCTACAAAGCTCTCTATTCCTTTAATAATAACGACCAAACCTTTTTGGCTCTTTAGTTGGTAAGTGTAGTAACGTTTACCAACCTGGTCAAAATATTTTATTAATGCACGGTACGCGTCTATGTTAATTGGTTGTATCTTGGTTTCTTTGATATTACCTCTTTTAAGAGCAGAAATATAATATTTTCCCTCTGTTAAGGTGTCAATAGCTTTTACAGGCTCTTTATTTGATTCTTCTCTCAAATAAATGGGCGGCGGTTTTTCAATTTTAGGTTTGTCCGCAGATGTGGTATCTTCGATACACTCTGTTTCTACCAGGCTAGAGAAACGATTGCCATGAGCAAGTTCAACACTAGCGAGCCTTGTAAATTTGTTGATGCTAGTGTTTAGCGCAGCTCTTGGGCTTCTCTTTCTTTTCGGCTGCACTGTAATATACCGGTCGATACCCCGTTGTACTAACTGTGTAGAACACTGACCTACATCATTATTAGTATTATTGTTTTTTAACAACACGGCACTTTTTATTTTATTTTTATTCATTGCACTTTTGTCATTATCATCACAAAAATTTTTATTTTGAAGCAAACAATTTGATACCAAATTGCTTTCTACTTCGTTTGCACTTTTTTTTGGACTATGTTGCACACCTTTAAATGTTCTGGTTGACGTTGTGGCGATTGATGATAAATCACCTACAGACGTTGACCTTTGTGAACTTAGTCCAGTTTTATCTACCACACTTGGCGACTTGAACACCATGGTATTACATTATATTACGAGAATTAAATAATAAAACTATACTTATATATAACTATATATATTTTTTTTTTAAAGTTTCTGCTTATTAAGCTAAAAACACAGAAAAATTTATTAATTTATATTCACTTAATATTTTGATGTTTATTCGCTGCCATAGCACAATTGCGACTTTTGAAAAAGGTAAGTGAAATAAAATTGATAACAAAAAGTAAATGATAGATAATTTCTAAAATGTATGTTGATAATAGGAAATAATCTCATCAACTATCGTGCTTGACTGTACGGATTGTAGAAGTCGAAGAGAAGTTTTAACTGTTCGATCTGAACGAGTGGTAAGATTATCGAAAATTGGTTGAACTTCTGGTGTTAAATTAAAAGAAACTTTCTTTTTACTTTTAGGTTTTATTCTTGTATTATCTACTGACGATGACGCAGGTAAAAAAAATTCTAGATTTTCGTTGAATACAGGTTGTAACCTGTCGATAGAGATTTTTGTTGATTTACCATGTAAATCGACGTCGAAGAATTTTTCGTTTCGTTTAGAATCGGTACGAATGAAAACATTTGAACAAGTGTTGAGTTCTTTGTGAACAAATATTTTGTTCGCAGAATGTCTCGAGGCATGAGTAGGTCAAATTTCATCAAAGTGGTTTTTCAAAGATTTTATCAATTCAGTCTATGGAACTGAATCCTTTTGATTGATACAAATTGACCCGGCAAACGCAGTGATTCTCCGTAAACCAATTCAGCGGCTGAAGATTGAATGTCGTCTTTGAAGGTTGCTCTTAAACCTAAGAGAATGGACGGTAGAAATTGTGTCTAACCAGGACGATTGCAGCACATTAAGGAACTTTGAGAGTCCTATGCCATCTCTGAATGATGCCATTGCATTTCGGGTTATAACTCGTGGTTCTTTTATGTTCAAATCCCAAGAGTTTTGAAAGTTTGGCAAAGAGATGTGACTCGGATTGTGAACCTTGGTCGGTGACTATGGTAGCAGGAACACCGAATCGAGCGATCTAGCCTCAGTAAACAAGAGCGACTGTTGGTGCTGTAATGTCCGAAATAGGGATAGCCTCAGGCCAACGAGTGTATCTATCCATCAGTGTAACGCAATACCGCTGATTGTTTGAAAGTGGAAGTGGACCTATGATATCCAAATGAATATTTGTGAAGCGTTGAGAAGGTACTTCAAACGAATCCAGAGGGGATTTGGTATGATTTGAGACTTTTGCATGCTGACAAGCTAAGCAATTCTGTGCCATAATTTTTGTCTCCTTTTTAATGTCTGGCCAGATTACTTTTTCTGTAAGGAGTTTAACAGAAGCTTGAATTCCCGGATGTGACAAGTTGTGAAATGAATTAAAAACAGATTGTCTAAACTGTTTGGGAATAAATGGTCGTGAAATTTTAGTAAATATGTCGCAAAAAATAGATTTTGTCGAATTAAGACAAACGGAAATCTTAACGAATTTGAGTGAGTTGTTACTCGAAATGAATTGTTGAAGTTCTTCGTCCGTCACCTGAGCCTCTGCAATGCTTTCATAATCAATTGCTTCCGGTAAAGAAATCTGATCGATTCTTGAAAGTGCATCAGCTACTTTCAGCTTTGTGGTCAGCGTATAGAGTGAAACTACGACCTTCGAGAAGATATCGAAAGTGTTTAATGCCTGAATAAGCGGCAAGTAGTTCTCGGTCGTACGTGCTACAACGTTGCTGAGCGTCATTGAGTCTAACTGAGAAGAATCCCAACGGTTGCCAGGAACCTCCTACTGATTGTTGGACTACTGCACCTAAGGCAGTGTCAGAAGCTTCTACCATGATTGTCAACCGAGCTGAAAGGAACGATGTGCAAGAGTTGTGGCTTGACACAACTTAGTCTTGCAATTCTCGAAAGCCTCCAGGGATGCCTCGGACCAATTAATTAAAATTTTACTATTATTTTTGTTAGCTCCTGAGAAATTTGTTGAGTATTAATTGCTCTTTTGCAGCACCAGGAATGAAGCGTCGGTAGACATTTATTATTCCTAAAAAGCGTTTAAGTTGACAAACTAGTTTGCGTCGTTCGAAGCATACAATAGCTTTTACGCGCTGCTTTAGTGGAAGAATACCGACTGCGTTGACGGAGTGGCCGAGAAAGTCAACTTGAGATTTAGCAAAAATGCATTTCTCTAAGTTGATGATTAAACCAAATTCAGATAATTTGGAGAAAATTATTCTCAAATGGGCAATGTGTTCCTGAAGAGATTTGGAAGCTACTAAAATTTCGTCTAACTAACAGAAACAGAATGAAAATCCAGCTAACACTCTGTGCATAAGACTTTGAAAAGATTGAGCTGCATTACACAAGCCAAAGGTCCTTCTGGTGAATTCAAACAATGCAAAAGGAGGGTGATGGTGGCGGTTTTAGGAATGTCGGCAGGTTCGACTGGGATCTGATGGTAAGCTCTTACCAGATCCAATGTCGAGAACACATTGCATACTGCTAGTTACTGAGTGAAATCTTGTAAGTATGAAATGGGATACCTTTTGGGAATTGTGACATTATTAAGGGCCCGATAATCTCCGCATGGCCTCCAAGTTCCGTTCTTTTTCTTAACCATGTGAAGATGACTTGCCTAAGCAGAATCGCTTGGCCGGCAAATGCCTTTCTTCACCATGTTTTGGAACTCTCCTTTAGCTTAAGCAAGTTTATCATCCGGTAAACGTCGAACTTTAGCTGAGATTGGAAGACCATTTGTTACAAGACCATCAGTGACGTTGTGGAGTATTGGCTTAATTTCAAAGTCATCTCTGGTTACTTCAGAGAATTCTGACAGTAACTCAGAGATTGAGGAGAGAAGTTTGGTCTTGTCGAGGTTAGTGAGAGAAAAATGAGTCAACCTTGACACTGTAGAAACGGTAGAAAGTGTGGTCAATGGATCGATGAGTTTCTTTTTATGAATGTCGACGATAAGACCGTTTTTTTTTAAATCACCTCCCAAGATTGGCAACGAGACCTCTGCGACTATGAAATTCCAGACAAAGTTTCTTCTAAGTCCCAGATCCAATTTTATCAAACTAGTACCAAAAGCTTTTACTTTTGTACCTTTCCAAGCGAAAAGATTAAATGCTGGGTCAGAAGAAGACGTATAAGTGATTGTTTTAAATATATTAGGAGGGATAACAGAAAGTCCGCTCCTATATCTATGAGAAAATTTTGATTTGAAAAAATTTTCCGCACCATGAGGCGACAGGAATTGTTGTCATCAACACATGTTGCCATGTGCTGATGATTTACATGTTTTTTGAGTTGTTTTCGGAAGTGTTTTTAACAAAATGTTTACAAAATGGTAAACATTTATTTGCCATGTTGCCGAATCTTTGGTGGTAAAAGCATTCTTTGTTTCGTAAGTTGGAACGGAACTTGCTCTTCCTGCTGTTGGAACGAACAGGAGTTCGAGTTCTATGATTCTTTATCTCAGTGATCTTTGTAATGATTTCTTTGAATAGGTCTGTGATGTCGGTATTGGAACTAATAGATGTACTGGTGGGTTTCTCGATGGAATTGATGTGTGTTTAGGCGGAACTTGGCTAATAATTGGGTCGGTTTTAAATCACCTAATTCAAGAACATGCAGAAGGTTATTTAATTTAGTATTTTCAGACTCGCCGAGGCCCTTAATTACGGCGGTTTTGAAAGTTGTTATGGCATGGGACCTTTATCTCGAATAAGTAGGTCTGCAAAAACATCTGATGGTACAACGGTTGTGGTGCTCTAAATGCAATATGTGACACCGAACCAGACGTAACGATAGCTAAAACCGTGGTTAGTGTTTCATTGCTGTCACGACCAGCGCTAGATCTAGTGCCTAGGTTGTCTACAGCCAATAGTGCCGCAGCGACTCTATTTTCGATTAATTTTGTTAATTGCACATTAGTTAATAAGATTAATTCCAAATTAGAGGAAGACGAGCTTGCTGAAAGTGGAATATTGTCTCCTGGCATTAATGACGCGCCACACAGCCACTGAAAATATAAATCGATGTATTTCACCAAACCGGCGAATTTGATTGCACAATTATTTAACTTAAATATGAAACAGATCAGTTAAAATTCGAGCAAAGGTGTAGGTCAATAAATTTCCAAAAAGGGAGTTATCATATTCTTACATGCTGATAATTGTTGATGAAGATGATAAACCTTAAAGCCAAGAGCAAATAAATAATATTGTTTCAATGCAAAAACTGTTGTCAAATTAATGAATGGTACCATATAACTCCTACATATTACAAAAACGAAATTGCCAAAAACGATATGATTGCGCTAGTATGAGAGTTCGGCATTATAATGGGCCACGTTTTTTTAACTCTCAATATATCACAACTTCTAAAGCTACTGTTTCAGCCACTTGTTGGCTTGTTCTTAATAATGATTGCGGTAACTCTGTTGTCATATTTATTGAAAATCACATTTTGTTATTTTATATAGTTTTGTTAGGTGTGTATACGGATTTTTATTTAGACCATATTATAATGTTCTATAAATTTTGATGGAAGTAAGTAAATAATGCTCGACATTGTGATTGGATTTACAAAAATGACATCTACCGTTTAGTAGAGGTACTACATTACATAGTTGTTGTTTTTTAAAGATAAATTAATTGAGCTTCTTTAGTGATATCAACAAAAGTATTTATATTTTTGATTTTTTGAGCCAGCTTGGGTTGAACATACATTCTCTGTCCCGTTAACAATAATGGTCGTTAACTTAATAGTAATTTGCAAAGCTTAGCTACTGGACGTTGTGTTGAATTTGTGGCTTTACCAGTCACGACACTCACAAACTTGTCTTCGCCTGGATGAATCTGCACCAATGTCATCTAGTTTGATGTTTTCTATCATTTTTTGCCGTTTATAACATTGCTGAAGCGTATTTAAATAATCGATCGAATGTTTCCTCCAGAATGTTTGACCTCGTTCTGTACCATCCATTTGGTTAGCCATGAATCAGCCTTTGTTGAAATTTGCTTTTTCGGAATAGCTCCGGTATAAAAATCAATCAGGAAATGGGCTGGATTAAGTACTTCATATGTGGTTGTAATACAAAGCGAATTCAAAATATTCTCCATCTAGCTTAATAGAGTCGCCATCTCTTTAAAGGTTAAATTTATGGTTTTTAATGTTTTCATTGATTTCCGCGCAGATTCATCCATAACCCAGGGCGGTATGAAATGCCAATTTATATTGTTTTTGCTCAGAACTTCTGAAATTAGAGAGTCATGATTAATTTCTTTTTCCAATTTACATGCGTCTTTCAAAACTATCTTCGCTCCGATGAAGAATAAGACCCATTGTATATTTTCTTTCCAATACTTCATCTTTCTGTAGACCACTTCAGAGCTGCAAGAAGTGCCTCACTAGCCAAATAACCTTTGATAGGGTTTGAAGCACCTACCCTTCTTGGTGGTGAAGTATAATGGTCCCGCGAAATCATTTCCGCTGTTAGTAAAAGGACGTGTAGGTGTAACACGTTAGGTTGGCTAGTTCCCCATCAAATGACTATACTTCTTTAGCTTGCATGTTTTACATAAATCACACAAACTCTTAACAACGACCGAATTATTGAATGTCCACTTACGATCCAATACCTTTGTGTTATGATATTGGTGGTTCCCGTAAGGCGGGCATGTATAGATTTTTCCGATGCTTCTCCCATGTTTATTTCTCCGTGAAAACATGATCAGCAGGCGATACCACCAGGTGTTTACTGTCATAATCGCAATCAGCATTGCATAATTGCACTTTTACTCGCAGTATATCACTTTAATCACAAATGGTGCTAAAGATACTAACTTCGAATTGAAATATTTTGTAATTTGGTGCACCGGTTCTAGCAATCGAGGTTTGCTACGCTCTTTTTAGATCTTTGTTTTTATTAACTCTACCTTTTTGGTTATAAAAATAGGTTGGAAATCATCTGAACGGTTCAACCACTTGCGCCCGTACCACCACTGTCTCAGGTTCCCCAATTGACGTGAAGATACTCCCCTCAAACCATGGTCGGCAAGGTTGTGGGTGGATCTTGTGACTTCAATAGGAATTTTTTTTAGTATTTCACTGGCCCTGTTTGCTACAAACGCCTTCCATCTGGCTGGTATTCCGAAATCCGAGCAAGTACAATGGCTGAATCGGTCCAAGCATGGTATTTTGCAGTAGATGTAAGAGATCATTTGACAGCATTCATCAATTTGACTAATGAATGAGCGGCGCACAATTCTAGACGTGGGAGGGATAACTTTTTAATTTGCGTAACTTTGGTTTTTGCAGTGAGCAAGCTAATAACAATTTTTCCGTCTTCTTTCATACATATGCTGTAACTGATGACACATTATGCACTTTCGTTTGCAAAACCGTTGATTTGCGTTTCTCTATAATTGTTTGTGAATCGCGGTATTCCGATCTCTTCGAAATATTTGAACTCATATCTTATTCTTCTATATCCATTTTCGAATAGGTCGGGTAGTTTGTCAATTATTGACAATACAATTTTTAGCGATATGATAGATGAAGACAAGAAACTAAAGGATCAAAAACTCTGGAAGCGTCCGATATTATATTGGATCTTCAAGCTCAGGTTTAATTTTGAATATAAATACGTCTTGGCAAGAACGCCAATGTAAACCAAGTACAGTAGCAGTGAAAAACATTTCGCTGCTTAACTAAATCGGTTTTTGCGCGTGCCCCTCATCACGAAGACTTCGTATATTGGATCTGATTCCTCAGTAAACAAGCGCCTCGTTCTAACGTCGTTTTTAAGTCATTTTGCAGTTGAACTGCATCTTTCTCGTTCTCATCACCAGCCAAAAAATCATCATGTTTTCATCTCCATTGTCACATGCTATTTGTTGAAGGGTTCGAATAGACAAGTAAATTGAGCAAGCGAGACCAAATATCACAGTGGTCCTTTTATAGTGTCTCATCTTTTACCGAGATTCTCACACCATAATATAGTCTTTGATAATCTGAGATGTGACAAAACTATGTTTTGTGTTTAATTCTCCCGTATGATCTGCAAAGGTTGAATGATCTTTCTTTGGTGTGTATTTAAGTTGACCTTACACAATCGATCCGAACTCTGTCTTTTGTAAATATGTTAATCCAACTCGGTTTTGTTCGTTATCTATAGAAGTTTTTCCGTTCGATTAGATCGCACCCGCGTTATCTTGTTATATTAATGTTTGCTCTCTTCCTTCGCAAATGTAAACGTTGATCGCAATCTTCGGAAACAAAAGATGAATGGTATCGAGCAACATTCGATACCGATTGGACTTTCCGTTTCTATCTTTTATAATCACAATGGCAGTTGGTAAAATGCAACGTTTATGGTTTATCATTGATTGAGCCATAACATTAAAGTTTAACTCAGCTGCATATTCGCTACCCTTGTTATTAGCTTCTAGATGCAATGCCAAATGATGTTTGCGTTTACATGTCCTGCAGTTATAGTAAGACTTGCAAGAATTCACATAATGAGTTGATGCAGGACAGTTGAAGCAGACCTTCTTTGTCTGCTTCCTAGAATACAATGAACATGATACTTTTGATTGGAATACCATGGCTATAACTCGTTTTGAAGTATTAGCCTTGAACATTTCATTTAAACTCTCAAGCCGGAAAATCGTTTCTGGTGGTTTCGTGAGCCCAACTTGCTTTCGAATCATAATCTAATTTGATTGTCAGCATATAGAATAGCCAAGAATCTCAGCCGAGAGGTGCCGAAGTGACTTTGAGCAACACTGCTGCATTTTTGATTGCTCTCGAAATTGCTGATTAATAATAGATGGGCTACGTGTTTTTGTTTGTTATATCTGATTTTGAGCTTTTCACAAGCTTCCTCATAATTATAGATTCTGTAACATTTAATCATCTTGTTAATGAATTGTTGTTTCAAACAGGTCACAGAAACAGGTCATGCCAATGTCACTCAAAATGTCAGACACTGAATTTTTTTTATTTAGGTGTTTTATCACTCTGATGGCTGACTTATAAGAGACAGATTTTTATTTAGACAATAATAATTATAATGATCTATGATCTAATTTTGTTGGAAGTAAATAATGCTCGTCATTATGGTTGGATTTGCAAAGTGACTTCTATCGCTTAGTAGCGGTATTATATTACATAGTTTTTTATAAGATAAATTAATTGAGCTACTTATATTTTTATATTGAATGAACTATTTATATTTTTGATTTGTTTGATGAAAGCTTGGGATGAACGACCAATAAATTGGCTCGATTCTAGCACGATAATATCACACTTTTGGCAGTTTATTTTCTACAAGAACATTTTATTGCTTTCCGAGAAAGAAGGATGAAATAAGCAACCGAAAAATCAATGACATAAATCTTTTGGGCTTATCAAATTACCCAAAAAGTCGCGTAATAACTAACAGTATAAAATATAGTTAAAGATCTTTTGTATTGTTTCAAAACTTAATTCTGATTCTGAAATTCAATCACACTAACAAGCATACCTGTTCATGTTTTTCTGTGCATTGCATTCACAAGGATTATATTGGCTCCTTTTGAACGGCGATACACTTGAATGACGTCAGTTTTCTATGAGAGTTTATTTCGTCATTACAAAAAATAGGTTTCAAAGGATATCTCTTGACAAGGTAGGACTGAATTTGCCTCAACATGTATTAAGGTAAAAAAAAAAAGTAAACCACCAAAAAAGCAGGGAAACCTTATTAAAAGGAGCGATAAGGCCCGAAACGTAGTATACAAGGAAGTCCTTTTAATCGATTTTCAATTTTAGTGGGAATTCATGAATCGGAACGGGTTGACGGGATAGCACATCAATTAAGACATACAAACGCGATGTTTTACACTTGGCATTATCATAGTGATCAGGCTGATAGAGGACAAAGCCTTAAGCAGTTCTCTGCTTAAGGCTTTGTCCTTGAAAATTTACGGTTAAACTGGTGTGTTAAAAACTGTTTCTAGCCTTCCATTCGAACAGGTAATTTTTCTAGTAGTTTATATAAATTTGGAAATGTTTCAAAAAAACCAAGAAATTTGTTTTATAGATGATAGGCTATCTATCTCATATTTAAACTATATTTTAAGGCCATTAGTATACGCTTTTCAGCTCCAGGATGTTGAGTAATAATTCTTCCGAACTTCCATTTTAATGGTGGAAGGTTATCATTCCTAATAATCACTACTATGTTTCCTAAAATATGGGTCGAATTCTTCTACCACTGAAAACGATGTTGTGATTACTGCAAGTATTCTTTTGCCCAATTAGCCCAAAAATTATTTTTTTAATTGACTCACTAGTTGCTATCTTTTTGAATAAGATGAATTTACTGCCTCATACCACAACATTAGATCAAACGAAGTTAATTTAATTGTGAGTTACCACCCTCAAAGTTTATTACTGTGTCTAAGCATTCGTTACAGCATAATCCTCTCGTGACAATAAGCCGTTGTAGCGTTCCCATAAATGCAGCTGATGATACTTCAAGATAAATCGCCCTAATGACGAGACCTAGAAAGACCACCAGTAGCGCTTGCCACGCATCTGATAAAGTATTTATAACAGTTTAGAATAGTCAACCTCCACGTTATAAAATGGTGGTGTTACATTTACGCGATTTGTCGGTTAGGCAGCCATTCTTTGGTGTAATAATCTTGGCCTGGCGCATTTGAACAGGACACATTTTTTAAACATTCTCTTCGTCAGCTGTTTGCCGTTGATAGGCCAATATGATTGTGGGATCACAACCAAAAGGCATTGTAAGCAGCCTGCAAATATTTGATATGAAAATGTATTTTCCTTTAATCATTTCATGAGAAATTTCCAGAAATGAGACTTTCTGTATAGCTTTCAGTATCTACTTTAAATCAGTGTCGTTATCATCTGATGTTGAAAGGCTAGGATTTCACAAATGGTTTCTTTGTGTTATAGACAAACGTCATTGAATTGCGAATCGTTTGTCATAATTGTGAGGATGAATACGGCCGAGCGTATCATTGACGTCTTCATCGAGTGAGCTCATAAAATTTTGTTAATCTGAAATCCAGTCCCCAAACGTACCAGTTATTGCTAGAAGACAATTAACACCTTAAGCTAGAAGACAATAATGATTTAGGTGTTAATCCGCTAGAATAAGTAAATCTACTGCATCCAAACTTTATTTTACATGTAACCAATTTATTTAATTTGGTTTGAGATTGAATGAGTGATGCACGGTTAGCTACATCAATTTTCCAGCAATAGACGATGGAGAATTGATCCAGTGAAGACACATTATAGAATCAGTCTTACTAACAATAATGCTGCACAGAGTTCAAGTCGCTTTTCACTGACGTCAACGAAATCATGCCACTGTATGCATTGTGGAGCTTGGCACGAATTAAAAATGTTTCGAGAAATTTTCACTCTATTGAGCTCAGATTATTTGTGCAGTTAATTAACGTGAAAGGCATCATTCCATTGAATCTTTAACGCCCATAGGGAGTTTTCCCCATCACTACAGTTGGTGCAACAAGGCCGTTTGATTGGAAATACTCACCAGATGTGAAATCCCGATTTGTTCTGTTATTATTTTAGTATGCGAAAGTGATGTAGCCACTTGAGCATTTAAATGATGGAGTATTTGCTGCCAAACTGAGTGTCATTCCAACTGAATGTAAAATGTAAGAGATAGACAAATCCAATCTAACCGCTTCCTTAACACAGTTAGATCCAGATAAAAGGTCATCGGCGTATATTATATCATTTTGATAATGCCAATTATAGAAGACAACTATAACGTACAATTAAATCGAATTGACTACATAAACATTGCTTTCACTTTCAAAATACATTTTAAGTCGATCCTTTTAAAAATTTAGTGTTACCCACTTTACCGCTTCTATTAACGTACTGAAATACAAGAAGCTGTTATCGACTTTAGTTTAAACAATCAACTTATAATGGAAAAATAATTATTCTTGTTAAAAACTTTGTTATCAAGAGACTGATAATAGAACGTTTTAATTATGTTCTAAAAAAACTACTTTTTCATTATTAAAAAAACTTTTCAAACCGGTCTCTGAAATTATTTATTTATCAAAGTAGATAGATAACGTGTTGAAGACATCCTCTTTTTGCTTGTTGATTTACAGGATGTAACGTAAAATCGATTTGACACTTTATGCTGTATACATTTATATATTAAAGAGAGATGTGTACTTGAAAACTTTAAGTGGTACTCTTAACATGCAACTTATGAAGATTACAATAAAAAAGTGTCTGGTTAAATCTACAATATCTTTACAGCTTCTTATCGATACATTATGTCCTTAGACAATAAAATCAGAAATTTTCATTTTAAATTTCTTTGTTTCGTTTTAATAAAACATTCTAGAGATTAACAACAATGTAAAAATAAGATCTTTTAAGCGGCTTTGGGTACCGTTTATTATGTTAATGCGAAAGACAGATATGTCTGAAAATCTTTCTTAGAATTGTCCATGTATTTTATCTTCTAAAAAATTGATTTTCTAAATCTAAATCAAATATACAGAATTTAGCAAAAACTACGACATCTACTGAAATTGTAGTAACAGTTGTATCTACTGTCAAAATCGGACCACTACTACGTGATTTATGGCAAAATTTATGCATATTCATTATTTTGTGGGCTCCTGACCGTTGTCCGGATCTTTAGGCACGAGAACGATTTATGAAAATGTTAGAATATTTTATAGCGGTGCTTATGCTGGTATCGAGAGCTTTTAATTAAAGTATCAACCACCAAAGTCGGACAACTACTACGTATAAATTTTTAGGCAAATTTATGCATATTCATAATTTTGTGGACTAACCCCTTTCTTGATTTTTCTGCACGAAAATGGTTTATAAAAATGGTCAAATATTTTATAGCAATGAAGGTCTCATCACTTTTTCAATGTAAACGCAGATAGCTATTGTTATTTACAGTACAAGGATTGTACCTTCTGATTTGAACATTTGTGTTTTTCTAAAGTTACATCCAAGACAATTATAAAATGTAAAGTAACTACATTTAAAGAGCAGAGGAACTTCATTGAAAGAAATAAAAGAAAAATTAACAGATTTATAAGAGATATGATTGGGTGGATAGACTACACGCTAACAGAGGCATCAAACGTGAGATACTTGGCGAGATTAATAGGATCGGGTAGATGATAGGCAAAGCCTTCAAAAGTTTATCGATCTCACGTAAACAATTTATCGTAAAATTTACATTAGTTCCATTTATAAAAAGAACAAACAGACTTGCTCCTAAAACCGACTAGTTGAAAATAAAAATTTCTAATTAGTCGTTCAAATCTCTAAAACAATTGGTTCTACTTTTAAAAAATTACGGCTAGACCCAAACGGGTAAGATGTTAGAATATAATATAAATTATTTTTGTCTACTTTATCGATCTATGGCCACGAGTAAAAAAATAAGTTTTTAATTTATTTTTAATCGCATTACGAATATTATTTTAAATTTATAATTTAATAATATCTCTTTTTAAATTCTCTGGAAAAATAATTGGAATTAATCCAAAAATGAAGACACCAATAAGTGTTTATTTATTATACATATAAGAACAATTATGAAACTTTAAAATTATTATCGTCTATAGAGTTTTCCAATAGGAGTACATAACGTTTGACTATAAATATATTCTTTTGGCAATTTATAACTTTAAAATTTATTACTTTAGAAATGCTGCATTTTGTCAGAATACTACATTCGTATCGTCAAAAAAAACTATAAAAATGTATCTTGCACAATCAATGTTAACCGGTCTTACACAAATGTGTAGGTATGAAATAAAATATATTTATATATATATATATATATATATATATATATATATATATATATATATATATATATATATATATATATATATATATAATATAAATAAATACTTTTATTTATGAAAAAATCATTGATGTAACTTAAATCTGAGGATGGTTCCCATATTGAACGCATTGAACTGGGGCGCCCAAACCAATTTACAGGAACTAAACTAAACTAATGTAACTTTAAATGGTTTGGTTCATTTATAGCAAGCTATGTTTCCGTAGGTTATCCCAAGTTGGGATAGGAAAATAAAACTCACTATTTATAAATATAATTGTTGTATGCAATACAACAATTATATACCCTTAAATTATTTTATTTGTACGCACTGTATTTATTAACTTACAATATGCGATGTAACAATTATAATTAAGAATTTTAATTATATTGTTGTTGTTGTTGTTTATGATGATGATGTTGTTGATGATGATATGTACGATGTAAATTCCTCGCTGGTTCAAATTGGAATGGCCGAGTCTCAATTATTTATTTTACTTGTTTAATATAAATAGTATATCGCACCATCTAGCGTTCTTAGTTGTCTTCACTATTTATTTTTCGCCATCGCACCATCTATCGGTGCACACCATGAACTGGTGTACTCAGCAATTGCAATCCAACTCCGAAATTGCTTGACTGTCAACATTATGTAAATAGACGACCAATTTTGACAGTCGTGTTTTTGTTTTATTATTATGTAAATATATATAATCAAGTTGATTATATATTTACAAATAATATGTGTTGTGATTGTGTTGTAATCATATGTACGGATGAGTATTTTATATATACTCACCCGCTACATGACTTCGCCCCGAGTAAGCATCCCCCCTGTGGTGGAAGCTACTTTTTGATGTTTTTTTGATCCCAATGTTTGGGTTGCTACCGTCCTAGTTGGATGTGTTGACGGTGTATGCTCAGTTTGCGTTTCTGATGAAACGTGAGCTCGTTTTTTACATATCATACCCTTCGGCAAACTACGCGGTGCTGGAATTTTTGTCACCTTTGCCACCTGTGGTGGTTGTTCTGGTGCTGCCGAAGTAGCTGCATTAATGCTAGCTAGTAGCGTCTTTTGCCTTATTTCGGTCAGCGTTAGCAAATCATCTTTGTCGATATCCATAGTCGCTATTGCTGCAGTTTTCGACATAATATATGCTGTGTAATTATGCATGTTACTCAGGCTATGGTTTAGCGGCCCACGGGAGATAAAGCTTATCTCGACCGTGGTTGCACACGGGAACTAGAGATAGTTACAACCGAGGTTTGTATTGTTCTAGCAATTGTTTGCTTCATTTCCTATTACTGACAGTGTCTTATTTTTAGGAAGTTGTTTAACATGTGAAAGTTTCACACTTGTATGCGGACTGTTCGGAGTTTTCTTGTTGGAGAAAGTTTCTCAGCGAAAGAAAGAATTCCGAATGCCGGTTTTAATCTATCAATGCTGATAGATTGATGTTTGTTTTTGACGTCAAGTACGAAATGTTTCCGTAAACGTCGAATAACCTTGTATGGGCCATCGTATGGCGGTGTCAAACCTGTGCGCACTTTGTCTACTCTAACAAACACAAAATCACTAGTGTCTAGTGATTTCGGGACATGTATGTCCGTTTGCTTGGCTACACGAGTGTTTTTGGGCACTAGGTTGCTCATACATGATCGTAGTTGTTCGATCATAGTGTCAGTTGTACTGAGAGGTAAAATAGGGTTATCTACAAAGAATTCGCCAGGCAGCTTCAGTGTTTGTCCGTAGACAAGCTCAGCTGGGGAACATTTGAGATCCTCTTTTACAGTAGCTCGGATACCTAGTAGTACTATGGGTATCTCGGAGCTCCAATGAACAGTGTTACATCGGGATTTTAGTGATGTTTTCAGCTGGCGATGAAAACGCTCAACCATACCGTTTGATTGAGGATGGTACGAGGTGGTTCGGATCCGGTTGGAACCAAGTAGCTTAGTTAGCTCACTAAACAGTTTGGATTCAAACTGTGCACCTTGATCGGTCGTGATGTTAACCGGTACTCCGAATCTGGAGATGTAGTTCTCAACAAATGTTCGGGCAATCGTAACTGCAGTGATGTCTCGTATGCAGTACGCTTCTGGCCATCGTGTGAAACGATCGACACAGGTGAGTAGATATGTGTATCCATTAGAAGGTGGAAGTGGTCCCACTATATCTAAATGGATATGTTCAAAACGTCCCGGTGGAACGCTGAAATGCCCATGTTGGGATTTAGTATGTCTTGTGACTTTGCATCTTTGGCAGGACAAACAGGATTGCGCCCAGTGGGCCACGTCCTTATTCATACTGGGCCAGAAATATCTAGTAGATATTAACTTCCGAGTGGCTCGGATGCTTGGATGCGATATATTATGCAGTGCATTAAATATGTTTCGTCGCAGTGGTTCTGCGATATACGGGCGGTTGTTGCCCGTTGAGATTTCGCAGTAAATAGCTAAGTCAGCTAATTTAATGCGTTCTAATTTCCAAGTGGAATTAGATCGTTTTGCGGAACCAGAAAGTATATCCTGAAGTTCCGTGTCGGTTTCTTGCGATGTTGCAATTTGCTTCATGTCGAAGTGAGTCTCGACAGATGAAGTTTCGTGGTTTGATGCTCGAGACAGTGTATCGGCTACCACGTTATCCTTGCCTTGGATGTGTTGTATGTCAGTCGTAAACTGAGACACAAAATCCAAGTGGCGAGTTTGTCGCGGGTTGCGCTCAGCCTTGGATTGAATCGCTCGAGTGAGCGGTTTGTGGTCGGTGTAGACTGTAAAATCTCGACCTTCGACATAGTATCGAAAATGTTTAATTGCTTGGTAGATAGCTAGTAGCTCTCTATCAAATGCGGAATATTTTGTCTCAGCATTCGAAAGTTTCTTCGAAAAGAAACCAAGCGGCTCCCAATCCCCATTGTTATATTGTTGCAACACGGCGCCTACAGCAGTGCTTGAGGCGTCGGTTGTGACACTAAGTTTAGCGTCATGTATTGGATGTGCCAATAGTACAATGTTTGCTAAAATGGTTTTTAGCTTGTCGAATGCCTGTTGACATTCGTCTGGCCAGAAAAAGTTTTTCGGCGTCTTGGGCTTCTTTAGTAAAGTAGCCAAGTGAGTGTGGATAGGACCTAAGGTTTCCGCTATCCTAGGCATAAACCTGTGGTAGTAATTTATCATGCCGATAAATTGCTGTATATGCCGGATTGTTTGTGGAGCTGGGAATTCCCGAATGGCGTTAATTCGTTCAGTGGACGGCAGAATACCATTCGGAGTAATTTTGTGACTAAGGAAGTCGAGAGAGCTAGTGCCGAAAACGCATTTCGCACTGTTGATGCTCACCTCGTATTCAGAAAGTTTCTGAAACAATGTTTCCAGGTGAAACATGTGTTGTTCTTCCGAAGTTGAAGCTACAAGTATGTCGTCAATGTAGACGAACACAAAGTCGAGATCCTTGACGATTTCGTTGATGAATCGTTGGAACGACTGTGCGGCGTTGCGAAGTCCAAATGGCATTCGAGTAAACTCGAATAAACCAAATGGAGTAGTGATTGCCGTCTTGTGAATATCCTCAGGTGCAACTGGGATAAGATGATAAGCTCGGACCAAGTCGATCTTCGAGAATATCTTGCAACCTTGTAGGTGCATGGAGAAGTTCTGGATGTGGGGAATAGGATAACGGTCAGGTACCGTTACCATATTCAACCTGCGGTAGTCTCCACATGGTCTCCAGTCTTGATTCTTCTTTTTAACCAAGTGTAGTGGACATGATACTGGCGATGCCGATGGCCGACATATACCTAGTTGTATCATATGTTGGAATTCCGTTGTAGCCGCTTTGTGTCGGATCGGATCCAATCTTCTTGGTCTGGACACCGGTAGATGTCCTGTAGTCACTATGTGGTGTACTACATTATGCTTAACGGGAGAATTGTAATTCGGCGGAGCTGTTAAAGAAGGAAACTTCTTTAATAGCTTGCCGTACCCGTTGTCAATCAGGAAGTTCCTGGGCGAAGGTGTGTTCGCTAGTGTCCGTGACACATTGATCGACAGTTGTGTGACTGGATCAATTAGCTTCCTGTTCTTAAGATCGACTAGTAAGCCGTATTTCTCAAGAAAGTCGGCACCAATGATAGGACGATTCACGTTTGCTATCGTGAATACGTGCGGAAAGTTCCGTCTTAGACCAATATCTACTTGCAGCAATTTGCTTCCGTAGGTATTGATAGTCGTACCATTGGCGGCTGACAAAACTAAGTCGGTGTTGACTTGGGATTTGTGGTTAATACAAGTTGTATAGGGCATGACGGATAAATCAGCGCCAGTGTCAATCAGAAACGTGAGTTTGTTCTGATTGTCCCTTATAAATAGGCGGCTAGTGTAATTCGGTCTATGGTCAGCCGCGCCAGCCAATAGACCTATTAGTTTGGGGAATTGTTATCCATCACTACAGCCTTTTGTTTTGTGAACCTTTGGTTCACAGTTGTGTTTACCTGTGATTTGGGAAAATCACATGGTAACTTACAATATTCGGCTTTGTGTCCGAATTTTGTATGATAATAACACCGTGCTGGTAGCGGGCGGACTAGTCTTATTTTTGAATTTGACCTCCTTCCAGTGGAAGGAGTACGTGATCGTGTTCGCCAGTTGGTCGCTGGACTAGACGCTCGAAGTTCTAGTCTGTCTAGTCTGGAATTGAGTCTGTCGAGCGTGCGAGCCAGTTGCTCGTTGGTGCTCGTACTACAGGTTGTAGTATTCCCATCGTGTCTAGTAGGCACGTGGTCAGGCTCCATCCTTTCGCGGGACCGTGACACGTGGTGAACAGCGCCCACCACATGTGTAGTTGGCATTGCCTCGTGTAGCCGGTCGGCTATGATAGACAATGCGTCTGCCTCCTTATCCTGCTGTGGGATCAGTGCTATCTGAATAAATTCAGGTAGTTTCCTGATCCACAGTTGTGTAATAAGTGTCGCATTAAATCGGCCAGTGGCTAGTGATTTAATGCGCCGTAAGACTTCCGATGGACGTTGGTCGCCCATTTCAGTCTTCTCTAGCAGCGCTTCTAATTTCTTTCTGTCTGAGATCGTTGTTCGCTCGATCAGAACAGCTTTAAGGTGTGCGTATCTATTTTCTGCAGGAGGTTCCTGCAGAACATCATCGATCATCACCGCCTGCGTAGGAGACAAACAACTGATCGCCTGAGCGAACTTTTGTTTGTCGCTCGTGACCTTGTTCGCGTCGAACAGTATCTCGATCGTCTTGAACCAGGATTCCGGATTAGTAATCCAGAATTCTGGGAGACGAATGCCAGTGGCTGAGATCTTGGTCACTTCTAGTTTGGTGTCATCATCACCATGAATAGACATGTTGTCTATTTCGTCGAACAAAACAAAACAAATGTACAAAAAAAATAAAATAAATTAAGGCTGCGCGTTGCGTGATAATTTAAACCACGTGGTTTAATTATTGGCCGTAAAAACGGACGTCGGGGTCACCAAATATAGCAAGCTATGTTTCCGTAGGTTATCCCAAGTTGGGATAGGAAAATAAAACTCACTATTTATAAATATAATTGTTGTATGCAATACAACAATTATATACCCTTAAATTATTTTATTTGTACGCACTGTATTTATTAACTTACAATATGCGATGTAACAATTATAATTAAGAATTTTAATTATATTGTTGTTGTTGTTGTTTATGATGATGATGTTGTTGATGATGATATGTACGATGTAAATTCCTCGCTGGTTCAAATTGGAATGGCCGAGTCTCAATTATTTATTTTACTTGTTTAATATAAATAGTATATCGCACCATCTAGCGTTCTTAGTTGTCTTCACTATTTATTTTTCGCCATCGCACCATCTATCGGTGCACACCATGAACTGGTGTACTCAGCAATTGCAATCCAACTCCGAAATTGCTTGACTGTCAACATTATGTAAATAGACGACCAATTTTGACAGTCGTGTTTTTGTTTTATTATTATGTAAATATATATAATCAAGTTGATTATATATTTACAAATAATATGTGTTGTGATTGTGTTGTAATCATATGTACGGATGAGTATTTTATATATACTCACCCGCTACACATTTAATAATTGGACAAGTTGAAGGTTTTTACAGTATAAAAGTAACATCAATTTTTGAATATCCTACACAATTGTGTCTCGGCTATTTCTTCTATAAAGACATTTTTTCTAATAAGTTTTCATTTTATATATGAATAAATTATATTTCACTTAAAGGAGTAATTTAAATATGCCTACACATTTGTGTAAGAAGGTATGAAGGGGATAGTTGAGCGAGAAGATGGAGTGAGATGAGACAACGTTTGAATAACTTTGTCATTAATGTTGTTTGCAATGCCCTATTACAGTCTGAAAATTAAAAATAGAACTATTTCGATATCTGGGGGAACTTTTTTTAGATGACAGTAATGCAGTAACATTGCTGCGTCAAATCTGAAACAAGCCTTTAGGAGTTTTTGCAATTTATTCTGGTGTATGGCAAGGAGATGTCCTGCGCGTTTCGGTAACGGTGACTCCTCGGGGTAGAGAATGGTTTATCTTCTTCTTGTTGTCTAGATTTAAAGAGCAAGCTTGGAACTAAAACTAAAGAAGTAGGAGTGCTCATTCAATACAGGCCTGTAAATTATTATTATTTGTTATGCTATAAATTGTATGCTATATCAGTTGACGGTTTCCTACCTTAGGTGAGATGTGTGTTTCCTCTAACCATAGGGGCCTTTATAATACGATATAACTAATAGGAATTTATATGGCGCGCCCTTGATGGAAAACCCGTATATATTTATATATTTTCATTCTAAAATCAATAATTTGTTTTAAAACATTAACAATTTGGGATAAAAACTGGAGTAGACTAATATTTAAATTTCTTTTTTAATTATGCCAAAATAAACAACAAAAAAATGCGGTTCTTTTAAATATACTACGATAACTCTTAACTGTACAAATAAAAATAATAGAATGTTAAGCTTATTTTAAAATATATGTCAATATTACAAAACGCTTTTTAATATTTTAAAATGGGACGTATCCGTATTTTTTGCGACACAGTAAAATTGACAAGGATCAACAACTTTTGTTACTGTCTGGTATTAATTATAAAGAGTGTTACAAATAATCGAAAGACTAAAAAGAATTTTAAAAAGAACGGGTAAACTATTCGTTATATTAACGATATTTCGGCTGAACTACTAAATGAGGAACCAAATGGCAATGATTAAAAC
The DNA here is from genome assembly GCA_963556175.1 of Tipula confusa. Classification (NCBI taxonomy): domain Eukaryota; kingdom Metazoa; phylum Arthropoda; class Insecta; order Diptera; family Tipulidae; genus Tipula; species Tipula confusa. The sequence goes on along the minus strand of OY744475.1, from coordinate 168,685,477 downwards.
AATTAACAATAAAATTACCTCAGGTGGTATACCTGATAGTCAGGACAATCCATACTTTTCGAAGGTCGGTTCCATGGATTATAGGGGAACCAACTATTGCTAGTTATATATAGTAACGAAATGAATCAAAGTTTGCCCAACATCTTTCAAAAGAGTAGGAAAATTGTAAGATCTCCAACGTTACAGCCAACAAATGTAAGTAGTTGTAATTATTCCATAATGGTATATTTACATTTACCGATTTTTTTTTCAATAAACTACCGGTAATCCAGTAAAATTTTATAATATTTTAACGCTACAGAGTACTGACATGTGACGTAATTTTAAAGCAAAAGTGGACATTGGCCATCTAATTTAAAGAAAAATAGATTTGCTTAAAATTATGCTTCAGATATATAAATGTTAAACTATAAAAGTGTTCGGCGTAATCAAAATTTAGAAAACTATCAAATTTTGTTAAGTTTAATTAAATTAAACAAATAAAAATTATCTACAGAACTAAAAACGGCATTTCAAATTTCATGTCAGCGCTCTATGTTGAAATTATATTGTCCGTCCGTTTTTGAACTAATGTGGATGCTGCATTATTCATTCAGTAGTACCAACCATGCAAGTAAAAAAAACATAGTTTTCTTTTACTTTTTATATTCAAAAAAATTAATATTGACAATGACAGAAGGAAATTTCGTGATCGGTTTGTGTGGATTAAAATAACAGAATTCAAATAAAATTTGAACTTTAACGTTATTTTTATAGTAAAATATTAAACTAAAAATAATAACTTGAGAAGTAATAAAAAAGTAAGAAAATTTAAATATGTTTTTTGGTGTTGGTGATATTATAGTTGTTTTTTTTTTTTTTTAATTTAACAAATTATTTTAATTTAACTTGAGAAATAAAGAAGCGTAATTGTAGTTAAAAGTACAAGTAACAAAACCCTCTATAATTATAAAAAAAAAATATATGCAAAATTTCTTTCATATTTAATTTTGGTTATTTAAATTTTATATGTTTATTATTTTTATTATGAGTTTAATTATTTTGCTCTCGATTATTTTTAATGAGTGACAATAAAATAATAACATTGAAAATAAAGCCTAACTTATTATTAAAATCATAAATTCTGATTACATATTTACTGTAAAATATTATATTGTGTAAAATATTATACCCAATTGTGGAATAATATTACGCGCCTGAAAAACGGGAATTAAGCTCGATCCAAAGCACAAGTGGCTTGCATAATCCCCTTATCAGAAAACACAGCATTAATCTTCAAAAGAGAAACAGTTGATATAGAAGCTGAAAGATCATGTAACTCTAAAATTATTTCCGTTTCGAATGATACTAATTCTCGGTCTAAAATTTCTAACTATTTCATGAAAATTAAATCAATTGACAACTCATTTCCAGCTGTTTTTGGCGTCGCACGAGATTGCTTATTATTAAAAAAATTGCACATCATACGATCTGCAGCAATTGTTTAAATCAAAAGAATGTGATATCCCTAAATCTCCAATGAAGATAAACAGAATAGTTATGTATTATGGTGGCAAAATACGCCAAAAAACCGTCATCGAATTATCAGAAAGGGCAAGCCATGGTGAATTATTCAGCTTGACTTTAGACGAATGGACGTCTTTGAAAAATTGAAAGGAATATTAAGGATTGAAAAGTCAATGCTTGCTGTAAAATGTATCACGTATATTCAAAACAAACTTCAAGAATTCAATATTCCAACGGAGAATATAATTTCAATTGATACGGATAGAGCCGATTTCGCTAATACTTGACACAAGGATACAGTGGAGTATAGTTTGTTTGTTATGTTGGAAAGATTTTATCAGATGAAAAATTGCGTTCGAAAGACTCTAATCGATATTAAACCCGATTTAGAATTATCGGAAAAGAACTTAATTTGGTATCAAATATAATATCGGCTTTACAACCGATTAAAGTGGCGGTGGAAACTTTGTAATCTATACATTGCAAAGTTTATGCGAAAGAAGAACCATGCACTCCGATATTTTTTATTATCTTCATAAACCACGTTAATGTGGTGAAAATAGTTATGGAGTGTTCAATACAATTAAGAAAATAGTTATATTAAAGAAAATTGTTGAAATAATTCAAACATTTTCAAAAAGCGATTCTGTAACTATTGATACTGAATCTGAAATAGTGTGTGAAGAACCAGAATTAATTATTGGATCTGTGATTCCATCGACCGGTTTTTCAAAATCCTGGTAAAATTATTACCCCTAAGCACATGCAAATTTTTGAGGGAGAAATAAAAAAAACTAAAAGAAAATGTAAAAGTGGACTATCAAACTGATCCAGAAGTTCTGGAAAACATCGTATATAAACTACGGATGAGGATGAATTATCAAATAAAACTGATTAGCTTCGAGTTAAGGGCCAAAGAAAAAAGGTACTTAGCAACACGCTAGTCCACCTAAACCAAAAGAACCTAAGAGACCAAATCAGTTAAAGAACAAAAACCAACTAAGAAAGTGTCTCCAGTAATGATCGATGAATTGAAAGATTATGACTCTATATGAGAAAATAAAAACAATTATTCCCAAAGACAAGTTTAAAACAAAACTTATGAATGGTAATAATGTTAAAATTAATGTGGAAGATTTTGAAATGTATCTCACAAATGTATCAAATGTAAACCAGAAAAAATAATTGATGATCTAAGAGCAAAGGGCTTTAAAGCAACTAAAGCATCAATTAAAATGAAATTACGTAATAAGGAACCGTTAAATATGTTTATGTTAACTTTCAGTTCGGAAGAAAATATTGAAAAATATACCAAATAAAAATCATTTTAAGCTGCAAAGTTAATATACAGCCACTAAGAAAATCAAAACACATTCCTCAATGTAAAAAGTATCAATCGTATGGGCATACCCAAGCTTACTGCTTCAAAGAACCGCGCTGCGTAAAATGTCTTGGAAAACACCCTACAACATCTTGTAATAAAGTAAAAGAAGCATTAGCACAATGTGTACACTGCGGAGATCATCATCCAGCTAGTTATAGAGGCTGCAGAATAGCTGTTGAATTGCAGAGAATTAAAAAAAAATTCGCGGCAAAAACTCAGCAGACAGAAACAATTATCAGCATAATCGTCGATTAAGTAACATAAAAAAGAGTAGAAATACTGCAGTTACATCTAGTGCAGCTATGGATGGAAGATTCAGCATGAATTGCAGTTAGTTCTAGATACACAAAACACTGGTATTTGCCTTATATCGGAGTCACATTTTTAAATTTAAAGAATCATTTATTAAATTTAGAAGATATAAAGTTTACCATACCATACACCCAAGCAACTCAGCCAGAGGTGGAAGTCATAATAAAGGAAAATATAAAAAATTTGGAAACAAAATATACCACAGATGATTAAAACGACAAAATACACGCAGCGTCAATTAAAGGCTTGTATTGCTCGCCAAGATATTCTCTTAAGAAAAATCAATATAAAGAATTTTTTAAATATATGGAAAATACCTTTATCGCAGGCGGTGATTTGCTAAGAATATTATTAGGGGGTTCCGACTAATAACCACTAAAGGAAAAGAACTCTTGAAGGCAATAATAAAAAGCAACTGGGAAGCATTATCAACAGGTAAACCAACGTACTGGTCATCAGACCCAACCAAAATACCAAAACAGCCTATCTTTGTAATAAGCAGACAGATTGGCACTATTTAAGAGTTTGTTTAGATAACAAAATACAATTTAAGACTCCAACAGAAAACATAGATGAACTAGATGCTGAAGTTAAGCAATTTGCTAAGGACATCCAGCAATCAACATGGGAAAGCTCTCCTATAGTTAAAGATGAATCTATAAGGCAAAATTATCCTTAAAAAATAACTGATCTATTGCGAAGGAAAAGATCTGTGAGAAATAAATGGCATCAGACCAGAGCTCCCCTGGATAAAACAGTAGTAAACAATTTAAAAAAAAATTATCAAGAGACACAAAAATTTAAAAATAAATCAATAAGTACATATCTTTCTAATTTGTCAAACAACCACTTATCCGAATATTAAAAGTCTGAAAAGTCTGGGTAAGACCTATACAGCATCCAATTTAAAAAACTAGACGGAAATTGGGCAAAACAAGATAAAGAGAAAGCCGATAAATTTGCCGAACATATGGAAAGCATTTTTAAACCACTAAGCACGAACTCTAAAAACTGCAATTATCAAGCTCACTAAATTAATAAATGCAGCATTTAAACTTAAATACGTACCCAAATTATGGGAAGTGGCTGAAGTGACCACAGGAAGCAACATCGCACAGACCAATATCACTATTGCCAGTAATTTCTAAAGTATTTAAACAATTACTTCTGAAAAGGCTTCTGCCAATAGTTGAAGAAAAAGTTGGAGTGCAAAAAAGTTGGAGTCCAATGGGGGGTCATAGTTGTGTCCATCGTCATCACCGATCGTAATCAAGTGATGAAAAATCCCTTTTGCAACCCTCCCCCGTTGGGATTCGAACCCGGAACCTCCCGTCCCAAACACCGCAGCTTTAACCACTGCGCCAATTGCTCGGTTGATAACTAAGTACTGTAAGCTTAAGTTTTCAATACAAACCTTTCAAAATAATGATTTACGGGGAATATTGATAATCTTCATAGGGACTTATATGGATGAAATACGTCAGTGAAGAAAGTACCGATCATATGCGAGGAAACACAGACGGTATATCGGACTTACCAATGGGCTATAGACTTTGTAAACATGATCATATCACATCTAGACAAATTACTAGAGGTTATATGTTATCAGTTGAAATACAAAAAAAATCAGAACACGCAAAAATTTTACGTGCTTAAAGCAATTAAAAATAAAAAATCCGAGGATGTAAAAATATGTAACCCATTTTTGTTCCATTTTTTATATTTATAAACCAGACTGACCCTCGAACAGAATCGTTACTCATATTAAAAAAAAATTTTTGTGAAAAATCGAATTGGAAAAGTTTAAAATATTAAAATATGATCTGGATAGATTAAAAAATGTAATTTACATAAAAACGACCCAAAATAAACTTTTCTGACAGAACAATAAAGGGTAATAAAGATAAACAGGAAATTAATTTTTATTACAGAAAAATTAATGTTAACAATACAACAAAAATTTGTGATTTCGCATTTTCTTGTATATTATGTGTGTGTGTGTCTGTGCGTTTTTTTCTGTAAAAGGGGGATCTTCAAAAGCCCTTACAAGAGGCCATCATTGCAAGAGTTCGGATTGTTACCCTATCCATTTTGCTGAGTAGCCATCTTCTACGTTCGGCATTATTTTCACTATCCCAAATTTCACACTCGCAGTGTCCAAATATGCTTTAAATGATAGTATTACGTCGGTATCACTTTTAGATACTTAATAAAAGGTTTAAACACAATCTGTAGTCCATTTACAACCTTTATGTGTTCTATCCTTTTCCTATCCTAAATGACTGAATGAGTCTGACGGTCCAAGTATAGATTATTTAAACCTCCTCTCTAAGGTTTGCTACCACGACAACTGCTACATCATCCGCAAAGCTGACAACTTTTGCGTGTTCTAGTATCGGCAGTTTAAAAATACAGGGCGTTCAACAACGTAGGAGCCAGCACTGACGCTTGCGATACACCTTCGGTAATATTATAATTCTAAGGCCTTCGTTGGTTTCGTATTTTAGCATTACATCTGCCACCTTAAAACTCTTGTCGCTCCTGTTCTACTATGATCTTAATCGTGTCCTAAAACGCGCCTTATGGAATCTATATTGATTTTCAGCCAGGACCTCTTAGTTTTGATTGTCCTTCTTTAGGGTTTCGCATATATGATTCTCTCTAATATTTTATCGATCAAGCGTTATCTAGTCCTGTTGTTCATTTCCTGGTCAATGATGCTCACATAATCAGGTTGTTGTAGTCAATATTTTGTAATCCATTTATATGCAATTCTACTATGATGTTCCCAAGTGGTCATCCAAATTTGTACTAACCCAAGCAATGATTGCTGAAGTGATGAAGTTGCTGTCGTCTTATCTATATCTGCCACTTGCACCTTAAAATGAATGGATCGAAAAAAAACTCTCCCACCGGCATGCCTGTATGCCTTACAGAGCAGCCCTGGTATAGCTGGCTAAGGGCTAAGATTCGTTGGACCAATCATTCATTAATCCGAAATAAAAACCGATTACAGAAAAAGCAGGTAACGGAACTAAAGACTAATATTACGAGCAGTTACAAGCTACAATATCCAACATGCCAGAAATGACATAAAAATTGTTCAAGGTGATTTCAACGCAAAAATTGGAATCGATAACGCCAATATGACATCAATTATAGGTAAACACGCATTAAATTCTGCAAATAAAAGTCATGGGGAAAGACTCGTCGATTACTGCATCGCAAATCAGCTATTCATAGGAAGCAGCAAGTTCCCACACAAAAATATGCTTAAATACACTTGGACATCATCAGATGGAAGAACGAAAAATCAAATTGATCATGTACTTGTTAACATAAGAAATTCCTATCCTCCTTACAAGATGTCAGAGTAATGAGAGGAGCAGACGCAACACACAGCAATCACCATAACTGGTAATAGCAAAATTTAAAATCAAACCAGCTGATGAAATAAACTGACATCAAAGGTATATTCAAAGAAATGCTCCAACTGAATATCCCAATAGTGACAAAACCCACACCATCGGAGAGACTTCTACGGTAAACCAGACAGATCAAACTTGAGCGTGAAATTAAGAAAAGAAAATGGAGATGGATTAGACACACTCTAAGGAAAGGTACCATAATGATAAAATCCGAATGTTATTGGGGTGGAATTTGCAAGGGAAAAGGAGAGTAGGTAGACCAGCAATAACCTGCAATAACGTTTGTTTCGGTTTGCACGTTGGTATAAGCGTCTACCATGGAGGAATTTTTTACGCTGCTCGTCTATTTCCTTGATCTACCAAGACACCGAAAATGTCCAGCTATCTTTTGATCTCCGAAGCTTTGATTTACAGCATTGCTGTTTTATTGCTATGTGTTTGGTTCAGTCACTTACTAAGTTATGATTTAGTTAGAAATGATCTACCCAGACATTAAAACCGCTCGCAATTTATAAAGGGCTATGATTGTGTGCGTCACTAATAAAATTATCCAGAACGACTTTAAACTCTTCTATGGTTATCACTGGAATGAGTATAGCAGTTACAAATATTAATATCTTTGGTCCTACAAAACCAGATTCAGAACCGCTAACATTTTTTTGAAAGGGTTACTTTAGACAAACTTATACAGCCCCACAATTTCAGAAATCTCCTACCCAAGCCTTACTATCAAACTGTCTATAATATTATTCGCATACAATAATAACGTCTACGTCTAAATTAAGTGCTACTTGCTGTGGCAGTTTGATTAAGTTTTGGTTGTATCAACAATAACTTCTTTATTTCATTTGTAGCATTTTCTAATATATCGGACACTTTAAACTATCAGTAGCATGTCTGTTCCCTCCAACGGTTTTATCACTACAAAGCATGCATTTCGGAATTTTTTTTTATAACATGACCCTCTTCCCGCATTGCGTACACAGTTTAAACCTATATCCTTCACAATCCTATGGTGTTAAGCCTGGTGATCATATTCAAGGCATTTTAAACATTTTAAAGGCTCGTTTATTTCTCGAATTTAGCAAATCACCGAACCAATCATTATTTTTGCTTTGGATAAAACATTCTCTGTTGTTTGGTTTCGGAAGGCTAGCCATATCCATTTGTATCTACCGATAAAGAGCATTTAGTGTTTTTATAGAAGCAAAACCTTTAATTTCTTCTACGAACCTTTAGTTGTTGTTCGTCCTGTGTATTCACTTTATCAATGTCTCTTTATTCTACAAGGGTTTCCTATGTGTTAATGCTTTAACATCAACATCCTGACCGTTACATTTCTCCAATTGGAATTGGAAAGCTGCTGTCTGCGGTTCGTTCCGATGCTTTCCAACTGTAGCAAAAGATCTCTCTTCATGGTTTCGGGAGTATAAATGACTTTTTCCCCAACACCAATAAATTTTGAGTCCATGTGAATTTTACTTAGCAGTTCAACATGCGATAACATTCCCATTTTTTTTAATCAAAATCGCATCCGATCTTTCCGATTTTTTTTCGGCCGTTTTGGATCTACTTCCTCTGGTTAATCTCCGACCACTTCATCCTCAGGCTCTATTGTTGTAATTTCGCGCATTGGTTGTAGTGTTTTTCTATTTTGCCCAACTAAGGATTCTTCTGAAAGAAGCTCTTTTTCTTTTAGCATTATCTGCATCAGCGTTTTGCTAATATCTTTAACTTGACTAGTCGAAAGGCCTGGTTTCACACTAACAAGGATCTCATATTTCCGGTGAGTGTACTCTCCACTAGTATAAGTAGGTCCATCTTTGGTTGCCGTCCTGCACTTTCTCCCATTCTCCTTTAGAGTCACCTTGGATTTTTTCAATTTTTCATTTCAAACTCTTTGCCCACCTCATTATAGGATAAATTGATCAATTGAACCATCATCTTTGTTTTTCCATGAAAATTGTTTCACGAGCAATTGGCGCAATGGTTAAAGCTGCGGTGGTTGTATCGGTAGGTAACGAGATCGAATCCTAACGAAGGAGGAATGTAAAAAGGATTTTTCATCACTTATTTGCGATCGATGACGACGATGAATAAACTTATGATAATCTGTTGGCGTGCAAAATCCATGGGCTGAACATACAGAATCCATGCCAGCACAGGATGGCTGAAACAATGCTAGATGGATATTTGAAGTAAACCTGTAGTCTTGCGAAAGTAGACCGTTAAGTTAGCCACATCAATTTGGATATGGAACGGACATTGCAATCGTCTATGCACAGTAACGAATATAAGTATGTTTCTTAAAAACTTTCTTATCCAATTTTTTTTTTTAATCTTTCGTCTCCAATTAAATAGTTTTCAAGAAAATAGTTTTAAAAAATATTAAATTTATAATTTTTCATCGTTTAATTTAATTTTTATCTTTTTTTCCCAAATTATTAATGAAACATAGGTCAAAACAAAAAATTAATTTGTAATAAATTAATTAAAAAATTTGTCATCATCTCTAAATAATTCATTAATTATTTTGTGAATATCATTCATAATAGTAATTATAGTTACAGTATGATCCATAGAATAGTGAACATTCATTTTACGCTAGTCAAATTTAGAATGGATTAACGCAGTCAACATTGTTCTTCTTATTAGATACCGTCAAATGATTATAACCCTGTTGACCCGAATCTAAAATGTCTATTGAATAAAATGCTTTAGATTGCAATATTATTTTGGTTGCTGCATGATGCCATACTAATCCTCCAAATCTTCAAATTCTAAATCCTTCAATCAAATATAAGATGAAGGTATGAAAAAAATCATTGTAGAGAACGAAAGGGTTGTAAGAAAACCGGAAAGCCCTTTTCGGTTTTGTGTGTAAGAAATTGATTCATGAAAATGTATGGATATTTTATTACAATATTGCTATTTATTAATGTCCTGAGCATTCGATTGAAGTATCATTCATCACAAGGCGGCCACTATTACTTGTCCAATGGATTATTTATTAGATGTGCTAGGACTTGGCAAACCAGTCTAGTAGCCTAGCTTATCTTTAAATAGATACTGGAAACTTTCACAGTGACTATTATTGGTTTGCTTCTAAACGTCAATCAGTAGAATCCAGATCCCGGAAGTGGCATAAATGAACTTCTTGCGATTTAATTGTTTGGTGACAAATAGTCTAAGCTACTTGGTATATTACTTATTTTATTTTAGTTCTTATAAGCAGGAGATTACTGTTAGTCATTTTACTGTTATTTTATGATTAATTCACCAAACCTATATCAATGCGTAAACATAGTGTATACATAATAAATAACATAGAAGTTGAGGTTATGTTTTGTTTTTTGAAAATTTTTACTCTCTTTTCTTAATCTCTTTTGTATTGGTATGTGAATGTTTCTTTTTTTTTATACTATAATCGCGATCATATAGCAACACGATTTTTACTTACAATACAATCAAAGTATATATTTTTGTATAGCATGAGTATGCAAACAATACGGCTTGTAGTTTAGATGATTCTGGTTTTGCTACGAGAATTAAAATTACCGAAAAATAATAATAGTAGTGGATGTGTGTGTATTTGTGTGCATGCGCTTTTCAATTAGTTTATGCTTGGTTTAACTTTTGTGTTCCAAATTTGACATATCGCCATTCTAAAATTTCTTAAATGTAAAATTAAAATTAAAATGAAATATTTAAATAAAAATGGTTGTTGTAATAATAATTATTCTTGAGTGGATAACGAAAATTACGACCAAAAATTAAGAACCAGTCAGCACAATGAATATTTACTGTAAATTATAATTGCTTAGTCCGATCGATGGTGAGTTAAATTTAATTTAATTTGCAATCATTTAATTTATTTATTATGTACTTGTATTACACCTGTTTTATTTTATTGTTTTGTAGATAATTATTGAATTCGAAATGTTGTATGTGGTGCATTCATTGATAAGTAATCTTCGCATATTTATCGATTAAAATGACCACCATTCCATGAAACTGCCACTTCATACAGAAGTATTAGCTATATTCCTAATTTTTTTTTTTTTTTGCTATAGTTCATGAACATATATGAACTATAGCAAAAAAAATTAAAAAATATATTTATATTTTTTTTATTTTTTAACATAGCCAGTATGTCACCGGAACGTCAAAAAAATTGACTTCTTAGCCAAAAAAAAAACAACCGAATTAAAAAAAATCTTGATCGTTTCTTTCCAAAACTCAGAACAGCCTTTTTTAAAAACAATTGTACCGTACCATTCAAAATCAAGAACAGAACTCTCAAACAAAAAATTTTATTTTCCAAACAAATTTTTTTTTTTTTTTTTTTTAATTTCTTTTATTTTTAAACCCGGTAACTATATAATTTAAAAATTTAATTTTAAACTAACTTAATTTTGTACAAGAAAAGTGTATAACAATATCAAAAATAAAATTGTGAAAATGTACATTGTTACAAGTTTTATTAAATTTTCTTAAAACAAGTTGATCATTTTCATTTTGGTGATTTAAATAATCGGTAAATTTGTCACATTTGACTAGTTTTATTCAATAAATTTGCATTTAGTTGTAATACAGGTTTTTCCAAAATATCATCCCATTCGTTAGTACCTTCTACCACAAATAAACAAAAAAAAACAATGAAAATTGGTTTTTCCTAAGGTGAAATTAAAAAATAAAAACAGACGGTTAATTATGTAACCCAATTAGAAAAATTAATTTAAAAGGAAAGGTTGCAATTAAATGTAATAGTCCCAAAAATACAAAAAAAAAATCTTAATGACGATATCTGAAAGATTTATTTTAATTATATTTTCAAATGAATTGAAAATGTTTTCTTTTATTTTATGCATATAATAATATGGATATTAAATAACATTAGATAAACATAGCCTAAAATCATTTTAAGTATCAGGCATAATCATTTTTGAGATGGGTTTATGTAATAGAAATTAAATAAAATCTATTATTATTATGTTTCTGAATTAATTAAAAATATGTACAGTTCATAAATTGTAAACTTTAAAAAATACAGATTCCGGATGCTATTTCACTTCTGGATTTTTAAAGCAGAGATGGTCATGTTGTAATTTAGGGTTTTGTAATTTTGATGCATCTACTCTGCTTAGTTTTCAAGTTTTTGTGAAGGATACTTTTTCTAGTATTACGCGGCTATATTTTAATCCCTTTGTATTATGTCGATCTTACTTTGTTGGGAGAAACTCCATAGCTGAATTTCATAGGCAGGTTAAAGAGTTTGCCTTTATAATAATAATTTATTACAAGGAGACATTGAGAAAGAACAGAATTAGTCAACATATTTTATCAAATATTATTTTTCTTCTAATTCTTTATGTTAGCTCAAAACTATAGTTTGATTGTTGGATAGGTACTGACGAAGGTTTATTATCTGTATATAATCTACCTTTATTACCTTTATTTATCTGTATTACCTTTATATAATCTAGCTGTATTACCTTCATGAAAATACATATTTTTATACAATTTTTTATACAAAAACATTTGTCAAACCAGATGGAATTAAATTACCGCGAATAAACATACCTGAATTCTCAAGGAAATATTCAAATTTTCCCTCATTTAAAGACCTATTTGAGGCAGCAATACACAGTAATAATTCAGCTACTCTAAAAACAGCAGTACTTGAAGGGATTACTACATGTTGAAGCAGCGGCATTTGTGAAGCACATACAGATGCCAACTATAACAAAACATCGGAAAAAATATACCAAAGGTATAATAAGAAAAACATTTATTTTGACTGAGCTTATTAAAAAGATTACTCATCACCCATCAATCACTTATTTGAATTCAAATGCGTTGCGATAAATGCATGATGCCATTGATGAAACAGTCAGAGGTTTGAAGATCCTAGGACCTGAGGCACAAACAAGAGATCCATGGATAATAACGTCCGTGAAGCTAGCCCGAAATTTCAACCCGAAAAATACGACATTTTACATAGTACAACACTAGTACTATTATGATATTTGTATGTTAAACTATAACGATAATTGAATTTCGCTGTATTACTTAAAGTTAAAATTAATAAAATAAGGAAACAACTAAAATAAAACTAAAAAATAATAATTTTTGACGATTTTAGCGTAAGAAAAGTTGTGTATACATCAGTAGTACATTTTTTGTATCTATAAGAAGCGTAGGTTACTCATTTACTATGGCTACGTAGTAGTAAGTATATAATAATAGATGAGCTGAACAATTGTTCAGCGGCGATTTAAATACTTTCAATTAAAACAATTATATCGTTTTGTTTGAACAATTTACGAATCACAAGCACTATGGCGATTAACGAGAACTAGTCATATAGGGTTAGGTTCATTGAGGTTTTGACCATATCAAATCAGATATGATTGCATCAAAAACGGGTCACATATTAAGTTCTCTTTCGACGAAAATTTTAAATATTCGAAGCCAATTTCATATGCTTTCAAAAAAAACGACTTGCACTTATGAAATCAGTAACAGAGATGGATCACTTATATCACAATAAGCTATTGTTACTGGGATAATAATGGCATAATAATAGATAGGAGGAAATCCCGAATATAGAGCGCGAACTAGTCCTCCTGTAGCATCGATATATGCAACAAACTCATTTTCGCTTAATCTATTTTTCTTCAACTTCAAAACGTCCATTTGTATTGTACTATGCGTGATTACATAAAATGGGTCATGTGACAAATTTTGAATAAATTTCTCACCTCTCTCTGTTTGATTTTTTCTTTCAATAAATATATCAATGATATTCAGACGAATTATCTTGATGATGAATAGCTTCAGATTTTATTTTGTGTATCACAATGCAAATATTTTGCTACAAAATATTTTTTAGCAAAATATTTGTCTTCCTCGTTAAAAAGAAGTTCAGTGGCTTCCTCAGCAGTACAATCAAGATGCAAGTTTTTTTAAATTTTGCCTGTCTGGTTTAGAAACTTGTCCGGTTCTTAAGTATGTATGCCTGATTTCAATATTAGAGTAAAATATTTTGAAAGTATTCGGTACAGGATATGGTCAAAACCTCAATTAACCTAACCCTATATGGCTAGTGCTCGTTAATCGCCTGTATTTGTACAATCTGGGTGAAAATTAAATGTAGTGAACGGCTTTGAATTTAAATTATTAAGTATAATGTTATGGTAATTATAAAAATATTATAAAATATTTGAATATGTAGATTTTATCGAGCATAGACATTTTATTGAGAAAGAATATTAATATTTAAAAACAAAATTACCGAGATTATATCTGGCTGACAGTAAAATAAATTACTATCATGACATATTTTCATGATAGTTATAGTAAAATTATAGTGATAGTTTTCGAGCTGAGAGTAAAAAAATGTCACGATAGAGATAGTTTGATGTTGCCATCGCGTTTTTTCGGGATGAGTTTCGGGCTAGCTTCACATACATTGGGTAATATATATTTTAGTGTAAAAACTTGACAGCGAATCCAAACAAGCAAAATTTCCATCCATTCAGGTTTTTCTCAAATTTCTGGACACAGAATATAATATTTTGAAAGCATATCAAATTTTAACGAAACGAAACAATTCGAAAAGAGTAGTCAATGTGGCAATATTTCAATTACATCCCAATTGTTATGTGTTTGTTGCGGAAATGATCATTTTTTCATTTGTCAACGAAAACATCACACTATTATGCTGCATCAAAAAACTCAATGCAGATCATCCGAGGCAGTAAAATTACTACAAATAGATGGAAACTGTGATAGTCAAGGCGTGACTACTGTTGTTGATACCAGTATCACTAACCTACACATTGGAAGAAGGTTCCATTCAATTCTACCAACAGCATTAGTAAACACATCAAAGACAGTCTAGGCAACATGCATATGGCGCGCGTTTAACTCGATTCAGGATCGCAAGTATACTTTCTCAGCGAGTTTTGTTAGAGAAGGTTACATACACCCAGAAAGAACTCAAAATTTGTGCTTTCTGGATTAGCTACGCTTAATGTTGTCACTAAGGGATCATCACATGTTGTACTTCACTCAACTCGAAATCAAACCGGCCACATCGAATTTGATGCATTAATTTTGGAGAAACTACCCACAATCTTGCCTTCTGGTATAATATCAACAAACAGTTGGAAACATTTACAAAATATGGAGCTAGTAGATCCATTATTCAATAAATCAAATTTTGTTGACATTTTAATTGGCTCTGATAAATTCTTTGATATCATTCTAGGAGAAAGGTGTAAAATTGGAAATGGTAATTTCTCATCAATTAGAACACTCTTTGGTTGGGTTACAGCAGGCAAAATGACCCCAACATAGTGTCAAAGAAAACAACCAACCTACCACGTTCAATTTTCACTTGGCACTTAACATTGATAAAAGTCTTCAATCTTTTTGGGAAATTTAAGAAATGCAAAGCAAACAAGAACATTACCAGAAGACCTTTACACGAGCTTTAGATGGAAAATTTAGAGTGACCCTTTCGGGAAAGAGTCGGGAACATCGGCATTAAGTAGATTGATGTCAATCGAAAAGAAATTAAATAAAAACGAAGACTTGAAAAAGCAATACCACAAATTTATGAAAGATTATTTAGAACTGGGTCATATGAGGGCGATTTTTATTTACCACATCACGCGGTTATTAAAACTTCAAGTGCAACTACAAAACAAAGAGCGTTTTTCGACGGTTCGTGCAAAATGATGGTTGGAGCAACAATTCAGTCAACCTTATGCAATATTTTGCTACTATTCCGGAATCCCTAGTTTGGCGGGAACAACCTAATTTACCAGTACAAGATTATCAACTTCTCACATTGACACATGGGACTGCTGCTGTTCCATTTCTTGCTAGAAGGTCTCTTCAACAAGGGCATTAGATAGTGGGTACACGGACCTTCAATTAAGCATAATAATCAAGGAAGACTTCTACGCCGATGACCTGTTAACAGAAGCTGATGAAACCAGACAAATTTAATCATCAAATGGCGATCAAACGTAGATGAACTGAATTCAGTAGCAGATTCATTATGATGAAAACATTAAAATCCTTGGTCTACAGTGGTCTCCCAAGTAGGATATATTTACATTTATCAAGTGTTGCCATGAGCTAATCGAAATATAATTAGGAAAAGAATCATACTATCAGAGTCTTCCAGAATCTGTGATCCGCTAGGATGGCTTGCACCATCAACAATAATACTAAAACTCACATTTTAAAGTCTTTGGCTCCACAATTTAAACTGGGATGACGCTGTACCTGATAATATATCAACATGGCATCAAATAAGAAATGGTTTTGCATGTTTCATGGATTTTCTGATGCAAGCAAACGTGCCTATGCCGCAACTGTATATTGCAAAAATATTGACCAAAAGGGAATTTTATCAGTACACTTAGTGACATCTAAAACCAAAGTTGCCCAGTCAAAAGGGTGAGTTTACCAAGATTGGAATTGTGTACTTGTAATGTTATCAACTGAGATATATCGTGGTTTAAATCCAAAACTGCATACCTGAATAGATTATACTATTGTGTTGGCCTGGCTCTCCGCCCATTCGTCTAGGTGAAAAACGTTTGTTGGCAATCAAACCGAGTATTTTCTCGACAAAATTATCCGAGAGAGCTGGCAATATGTTCTTTCTAAATGTAACCCTGCGGTTGTGCCATCTAGAGGTATTTGTCCATATTGCTAAACTGTGGACAATGGTAGCATGGACCTACCTGGATAATGACACGAGATGCATGGCCTAAATAACAACCAGCCATTCAGAATATTGAAGTTATCGAAGAATATCGAAGTGCCTTTAGAATATCAAAGGTGCCTCAAGGAAGCGCTTTAGGTCCACTTTAGATCCATTAGTTATATCTTATTTATACTTAGGATCTGCCCACATCACGATATGTAACGATTCCGACATTTGATGATGATACGGTAATTATGGCAAACCATCAGGATCCTTTAATATATAGCGAGTTACAAGAGAGTTACAATTCAGTTGGGGTGTATCTATAGCGATGGCCAGTAGTATTTTTTTGTGTTTAGAGACTTTCCACACATATACGAATTTATTTATCGCGCATTACTCGCTTCTTTTGACATTTGAAAATAATTGGTAGCCGTTTATAAAAATTTATATTATCACAAACTATCGAGAAAAAATTTATTTTTTTTTAAATAAATAAATTGAAAAATGGTAATAAAATTTAAAATTAAAATTATGTATTGTTCTTATTAATTGAATTTATTATTTCTAGGACCATTTTAAATCAAAATTAATATTAGAAATTTCGGGCCTATATGATAAAACTTTAAAAGAATAGCACAACCGTGATAAAGTTTTGAACGAATGGAAGGAAATAAGTGTTATTTTGGACAAACCAGGTAAAATTAGTTCATTAGCACTTTATAATTTATTAATGTATTCATATATTTTGTAGTTGAAGAATGCAAAAAAAGGTGGAAGGACTTAAAAGACACATTTTTACGTCTTTAAAAAAATGTAATGGCTACCCCAAGTGGTTCTGGTGCTACTCCTTCAGTCAACTGGAAATTTTATAAGCAAATGCTATTTTATAAAACTTTTGCTGAAATTCCAAGGTTGTTAACAGAAAAAGATATTAAAAAGAACATTATTTATTTTTATTTTGGTTTAGAACTCTACAACTGTTAGTAGTTTGCCTCCAATCGATCCAAATACATCTGGAAACTTTGAAACATTAGA
The DNA here is from genome assembly GCA_963556175.1 of Tipula confusa. Lineage (NCBI taxonomy): Eukaryota > Metazoa > Arthropoda > Insecta > Diptera > Tipulidae > Tipula > Tipula confusa. The sequence continues at coordinate 168,668,079 of OY744475.1, read as the reverse complement.
TTCCTATATTGATGCAGACGACATAGAAGATGTACCAAAGAAGAAATCGCGCAAAATAGATTACAAAGAAGAAACTGACTACACAAAAGAAGTAATCGCTGCAATTGACCGAATCAATGAAGACAAGCCATCCGCATTACAAAGTTTTTTTAATTCAATTTGTATGCAGGCCGAGCAATTTTCACTTTTCAAAAAATTCAACTTCAGCAAAAATGCCTTTTTGTTTCCTTTTCGTTATCTTCGATACGAATGAATTTATAATTATTAATTTTATGTTTCATAATGAACTGTTTGTCATTTGTTATTTTTTATGTGATAATTAAAATGTTTATTTATATTTTTATTACAATTAGTTTTATATTGAATTATTATATCATTTTATATTGAAAATTAACATTGCCTTTGTTAACACACCATTTCGCAATTGTATTTCTTATTTCCATAGCATGGGAAGCCGGTGTATTTTTTGATTCTATATTATTGATTGGTCCCAAGTTAATATTTTTCTATGGCAGCCTGTTGCTAAGTGAATCAATTTCGCTTCTAATTATATTGTGCAAAATTACGCAACACAATAAAATTTTGATTGAAGTTTTACGATGCGTCACTTCTATACTTTTTAGAATTAATCTCCATACATTAACCAGAATTCCAAAAGCATTTTCGACTACTCGTCTTGCTCTTGACATTCTACAAAAATGTATAAAATTAAAAGTAAAAATTCAATTGAGTATATTGTAGCAATTCTTTGTTCTAAAGTTAAATTTTTACCAGAATACGGAGTCATTAAGTTTTCCCTTATACCTAAAGCTTCATCGCCAATAATCATACACGGCAAGCTAGTATTTGTGCTAGGTAGGTGCATTTCTTTTGGTATTCCTAATCTTTCCGGCTGGTTAAGAAAAGCTTTTCCAAAAGTAGACTGTTGAAGACAGCTGAATCCTATATCTCCTATATCTACTAAAATAAATTTATAATTTGCGTCTACTAAAGCCATTAATATGATAGAAAATCTTTTTTTTTTAATTAAAACAAACGCTTCCAGTGTTTGCAGGAGCATGTATGTCAATATGTTTGCCGTCAACAGCTGATAAACAGTTAGGAAATTTCCATTTTTTGCAATAAAAAAAAGTTTTACTTTAAGTATTAAAAAAAGTTTTTATTTAGCAACTGGTACCAGTTTTTCAGATCTAAGACTTCTAGGTTTTTAATAGGTAGATCCACAATTGCAAAATGCATTTTTCAAACGATTGATGCGATTAATAACAATATGCGGTATATAGGTCTACCCACCCCAACTTCGGAGATATGGGTAAATAATTCCAAAGAATTTTATAAAAAAAGGAAATTTCCCAACTGTTTATCAGCTGTTGACGGCAAACATATTGACAATAATTTTAACTTATTTATTTTTGAAAGGGCCATATCATAGACAACTATAGATGACGATTTTGTATGGGCAAAAAATTCCCATAAAAAAACCCATAGAAATTTATTTTGCCATTATCTCTTTGCTTCTTTCTAACTTACATGAATTGCATAAAAAGAAATTTATTTGTAGGAAAAACGTAAAAAATAAAATAAATCGACGGTAATAAGGCGGTGCCAAACTTATAAAAAATCAAAATATTTTTTTTTCCATATTTCATTTGTCAAGCAATAACATATTTTTATGATGTCCTCCCTCCAAACACCTGTATATGATCCTATATTAAAATATAGGAGGTTTTTCCTTTACCGATCGACGTTTTTAAATATTTTTTAAAAAGAATATCGTCAAAACCAAAAAGCACATATCGTCGGTGAAAAGAATAGTGTGTAACCATATTTATAATTATTAGTACCAAATATTTTACGATCTTAGATAGATACAGTTTTTTTTATTGCATATGCATGTAAGTATATATATACTATGATTATGTTAGTATTCTAGTATTGGTTGAAGAAAATAATTTTTTTTGTTTAAAAAAATGCATACACACTCATTTAATATACACCAAAAATTCAATTAATAAAAAGCATTCACATTCAAATAGATCGATGTTTTTAATTTTTTTTAAACAAATAGTGTGCAAAAGCGGGAAAAAAAATTTTCTAAGCCGTCTTGGTTAGTTTTTCTTGTTAAAACAAATTCGATATCGTTGTTTATTGTTAAATAATCAACTAACATTATCTGAGCGTTGATAGTTAACTCAAGGCTTTTAATAAATTTGAAGTAATTAACATTTTTCGATAAAATTTTCAATTTATCCAGAAAGCCTAAACTTTCTACTAAATAATGGTAAATGTGGTTGCATCTCGTTCAACAATTTTTTTAATTGCATCTACATCAGCTGTTCCAATTTCACTATGTAATATTTTGTTACCAACAAATGCATTTCAGACTGATTTCATCAAGTGTGGAGGATCATACTATGCAAACACTTTTTTGCCACTTAATATAAAATAAGGATTTTTGGCCGTAATGCCGAGCTGATTATATGCTTACATATTTATTGCCCCTTGATCACATGTCAACATTTTAATGCTTAATGCAATTTTTCTTTTTTTTATCAACTTACTTAACTTTGCTGCAGTGAATGGCTTATTTATACAAGTACAAGTACGTTATTATTTACGTATTTCCAGTCACCTATTATTGATCTGGCCATAAAAAATAGAGCTGAAGTTCGCCGTAATCATAAAATCCTTCTATTCTATCGGATAGGATATTATGAGTTAAATCTTGCTTGATTGTTATTTTATCAAAGCTTAATAAACAAATTTTTGAGGTGTCCGATACATTTTTAAAAAATACACTATATTGAGCTATTAAAGCTTTATTAATTCCAGGCGGAACTTATTAATTGGGGACCATTTATATATAGAAGAAGGTGAGGGTAAATTTAATTATTTTGTTTTTTTTTTTGCAATAACTTTAATTTTATTTTATACACATTTAGCTGAGCAGATTTTTTACTGCAACAATTACATGCTAATAAATCTTTATCATAATAACAGTAGGAGCAGATTACTTCGTTGATTAGTTTTAAAAATTCGCTGTTCTTATCGGTTTCTACTGGGCAGGTAACAGAAAGATCGTTTTTATTGAATTCAGACTGGAGTTCTATTGGTATTATATGTATAGAATTGGAAGAAGATTCTTCAACTGGTGAGGACATGTTTAAATTTGGTATAGCATTTCTTGTTAATCGGAAGTTACCAACATTTTGTGGTGCAAAATGTTTCTCACAAACAAAATTGTACTTAGTGGCTAAGTTTTGTGAAGCTACTCCTGTACTATTTAACCTACCTTTCGGTAGCTTAACAAATTTAAAATCTGAAACTGTAGATTTTTCTTTGCAATGCGGAACAATACATATTACACGCTTGATTATTTTTTGGTTTGCTAAATGAGGATAATATAACACATAACCGGTTAAAATAAATAAGGGTTTAACAATTTAATTCCTCTAAACTTACATATTTTAGTTTGTTTATTTGTAAAATCCATTTCACTTACCATTCTTGACGTTCATTAACTATTTTAAAACGATATGTTTGAGTATTTATTGTAATAACTTTAAAATTTTTTATTAAATGTTTAAAAAACACGTATATCACAACTTTGCACTGTTAAACTCGAGTTATTAAAATAATATCAAGCAACAAGATATATATATATATATATATATATATATATATATATATATATATATATATATATATATATATATATATATATATATATTAATATACATATATATATGTAAATATATATATATATATATATATATATATATATATATATATATATATATATATATATATATATATATATATATATATTATATATATATATATATATATATATATATATATATATATATATATATATATTTATATATATATATATATATATATATATATATATATATATATATATATATATATATATATATCCTGAAAAATAAGGGAAAAATGTATATGTGTGTATAAGTACATATTTTAGTTATTTATTATTGACCGGCAGGACAAATCATCATTCCTCTCATTTCGCATAATTTCCTTTATACTTCTTTATCAACAAAATTTTAAGAAGAAATCTTTATCGTCAGGTTATAGTTTTCACATCGTAAATTGTCTATAGCCATATTTTAAAAGTAAAAATAATTTTCAAATCACAAACAAACAACAGAGTAAATGCATAAATTATTTTGACGGTTGCTGCGACAAAATATCGCTTTGCGTTTATTGTGGTATCTAGTGCGAAAATTCGACTTTAATAGCAGCCTTTAATGTACCTTGGAGATAAATTGACGCGAAAATATTGAAGACTGTTTAGTAGTGCCATCTATTATACAATCCGACAAACTATATTTTCCATTTATTTCACGTCAAGCTGGGTGGGTACCGGTGAGCGAAATTGTGTGCGTATCGACTTTTAGTAATGAAAAATGTCATTTTATGCGATGGTAAACTTTTCATACGACTAAAAGAACACCATTTCTGTCACTAGAAGTGACGATTGTCGCTTCAATCGACTAAGAGAATATCAACATTTGACTGTTCCCTCTCCCCTTAAAGAAATAGGGACTATAATACAAATCGACAAATATTTCATCTTATTTATGACACATGGTAGAAATTTCATGACGCTCAGTTTAGTGGGTGAAGCGCCTATTCAAGACATACATACATAAAATAATTCAATTTTATATATTTAGATTATTACATAGGCGATGGCCTTAGCTAATTAATATTTATGGCTATAAACTCAATGACCTCGCCCGATGGTTTAGCGCAACATAACATATAAAACATAAAATTCTAAATCCAATAAAAACAAATTTCGTTATTGCTACATCATAAAAAAATCTATTATGAGAATTTTAAAAGGAAAAAAACATATGCTATAGATGATGCGCTCTCCACTTAAACTAATAATACAACAATTCTAAAATTAATTTTTAGAGCCGCATTGATATGATAACTATTGATAGTTTATCTAAAATCGTTTTTAACTAACGAATGCCGTCGTTGCTAAAATTAGTTTAACCCGAAAAACGCTGGTGGAAAACTATTTTATTACCTATCTTCGAGTTAAAAATAAAATTATCGAGTTGGATGATAAATACATGTATATATTTTTGATGCGAAACAAGATTTATTTTTGATCCACTATTTTAGTTATTACTTAACATTTATATCCATATAAGAAATTGTTTTTATTTTGTTTTCCACCATATACGAAATTCATCAGTTTTTTTTGTATATACACATGTACATATATATGTTTTTGGCGCCAACCTTGGAAATTTCCTTTAAGTATTATTAAAGCTCAATTATACTTGTACATATTGAAGGCTATATATCTCAACTTCTGTATATAGTATGTATATATACCTTATTATTTTAAGATATTTTAAATAAATTTAGACACAAATCATTAAAAATGTTTTATTCATTTCGTAACTGAAAGCATACACATAGTAACGCATCACAAATTTTACATATCAAAAGCTGTTGAATATTTTTTTAATTTTTTTTTTTTTTTTTATTTTTTTTCGTTGAGTTAAATCGAACTTGAAGAATTAAGTCACGGTGTATCCCACATTACATAATAAATTATTTTTTTTGTGTTTGTATATAAGCGCGGGTGTGTTAGTGTGAGTGTGATTGTTATATACAAACACACTAGCCAAACTATACAAATTAGTGTTAATTAAGAATTTTTTTAACTTTTTTTTTTTTTAATTAACAAAATATAAACACAAAAATTGTATAAATAAACTAAACGAAAATTTATTGATTCGATAGCTCTTGGTAATATGAGTATATACATAGCCAAAAGTAAATGGAAAGTCCAACCCCGATTAGTATTGCTATTACATGTGCTGCAACTGTTTCCGCCGGCGGTGCCAAAACTACAACTCCAACGACTTGCAGTATTACCATAACAACTGTGCCCAGTACGGCAACAACAAGCCACGGGACCACCAAATTTGCTTTTCTCTATAAATGATGAAATCGAAAGAAAAAAAAATACACGCCCAATTATTTTTTGAACTATATCACACACGCCTTAAATTATTATTTTATGTAAAACAAAACTTGCATCTTTTGTGGCTTTAATCAATAATGCTGACACGACCAAATGAGTAATTCCAACAATAACGTAAATAATTATGTCGAGCCAATGGTAACCCATTATGAAGTATCCAAAAATGTTAAATATCGAAAAGACGACACCAAGCCAGCCGATAATAGCGGCGCATGTTTCCAGCTCAGCGCAACAGCATCCTTTTTTTAGTACAGCCATTTTTCACTTATTTTGTTTTTACTTAACTACTCTGGAATTTTTAATTTTTTTTTTTTTTTTTACACTGACCGTCAACACTTGAACTCACTTTGAAAACTAACAACAAACAAAATGATGTGATTGCTTTATAGTATCAAACATAATATTTAAAAACAAATTTTATACATTTTTCGTTCGTCATTATTTCGGATGATGTCGTGGCAAGTCTTTTTTTTTGTTTTGTAATTTGGCTGTTGTATCATTTCAATATTTGTTTGGATTTACTTGTTAGTTTGTCTACCATAAACAAAAAAAGAGATAGTTACGATAAAGAAGATGCACAACTATACAAAAAATTCTTAAACATGTTTTTGTTTCTTGTTTTTTTTTTTTTTTTGGTTCTAAGAAATATAAATAATAAAAGCAAGGTAGGTCGATGAAATGTATTAGTGGGGACAAGAAATATTATTGGTATTGTTAAAACTAAGCACCTCCGCATACATCTTTATACTATGGTAATTTGGTTGGCCAAATACAGTCTTCGTATTTACCGTAAACTGATAATAATATAAAACATCGTCTTTAATACAAATATGTTTACGTACTAAAACAATGATAGCATCATATCTATATAAATCCGATGCTTTGGTATTAGTAAACATTTTAACATTTATTCTCAAATTTATTATGTACAGTGGTGCCTACTCATATTCGGCGCTTACACGTTTTGCTCACACAAAATGATTTAATACGAAAAATACAAGATTATAACAAACAATGACTATGATGCACATTAAATGTTCGAATTCATTTAGCCTTCCTTTTTGGACAGAACTATGAAAGTGGGACTGTAACATTCAATGGAGAGTATTCTTTTTGGCATACAATTTCAAGTCAATCTCCATAGATAAAAAAAACATCAACTCAGAGATCTCTGAGTCAACCAAATTTTTTTTAGAGCCTCGTTAAAGACTTTCAAACAAGCATTTTATCCTAAGAATTTCGCCACAGTATCGATGACTTGTGGTAGGAGGCGACCAAACAAATGTTGAATGGCCGAGCCGACTACCCGCAACATTAAAAAACTTCACTGTTAAAAAAAGCAACATAACAATAAGAATACCACTCAATTTAACCGGATGCCGCTCACTTTAGCGGACACACATTTAAAGATTGATAAAGATTGAAAATTGCAGATTTGGAATATAAAGTAGTTGATTATGGTATATGTAAGTTACGTTTACTCATGTGACTACTCAAACTGCTAATTAATTGTATTCATGCGCCCTCTGATGTAAGCTAACCCAAATATTAAGCCTCATTTTACAACAATATTGATGATCAGTTGTTATCCATATCAGAGCACATTGTCGCTCTTTTGGCAGTGCGTGCCAAAATCAGAGTGACTTATTTGTAAATATATGTCAGTTCCTCGGCACGATCTGGAGCAACCAATAATACAAAAAAATGATGAACATATTCGTATAATGTTTGCAATTGGTCACTGCAAAGCCAAGATGGTAGTTTTTCTAAAAGTGAGAAATCACAGGAACATGAACCTTATACGTTTCAATTGTGAAGGTCTAAGAAACGAAGATAAGATAGCACAATAAAGCACTTAACGGTAGCATTGGTGCAATTTGTCAATCAAAGGCAATTTGTTTTTTAATAAATTTCGTGATATAGAAAAATCGGATATTTTGTGCTCATCCGCCACGATCCAATCCACACAACCAATATTACATCGAGTTCAAACAAACCTTCGGTATTGTAAAGCGTATCAAGAGTATCGACACAGAGCACTCCGTGTGTTTTCTCAGATTCTGGTTTTTCCACAATTCAAGTCATTTCTTTTTTGGATGTAGGTGTCTATGTATTAGTCTATGACAACTTTCATCTTATAGGAATTAATCTAAATTGAGTTTCTATGGAAGTTTCTATGGAAGTTTCTATCTTGGTCCCGAATTGGTGTATTTTTGATTTTTTCCTTTTCAAATTAATTAAGCAATTCTTCTACCGAGGCTCATAGACATGATGATAAGCGGCATCTCACAAAAGTAATCATAAGAATCCACTCACTGTAGCCGAATATTGCAAGATAATGTACTTGAGCGCTTGGCTGCTTTTAAAAACTAAGAAATCAATACAGATTATTGGGATGATTTTTTGATGATAATTTTAACAAGAAGGTAAGAGAATCTCACCGCTCAAAAGAGTCTTCTTAAAGAACCATAAAGAATTTCAACCCGTGAAAGATTTTCTAGCCTTTCTACAAATAAGGTACCAATAGCTGTAAATACTATTTTGAGATAAAAGGTATATAAAAGGAGGCAAACCAACAAAAGGCCAGAAAAGCATCAAATCTTGCTGTCCCTAAAAAACACTTTCACATCACAGCCTGCTACAAAATAACAAACACACTAAAACTCTGCTATCGGTTGATCCATCGTTGGATACTCCGGCGCCAATCAGCTTATTATAAGATACAGCTTTATATAAGTTGTGAACTCCTTTGGAGAAGTTCTAAAAACTAAAGATTTAGCAACAAACCAAATATTCCTGGGTGATACAGTCAAGACAACAAACGCAGTTTAATATCTGCGCTAAGGTACTAAATGATTTCTGAAACGAGGTAGTTTAACATGCTGAGTTCCAGACCAAAATAATTCAGATCAACAAAGAAGGCTCAGTATCATAAAAATGCAACGTTTAGAGATAGCAAAGTTCATCACATGATATCGATTCAAGACTTCAACAAAACATCAGTTAATGGCAAGCTTCCAAGTTCACATAATAACATAGGTGTGAACTACGCTAGTCCCATCTTAGTAATAGTTTCTAAAGGGCGTGCAAGGTGATATTTTCATGCATTGTTACCAAAGCAGGACTATAAGATAGCAAAATTCACTAAAAGGCCTTTGCCGTTTAACAGACGGTTGATCATTAAAATGGTTATTAGAGACACAACTATAACTTATAAAGAACTAATTATTATACATGACTTAACTTACGGCCTTTCACAACGAACTAATTTAACTAGCCCTGTGGTTGGTGACACTCACATAACTCTCAAAAGATTTCTTAACAAGCATGAGTTCTTTAAAATACCGCCACATCATCTTTGGCTTGTCGTGGAATTCGTCTTAAAAAGGTTGGATCGCTTCCCCGGCAACTCGCACCCTTTAAAAACTTCAAATTTAAAAAAATCCACAAAAATAAAAATTGAATACCGTCAAAAAAATTGGATACCATCTTAACCGGCACGCGTTTGATAATACTATATATTAGACATGAATGCAGTCTCGCTTAAAACTCATTGCTCTCCAAGATACCCCATGGCCATAAAGTGGATTCTATGTTCCAAGGCTCTTCTTTGCTTTACAGTGGTAGTTTCGTTTTTGTTAGGCACTAGGTGAAAAAGCCTGTTTTTGATTTAAAAGCAGTGGATAATCGTAAGTGTTAGCTGTGTTTACGTATGCGACAAGCCGAAACTGTCAGTCATTCGTATTTGCGCACCCGTTGACGTTTGGCAAATCAAAGAAAAAAATAATTTTAAAATAATTCGAATGATCTGATGGGATCCATAGCGAAGCACGACGTCAGATTAGTTTAGTTTGTCTTTAAGAGAGGTGGCAAAAATTAAACCGAATTATGTGAAAATATAGGCTCGTACTACGGTTTGAACTATAGCAATCGATAATGGAGCGAGTAAGATTAATTTTGCAATCATACATATGGCAAGCAAATTATTTTCTCAAAAAACAACCACTTGAAAAAATAAATAAACTTGCGTAAAACGTTTCGATGTCAGCTTAACCTTTTGTTAATCACTAAGGGGCGATCTCAGGTCATCCAAGATATGAGATTATATATCGGTCGACTGCCAAATTCGTTTATGCAGTGAGCATCTATTAATCAGGGTCAACAGCGATATTTTCTTCTGATTTTCTAGAACAATATGAAGAGCCAGCTCGGTATCTATTTAAATGACTATTGTAAGTTCTATACGAAACATACGAAGGCCATTTAACCACAGATACTAATAAGGAAGTATCTTTAAAAACATTAAGCTGCCCCTTTTTAATTTAATATGATTTTACCAAAAATTCTTTCGTACTATCAACATTGCATTCACATATTTTCTCAAAGATTTGAGTTTTGACGATATGTCACCATCTGGTTTAAATTCATTTTAATGATTGCCACATTACAACCAAATATTTGTTTTTGTTTTTGTTTTAATTTTGTTAACCATCGTTAAAATACTTGTTTCAGTAGTATTAAATTTCGTGTTCCGGTATTACCAATTTTGTATACAATTTCCGTACTGGAAGGCATAAAAAATCGTAAGTTATTACATATCAAACCATAACGTTATCGTTGGTGTTCTGAATTTTCGTTGAATTAGCAGCCGAACCGTTATATTAAAATGTTATCACATATATTCTATTGCTAAATGATGTAATACAAAAAATATATAAATAACAGATTAAAATAAACTTTATACATATATAAATACATAAAAAAGTATACAGTGAATCGCAAGTTTATTCGTACCATCAGTTATAATAGAACCGTTATGCGCAAATAAAAAATTTATTTTCCATACAGTTAACTTTATTTTAATAAAAATTTTAAGGTTATGTTATATTTAATTCTCATAAGTCATAATCGGCAGCTCATGCGTTGGTTCAATATCAAAAGTACTCAAAGTACTGCTTCACTAACTATAGAGGCATGGAATATAATTAATGCAGGACTAGTAACCATAATAACTGCTGCTCATGATCAGGTGCTCATGATCAGGCGATTCAGTCACTCATTGATTACTTCAGAAGTTATTGATAGTGACCCTACAACGAAATGATTCTGAGAAATTTTAACTTATCAAAGGTCAAAGAGGTCTGAGGTCTGGAAATAGGTTGTGGTTTACCCCTACGTCCATAATGAATTTGAGTCATCTAACGGTTCATATTTTGACATAGTTTAAATTATGATTAAATTATGCATGCATTACGTTCTCGTCCTGGTCTCCATAATTGAAATACTTTACAAATGGAATATTGCAAGCTAAAATTGCACGGGTTTGAAAATGTGGATCTTAGAAGAAAATGAATGGCTCTGTTTTTCATGTAAATTCTGACTTTCAATGATTTTCAAGCAACATGGCGAGTAAACAGCGCTTTTAAATAAACATTGTCAAACGCATAGCATCTGTTCTCTATATTAGGAGTGGTTACAAATCTCCAGCTTATACCTGAGAATCTTCAAAATCTATCCAGAAAAGCGGATAATTTCCCAATCGACTTGTTAACTCTGCAAAAGCGCAAATAGTCAGGGAGTGGGCAATACCACCAATAATTACACTCTCTACTACAAAAATGGTGAATTTGCACAGTTTGAATTCGAACCAACACTTGCAATTCTCAGCTCAATGATCTAATTCTAACAATCAGGAGTAAAAAAACTACCCCAAGACTAAAAACCGCCGTCGTATGATCGCTACTTAAAAAAAGACGGTCTAAATTATAGTAATTATGGTTTAGACTTCTTAACTATAGTTGTAATTGTCAGGTCACTCATTCCTTTTACCATCAGCGTTACACCAATTTACAACAATTAATTTGTTCGATAAAGCCCAATGTATTAACTTTTGTTAATACACTGTAGATAATTTTTTCTGAAAATGCACTCCCCTTCCAATTTAATATAGACATCTTTATCAAAAATATGTCAATGTCAAAAATATTTTCTGTCAACATAAATTGCCGATTTTAAATCTGACGGTTCTTCAACTGAGTTTAACCTCAGTCAACAAATTTAGAGATGATAATTCATCCGTAGAAATTTTTGCTGTGCTGTTAAAGTTTTCACGATTTGACTGTCCTGCGGGTGCTCTTATTAATGATGAGACACGGGTCAAATTGACAGATGATGAATAATTTGAAAGACTGAAAGAAACAAAACCATTTTTTTATTTCTATCTTTATAACACTTCATTTTTCTAAAATAACTACTAGAAGTATAACCATAGAGGAAGTATATAATAGAAGTTTTTTGATATATAAAAATGGCATTCATTTCACTAAGCAGCTTATTTATATACGACTACTATAATAAAAAGAGACCATAACAACCCATTTGTATAAATAGTGAGCTATTAGCTTTATTTAAAAAAAAATGATTTGTTTGAAAAAAATAACTATACTAACGTTTTAAATGTATTCCAATGGTCTCTTTTATAAAATTACAAAATAGTATAGATAGCACAAAAAAATCAAAATCCAAGCTAAAAACACATCGAAGTGAGGTTATGTTGAAGAAAATTAGAAAGGAAAGTTAAGGGAAGTGTGAAGGAATCTTATCAGGAATTCGTCGTTAAAGGGAAATTTTCGTCTTTATATCGATCAATAAAATTAAATTTCTGTCATAATATTTCTTCAAAGAAATTTTAAGCAAAGATAATATACAATTTGTATATTGGTTTAAGTCTATATTCCATTATGTAACATTCTTGTACAAAAAATTTTAGTTGGAGAACCAGAACGAGATAAAAAAATTATGTATAGTTTCGTTGGGTGAGTGAACTTCCAACACAATTTAGGTCTAATAATTTTAATAGTAGACTACAAAGTAAAAACCTGCATAAGGTAGAAAACCACTAGACAGTTTTCGTAAAACTTCCCTAAATTTTTACCAACTGGAAAAAACTGTTTGATAATTGAAAAATAGGCGAAAAATATCGTAATTTCTTCTTAAATAGTACACATTACACCAGACGATGGAATAAACTACCTAAATTGTTAGTTGGGACATAATGGCATTAACCGCAAAAACCTTTAGTCCACTCTCATAATATGTCTTGGCATCCCAGAGAAAGTCGTCTCAACTCCGCACTGAAAACTTTTATTGCGGTTATGCAAACTCGTGCTATTTAAATCACTAGTACGACTGGTGACGACGTTTAAATTAAAAAAAATTAAATGCTTACATATCACCTACAGGTAACCATAAATATGGAACAGTCCCACTTCCGGACAAAATGACAAACAGGTAAAAGGCCCAAAGGTTAAGTTTGATAAACCGATTGTTTCGAAATTACCTACAGTTAAAAGCAAATAAACAAATTTTTTGAATATGTAAACGATAGAAACAATGTTCGTGACAAAATTAAGAGAATGGAAAAGCTAATTTTAAAAAAATGTTTCACTATCATATGCTGTGCTATTACAGATAGTGATGGAAGACTAACGACTTACTAGTCAGGGGAAAACACATACATATTTGTCAAACAACGAAAAGGGATAGGGTTGGACATTCAAATGCAACTGCAAACAGTATAGTTTTTCAATCCCACTTAGAGAAAAGTATCGGTCAAAAAGCAAAAGATAAAATCTTGATACAGCTAGCCTTTGTAGAAATTAGAGACATTTACAGCTTTGGCAGTGTTTCAAATGCCTCAAATATAGTCGCCAGGCACAACAATGTAGGAGTGTAAATGATGGGTTTGAACTGGGGATGAAGTGTGGTGAATAGGGTCACAATGCAAAAGGCTGCGGCAAAAATTCAAAATGCATGCTTTGAAGTGGTAAAGTCATTGAGAGAACAGACATAATGGTAGTTTGAAGTGTTTCTACAAATGAAACGGAAAAAATTTATAAGGCTGATACAACTAAATCTTAACCACTGAGAAGCTGTATATAGTACGTGCATGTTGCGAATATCGGTTCAAATAAAGTGAAATCAAATAAAAAACCAAAATTCAAGCTACAGTTGTATACACCAAAACAAAACCATAAAAACAATGTCTATACAGCCGTCCGAAAAGTTTAATTGACAGATGCACAAAAACAAAATTTACATTACTAAATGTATTAGCAAAGCCTTCTACATAAAAATTCAAAATTTTTGTGTTATGTTTTTGAATATTACACAAGAAAATAGTGAATTTTATATGATTCCCATTAACGTTTTTTGTTTTTTATGAGCGGTGCAGTGAAAATGTTATTAGATCAATTTCAGGTGTCGAACCATGTGTTTTATATAGTAAAGCGTTCGCTATTTTTTAAAATATAAAACAATAATCGCCCCTAATTTAATTCAAATATTCTTAATAGATGTCAATTAAAACCTTTTTTTAAATATATATATATATATATATATATATATATATATATATATATATATATATATATATATATATATATATATATATATATATATTATATATGGGTACCGGTCGAAATTGGATATTTTACAACTGGATTTGGCGAAACAGGATAATTCAAAACTGGATATTTTAAAACGAGATAAGGTACAAAACGAGATATGGTACAAAACTGGATATTTCAAAATTGGATATTTCAATACGAGAAAAGGTACAAAACGAGATATGGTACAAAACTGGATATTTCAAAAATTGATATTTTAAAACGAGATAGGGTACAAAACGAAATATGGTACAAAACTGGGTATTTCAAAACCGGATATTTCGACATGTGATTTAAACTTAAAATGATTTTTTGGGAAAGTTCAGGAATATGGTCAATTAGGAAGAAACTCGGTGAGTTCTTGACCGATTATGATGAAATTCGATATGTAGGATGAAAATATGATTTTAAAATGATTTTTCAAGTCAATGATTATTTTAACAAGATGAAAAAAGCAGCAGTTAAAAAAAACCATTAAGAGAAGGAAAATTCAATCTCTTTGTTTAAAATTATTCAAGTATGAAACCTTACTGGCCATATTCTAGAGGTTTTCCCAAAAAAGGTTTAAAAATCAAATTTAATTATGCAATTAAAGAAAAAAACATTAAGTGAATGAATATTCTATTTCTCTCCTTTGAAATATTCAAGTATGGAACCTGACTGGCCTTATTCCAGAACTTTCCCAACAAATCATTTTAAAATCCCATTTTGATCCTGCATATCGAATTTCATCATAATCGGGTAAGAACTCGCCGAGTCCCTTTCTAACAAGCCATATTCCAGAACTTTCCCAAAAAATCATTTTTAAATCCCATTTTCATCCTACATATCTAATTTTATCATAATCGGTTAAGAACTTGCCGAGTTCCTTCCTAACTGGCCATATTCCAGAACTATTTCAAAAAATCATTTTAAAATCCCATTTTCATCTTACATATCGAATTTCATCAAAATCGGTTAAGAAATCACCGAGTTCCTTCCTAACTGGCCATATTCCAGAACTTTCCCAAATAATCATTTTAAGTTTAAATCACATGTCAAAATATCCTGTTTTGAAACTATTACACTATGAAGTCATCAAAGTAACATTTTTAAAATATGTTTCGTTAGTTTTGTTTTAATTTTTTTATTATAGATTAGTACTCTGATTGATTTCGCGCGAAATTTTTGTTTATAATTTTATAATTTGTAAGTTGTCCTCTATATATCAGAGATAACGCGCATAACTTTCCAAACCAATTTCACTTAAGACCCATGAGTTGAAAACCCATTGATCTTAACAAAGCGGCGTTTAATTATGATAATGAGCTCGAATACTGACGAAATAATATCGGGTAAAGTTAATATGCCA
The DNA here is from genome assembly GCA_963556175.1 of Tipula confusa. NCBI lineage: Eukaryota > Metazoa > Arthropoda > Insecta > Diptera > Tipulidae > Tipula > Tipula confusa. The sequence goes on along the minus strand of OY744475.1, from coordinate 168,652,238 downwards.
CCACTGGCTCAGCTACTAGAACCACTTTTAACTTATGTGGCTGAATATATTAGGAAGTTCAAACACTTTTTATAACATTTTCAGAAATACAACACATGCTTTCAAATGACATCGTTTGGAGCGACGAATATTGTGAGATATGAGCAAGAGCAAATGCATCACCGATTGTTTCATTCTTCCAGTATACCGGAAAAAAATCAATACCATACAACTGAAGTTGATAACTTCAGTTGTAAGGTATTTGTATATATACATATATCGTATCATGATTTAATACCAACAATCTACTCACATCCTGAAGTGTCGTCAACTTTTCAAAAAAATTAATCGTTGATATGTATGCTAAAATATGCTTCTGATCCAAAAGGTCTATGAAAAGAACACAAACAAAATATGAGCCACACTTCTCCAAAAACGAAGAAAAACCACGGCCTGGATATACAATATTTGGGAATATAGCAAACAGTAGTACTGTGTAGAATTGCGCTGCCATCTAGTATAATTTTAAAATACAACCAAGACTGGGATACAAAACATTATCACATAACCAGGAGAGTACAGAAAAATCAAAAGTGGAAGGTTAAAGTGGATAGACAACAGATTGTGTCTTTAACTTTAATTAAGAATCTGTGAATTATAATCGACGGTATACTATCATTTAAAAGTCCATATTTACACACTGTAAGTAAGAATATTTGGAAATTGAATAGGGCTTTTTGCAAATATTGCCGATCGAAAGAGGGACTCTGCAATAATTTCAGATTATTACTAACTAATATATTTCCGCATCTAAAACGTAATATATGGCACTCCAATTTATGCCAGTGCTATGAAAGGGTGCTCGTTTAAACAAATGTTGCAACTGTTTATAGGTTAAAACTATACACCTTATATAGGTGAGAAAATTAATAAATAAATGCCTCACAAAAATTGATTACTTTCAAACTTATCTAAATAACTTCAAGCACAATGATAATTCATACCCTGAGTACGTGAGAAAAACTGGGGATGTGTTTTTTTTAATCCGCTTGCGAATTAACATATTTTCAGCAACAGTTATTGATTGTATTCTGCAATCCGAAGAAACTTGGAAGATGTTGTATGATATGACTGCAAAAATATAAAACTGGTGGAGTCTAGAGCTGAGCCAGTTTGGTGACTTAATACTTAGCGGTAGCTCCAAGAGGCAATGGAATATAGCAATGGAATTTGAGGGTTACGATTTACTATTGCAATGTTGAAAAAAAAACTCACACACACACACACACAAATTATGCTTGAACAAACAACTGCGAAATCTAATTGAATTTAATTAAATGCTAATTAAAAATTAATTGATAAGAATTATTTAAAAAAATTTTAAACAAATTTAACGCAACTGCTTTTAGCTGCTCATAATAAATTAAATAGGATTTATGATTATTTAACTTAGCAAGTGCAAGAACCATTAGTATAAGATTATTCCAATTCCGCAACTGAAAATTCCATTTCATTAATCTCAATTGTGAATACAGAATTAGATGCTTATCATACGAGAAATTACGTCATGCCTATACATAACCACACCTGAATTGGAATCTACTTTCTCGGAATTCAACCTCGATCGTTGTAACTAAACCATAATGTTTAAATATAATTTTAGATCCGATAATTCTGTGATGTTAGATTCTGCTGAAATTTGATAAAATTTAGTAACCAAAATTAACAATAAAATTTCTGGTGTAATTTCTAAAAGATAACAAGTATGAACGGCTAACTAATCGTATATCATACGAGGTAGGTAGGTTTTAATAAACTCAGACCTCAAATTAAGACAATGTATAAATTTGGATTTTTACTGTAAAAATCACGAACTTGTTTGCCCTAAACAGACTCTTCTGATTGGTTTGTCACCATAAATACCATATGTTAAGCATATCCAATCTGCTGGAAAATCCTTGTTACTTATCACCATTATTTTTTTTGACTGAATACAGTAATATCTTGAGTGCAATTCCCATCGTTACATTAGCACACCTAAATACTTTATTGCACTAAATTGAGCAACAAAATTTCGTGATACAATGATGAAGGAATCCGTTGTCATAATTTCGGACACCTTTAAATGTATACCTCTTACTGGCAGGTAAATAATATGCCATAACTTTTTTTACTGGCGATCTAACCAATAATTGGTCAATCATTTAAACACATAAGCAAAGTGTCTAATGAAAGAAGACAATCACGCCTACCTATTTCTTTTTAAATATAATGGTTTAACAAACCATTGCAAAACACCTTGTATTTTAGGCTCACGATTCCATTTGGTTCCATAATATGCCGCATTTAATCTCTTTTATCTTTGTATTTTTCCGGATTTCTCCTTTATGGTACGATACATACTTGGAATAATTCAGAATCAGAATTAGACATCAATATTGTCCACCCACAAAATATCCACATCAATAAATCAATACACTGATTAGAGCATTTTTCACTCTTGGTGACCCCAATAGTGGAAAATAACAACTCCAGAAGTTAGTGCGATTGTGAAACGTATACGTTCTTCTATAGACTATAGACTATATACTTTGTTGCTCGACACCAAGTCGACATTCCTCATTAAACGAATCATTCTTGTGCTAGATTTTACCTTATCTCGAGTCGCCTGCGGGCGGCTCTGACAACCGAAGTTTTTAATACCTCCGTTAGGGTGCCCTTTGACCACAGAGGCCGTACAGAACAGTATTACTGTTTATTCAGAATAGTTTTGGTCTGACTCATAGTTTTAACCTCCAGTTAGATACTGATTTGATCTAAATAAAATAAATGTAGATAGTTTCGTATCCGATTTTTAGAAGACTCAACATCTTGTCGATTAATTCTAAAATAAACAATTTATATATATATATATATTTTTTTTTTTTTTTTTTTTTTTCATTTATAAATAAAATAATTCAAACAAATTTTTTTCTTAATTTCCATCATCATAAAAGATTAGTATTAATGCTACATCGTTGTAGAATCGATTACAATAATTTGTGTAGAAGTAAATGCTGAATATGAGGCACACACATTCATTTAAAACGACCAGCTACTACTTGTGTTTAAGATGTATGTAATACGTACAAAAAAACAGTATCTCCAACAGGAGGTCACATTTGAGTTAATTTTTGTTATACACCACAGTTTCATCGCTTTGTTTACACTTTAAGCGATTATATGTACAAACTATAGTGATAAAAAAACTCACTATACTGGCAAAACATGACATGCTATAATTTTAAACGGAACCAAATCTTATTTCTACGCTAGAAAATTTGCTAGGGTTTTAATTACTGAAATTATTACGGTATTTTAATCTGAGGCCTAATTGGAACTAATAGTTTGAGAACATGCACCGATGAGAACTGATTTTGGTGAGTGAGATTGAAGTATTTTGAAGGTAGTTTGGCTTTATTCACATCAGAAAATACTGGGACATCTCTTATAACAGTACTTCATATTAATGACTAAATTTATGACCTACCTATATAAAAAATGATTAAATGATCTTAATCGTATAGAAGAAGTATTCAATAAAAGCTTTAAATTGGTTCTTCTTGCAGTGATTTAGGTAGCTGGATGATCTTGAAATGTTTCCGGAAAAACTCCAAATTCTTTGTGGGTATTCGCTTTGGAAGTGGTCAATATACATTCGCCGTATGTTGCAACAAAAATCGTTATCTCATATTTATATGTTTATCCAAATCCTTACAATATATTATTGTCATTGATTTGAACCATTGAATTTTATAATGCCATCATGCATCTTTGATGGTGTCTATACTATTTCCTGTTGCCCATCAAAACTATACAAATAAGATCAAAAACAGGAAAATTTCCGAAATTCAGAAAATTTATGATGGTTAGCACTGCCAACTGTGAAATTTTTGTAACAAATCGAAAGTATCCAAAATTCAAAAAATACATGACAGTTTTTTGACACAAATTAACCATTGCCAGAATTCAGAAAAAACACGATTAGGCCACCAATCGAAAATTTCCCATAGCCAAACTTCTTCGAATAGTGTCAAATCAAAAGTGCATTATCTATTTTCTTCAAATGGTGGAAGTCGGCAGATGATAACTAGCAGGGTTTTCCATAATAAATAACGACTTTAAACTGTCAATGGCTTCAGTTTTTCCAAATTATTGGATACAACTGAATCATCTCGTAGCTATTAATGATAGATTTAAAGCAACTTTTCTGGGACATTCTAAGAATTGAACGATTTCTTTCAGATATTAAAGTTTTTTAAAGTAATCCATATTACCATGAAAGCTTGGCAACCTTGCGCATAGAAAGATAAGTATAACAACCCCAAAAAATTAGAGTTAGTTTAAAAGGAGTTTTATATATTATTATATTATTATATTATTATATTATTATATTATTATATTATTATATTATTATATTATTATATTATTATATTATTATATTATTATATTATTATATTATTATATTATTATATTATTATATTATTATATTATTATATTATTATATTATTATATTATTATATTATTATATTATTATATTATTATATTATTATATTATTATATTATTATATTATTATATTATTATATTATTATATTATTATATTATTATATTATTATATTATTATATTATTATATTATTATATTATTATATTATTATATTATTATATTATTATATTATTATATTATTATATTATTATATTATTATATTATTATATTATTATATTATTATATTATTATATTATTATATTATTATATTATTATATTATTATATTATTATATTATTATATTATTATATTATTATATTATTATATTATTATATTATTATATTATTATATTATTATATTATTATATTATTATATTATTATATTATTATATTATTATATTATTATATTATTATATTATTATATTATTATATTATTATATTATTATATTATTATATTATTATATTATTATATTATTATATTATTATATTATTATATTATTATATTATTATATTATTATATTATTATATTATTATATTATTATATTATTATATTATTATATTATTATATTATTATATTATTATATTATTATATTATTATATTATTATATTATTATATTATTATATTATTATATTATTATATTATTATATTATTATATTATTATATTATTATATTATTATATTATTATATTATTATATTATTATATTATTATATTATTATATTATTATATTATTATATTATTATATTATTATATTATTATATTATTATATTATTATATTATTATATTATTATATTATTATATTATTATATTATTATATTATTATATTATTATATTATTATATTATTATATTATTATATTATTATATTATTATATTATTATATTATTATATTATTATATTATTATATTATTATATTATTATATTATTATATTATTATATTATTATATTATTATATTATTATATTATTATATTATTATATTATTATATTATTATATTATTATATTATTATATTATTATATTATTATATTATTATATTATTATATTATTATATTATTATATTATTATATTATTATATTATTATATTATTATATTATTATATTATTATATTATTATATTATTATATTATTATATTATTATATTATTATATTATTATATTATTATATTATTATATTATTATATTATTATATTATTATATTATTATATTATTATATTATTATATTATTATATTATTATATTATTATATTATTATATTATTATATTATTATATTATTATATTATTATATTATTATATTATTATATTATTATATTATTATATTATTATATTATTATATTATTATATTATTATATTATTATATTATTATATTATTATATTATTATATTATTATATTATTATATTATTATATTATTATATTATTATATTATTATATTATTATATTATTATATTATTATATTATTATATTATTATATTATTATATTATTATATTATTATATTATTATATTATTATATTATTATATTATTATATTATTATATTATTATATTATTATATTATTATATTATTATATTATTATATTATTATATTATTATATTATTATATTATTATATTATTATATTATTATATTATTATATTATTATATTATTATATTATTATATTATTATATTATTATATTATTATATTATTATATTATTATATTATTATATTATTATATTATTATATTATTATATTATTATATTATTATATTATTATATTATTATATTATTATATTATTATATTATTATATTATTATATTATTATATTATTATATTATTATATTATTATATTATTATATTATTATATTATTATATTATTATATTATTATATTATTATATTATTATATTATTATATTATTATATTATTATATTATTATATTATTATATTATTATATTATTATATTATTATATTATTATATTATTATATTATTATATTATTATATTATTATATTATTATATTATTATATTATTATATTATTATATTATTATATTATTATATTATTATATTATTATATTATTATATTATTATATTATTATATTATTATATTATTATATTATTATATTATTATATTATTATATTATTATATTATTATATTATTATATTATTATATTATTATATTATTATATTATTATATTATTATATTATTATATTATTATATTATTATATTATTATATTATTATATTATTATATTATTATATTATTATATTATTATATTATTATATTATTATATTATTATATTATTATATTATTATATTATTATATTATTATATTATTATATTATTATATTATTATATTATTATATTATTATATTATTATATTATTATATTATTATATTATTATATTATTATATTATTATATTATTATATTATTATATTATTATATTATTATATTATTATATTATTATATTATTATATTATTATATTATTATATTATTATATTATTATATTATTATATTATTATATTATTATATTATTATATTATTATATTATTATATTATTATATTATTATATTATTATATTATTATATTATTATATTATTATATTATTATATTATTATATTATTATATTATTATATTATTATATTATTATATTATTATATTATTATATTATTATATTATTATATTATTATATTATTATATTATTATATTATTATATTATTATATTATTATATTATTATATTATTATATTATTATATTATTATATTATTATATTATTATATTATTATATTATTATATTATTATATTATTATATTATTATATTATTATATTATTATATTATTATATTATTATATTATTATATTATTATATTATTATATTATTATATTATTATATTATTATATTATTATATTATTATATTATTATATTATTATATTATTATATTATTATATTATTATATTATTATATTATTATATTATTATATTATTATATTATTATATTATTATATTATTATATTATTATATTATTATATTATTATATTATTATATTATTATATTATTATATTATTATATTATTATATTATTATATTATTATATTATTATATTATTATATTATTATATTATTATATTATTATATTATTATATTATTATATTATTATATTATTATATTATTATATTATTATATTATTATATTATTATATTATTATATTATTATATTATTATATTATTATATTATTATATTATTATATTATTATATTATTATATTATTATATTATTATATTATTATATTATTATATTATTATATTATTATATTATTATATTATTATATTATTATATTATTATATTATTATATTATTATATTATTATATTATTATATTATTATATTATTATATTATTATATTATTATATTATTATATTATTATATTATTATATTATTATATTATTATATTATTATATTATTATATTATTATATTATTATATTATTATATTATTATATTATTATATTATTATATTATTATATTATTATATTATTATATTATTATATTATTATATTATTATATTATTATATTATTATATTATTATATTATTATATTATTATATTATTATATTATTATATTATTATATTATTATATTATTATATTATTATATTATTATATTATTATATTATTATATTATTATATTATTATATTATTATATTATTATATTATTATATTATTATATTATTATATTATTATATTATTATATTATTATATTATTATATTATTATATTATTATATTATTATATTATTATATTATTATATTATTATATTATTATATTATTATATTATTATATTATTATATTATTATATTATTATATTATTATATTATTATATTATTATATTATTATATTATTATATTATTATATTATTATATTATTATATTATTATATTATTATATTATTATATTATTATATTATTATATTATTATATTATTATATTATTATATTATTATATTATTATATTATTATATTATTATATTATTATATTATTATATTATTATATTATTATATTATTATATTATTATATTATTATATTATTATATTATTATATTATTATATTATTATATTATTATATTATTATATTATTATATTATTATATTATTATATTATTATATTATTATATTATTATATTATTATATTATTATATTATTATATTATTATATTATTATATTATTATATTATTATATTATTATATTATTATATTATTATATTATTATATTATTATATTATTATATTATTATATTATTATATTATTATATTATTATATTATTATATTATTATATTATTATATTATTATATTATTATATTATTATATTATTATATTATTATATTATTATATTATTATATTATTATATTATTATATTATTATATTATTATATTATTATATTATTATATTATTATATTATTATATTATTATATTATTATATTATTATATTATTATATTATTATATTATTATATTATTATATTATTATATTATTATATTATTATATTATTATATTATTATATTATTATATTATTATATTATTATATTATTATATTATTATATTATTATATTATTATATTATTATATTATTATATTATTATATTATTATATTATTATATTATTATATTATTATATTATTATATTATTATATTATTATATTATTATATTATTATATTATTATATTATTATATTATTATATTATTATATTATTATATTATTATATTATTATATTATTATATTATTATATTATTATATTATTATATTATTATATTATTATATTATTATATTATTATATTATTATATTATTATATTATTATATTATTATATTATTATATTATTATATTATTATATTATTATATTATTATATTATTATATTATTATATTATTATATTATTATATTATTATATTATTATATTATTATATTATTATATTATTATATTATTATATTATTATATTATTATATTATTATATTATTATATTATTATATTATTATATTATTATATTATTATATTATTATATTATTATATTATTATATTATTATATTATTATATTATTATATTATTATATTATTATATTATTATATTATTATATTATTATATTATTATATTATTATATTATTATATTATTATATTATTATATTATTATATTATTATATTATTATATTATTATATTATTATATTATTATATTATTATATTATTATATTATTATATTATTATATTATTATATTATTATATTATTATATTATTATATTATTATATTATTATATTATTATATTATTATATTATTATATTATTATATTATTATATTATTATATTATTATATTATTATATTATTATATTATTATATTATTATATTATTATATTATTATATTATTATATTATTATATTATTATATTATTATATTATTATATTATTATATTATTATATTATTATATTATTATATTATTATATTATTATATTATTATATTATTATATTATTATATTATTATATTATTATATTATTATATTATTATATTATTATATTATTATATTATTATATTATTATATTATTATATTATTATATTATTATATTATTATATTATTATATTATTATATTATTATATTATTATATTATTATATTATTATATTATTATATTATTATATTATTATATTATTATATTATTATATTATTATATTATTATATTATTATATTATTATATTATTATATTATTATATTATTATATTATTATATTATTATATTATTATATTATTATATTATTATATTATTATATTATTATATTATTATATTATTATATTATTATATTATTATATTATTATATTATTATATTATTATATTATTATATTATTATATTATTATATTATTATATTATTATATTATTATATTATTATATTATTATATTATTATATTATTATATTATTATATTATTATATTATTATATTATTATATTATTATATTATTATATTATTATATTATTATATTATTATATTATTATATTATTATATTATTATATTATTATATTATTATATTATTATATTATTATATTATTATATTATTATATTATTATATTATTATATTATTATATTATTATATTATTATATTATTATATTATTATATTATTATATTATTATATTATTATATTATTATATTATTATATTATTATATTATTATATTATTATATTATTATATTATTATATTATTATATTATTATATTATTATATTATTATATTATTATATTATTATATTATTATATTATTATATTATTATATTATTATATTATTATATTATTATATTATTATATTATTATATTATTATATTATTATATTATTATATTATTATATTATTATATTATTATATTATTATATTATTATATTATTATATTATTATATTATTATATTATTATATTATTATATTATTATATTATTATATTATTATATTATTATATTATTATATTATTATATTATTATATTATTATATTATTATATTATTATATTATTATATTATTATATTATTATATTATTATATTATTATATTATTATATTATTATATTATTATATTATTATATTATTATATTATTATATTATTATATTATTATATTATTATATTATTATATTATTATATTATTATATTATTATATTATTATATTATTATATTATTATATTATTATATTATTATATTATTATATTATTATATTATTATATTATTATATTATTATATTATTATATTATTATATTATTATATTATTATATTATTATATTATTATATTATTATATTATTATATTATTATATTATTATATTATTATATTATTATATTATTATATTATTATATTATTATATTATTATATTATTATATTATTATATTATTATATTATTATATTATTATATTATTATATTATTATATTATTATATTATTATATTATTATATTATTATATTATTATATTATTATATTATTATATTATTATATTATTATATTATTATATTATTATATTATTATATTATTATATTATTATATTATTATATTATTATATTATTATATTATTATATTATTATATTATTATATTATTATATTATTATATTATTATATTATTATATTATTATATTATTATATTATTATATTATTATATTATTATATTATTATATTATTATATTATTATATTATTATATTATTATATTATTATATTATTATATTATTATATTATTATATTATTATATTATTATATTATTATATTATTATATTATTATATTATTATATTATTATATTATTATATTATTATATTATTATATTATTATATTATTATATTATTATATTATTATATTATTATATTATTATATTATTATATTATTATATTATTATATTATTATATTATTATATTATTATATTATTATATTATTATATTATTATATTATTATATTATTATATTATTATATTATTATATTATTATATTATTATATTATTATATTATTATATTATTATATTATTATATTATTATATTATTATATTATTATATTATTATATTATTATATTATTATATTATTATATTATTATATTATTATATTATTATATTATTATATTATTATATTATTATATTATTATATTATTATATTATTATATTATTATATTATTATATTATTATATTATTATATATTATATTATTATATTATTATATTATTATATTATTATATTATTATATTATTATATTATTATATTATTATATTATTATATTATTATATTATTATATTATTATATTATTATATTATTATATTATTATATTATTATATTATTATATTATTATATTATTATATTATTATATTATTATATTATTATATTATTATATTATTATATTATTATATTATTATATTATTATATTATTATATTATTATATTATTATATTATTATATTATTATATTATTATATTATTATATTATTATATTATTATATTATTATATTATTATATTATTATATTATTATATTATTATATTATTATATTATTATATTATTATATTATTATATTATTATATTATTATATTATTATATTATTATATTATTATATTATTATATTATTATATTATTATATTATTATATTATTATATTATTATATTATTATATTATTATATTATTATATTATTATATTATTATATTATTATATTATTATATTATTATATTATTATATTATTATATTATTATATTATTATATTATTATATTATTATATTATTATATTATTATATTATTATATTATTATATTATTATATTATTATATTATTATATTATTATATTATTATATTATTATATTATTATATTATTATATTATTATATTATTATATTATTATATTATTATATTATTATATTATTATATTATTATATTATTATATTATTATATTATTATATTATTATATTATTATATTATTATATTATTATATTATTATATTATTATATTATTATATTATTATATTATTATATTATTATATTATTATATTATTATATTATTATATTATTATATTATTATATTATTATATTATTATATTATTATATTATTATATTATTATATTATTATATTATTATATTATTATATTATTATATTATTATATTATTATATTATTATATTATTATATTATTATATTATTATATTATTATATTATTATATTATTATATTATTATATTATTAAATATATTATTATGACTGGTTGCGGACTGGAGATGCTGATAAAAAATTGCAGAAATCGAAGCAGTTGATCACATGCAGTTTTTTTATTTGTAACACGGGAGTACTGTGGTAACCGACATTTTGGGAGGTCCTGGTTAATCTTTGACCATACACCCTAATCACTCAATTAAAGCATCTTAGATTTGGTCATCATTCTATAATTGTTATTCCAATCAAGTCAAGAGTAAACAAAAGCAATTTATGTTGTATGTTCCACTATGTTACCTACTGAATGAAGATTAGATTTGATCTTCTGCCATACCGCTTTAATCTCTTGAGATTGCATCAATTCGATGATAGACGAGTAGTTTAGTCCTGAGCTGTATTTGTTCGAACGTGGTAGCATTATTTACAGTTAAAGCCGATCCAGTTTCTACTATAACCTTGAAATTAGTGAAACGGTAACGAGCATGTAGCCAGAAATTCATTGTTTGTTATTATAGATTTTTAATTACTGTACGCAATCTGATCAGTAAATAAATAAATAACGATGTTTTTCCTAAGATGTGTCAACAAAGGTAAATTTTTTGGGTAAAGAACTAAATTAGTGAACAACATAGACAAAAAAAAATCGAGTAACTGTCAAAATTTCAACGTACATTAGTTATAAGTGACTGCGCATGCCGAAAATTAATAGTATAGTAAAACTGCGTAATGTCACTTTGATTTCACAACAATATCAGGTAAAACTAAGTTAAATTACTCAGATGGCTTTTCTTAGATAAAAGCGTTTATGAACTTTTTAAAAAATACACAATTAACCTGACCTATCACAAATTTGCTAAACAAAAATAGATAATATTTCTAATCTAAAATTATTTACATGTCACAATATTTGTCTTAACAATAATGATGTCAACGTTTTATTTATTTGTTAAAACAGTAATTTATAATAAGTTTAATGAAATGATGCGTAATTTTAACGAAATTACTTAATCTTAAAATATTTTACGAAACAATCAAAACCACAATGTTCTTAACCTTTTATCGCGAAAATTACTAAATATAGAACAGTCAAATAATAAAACTGCTAATAACATAATCAAAAGTTAAGGCAAAGGTTTAACCTTTAAGAGTAAATATATATGATGTAAACGGTTTGAATCAATAATAAAAGTGGATCACACAATTATCAAGAGCACATTTTACCTCAACTAAAATTTCAACTAACACACTTTATCTTAAATTTACGATATTTACAAAAAAAAATATTTGATTGATCGATTTCCCGGTAGCCAATATTTAAATTACTGTTAGTGTAAGACAATCAAATTTTTGTTGTACTGCTCTGCACTCTGCCATCTCTTATTAGCAACTCCAGTATGCCGCCATTCATCTGTGATCTGCAATGGTACCCTGAAAACAAAACTATTAACAAACTAACTACTCTTAGTCGTAGGCTGTAATAAATTGAATTAATTTTGCTCTGAAATTATAATTAATTAATTTTTAATATAATAACATTGTTATACAATTTAATTCCTGGAAGCCATAGTCTGTAATAAATTGGATTAGCTTCCACCTGAAATTCATAATTAATTAGTCCATCCCATCATTAAATACCAAATTATAAAATTTTGCAAAATTTATCAAGACAACAATGTAACAATCTGTTACTATAACATTACAATAGCACAATGCTACAACGCAACAAAACTGCGCAATGAACCAAACAAAATATCAGCACAAACGCCCCCCTCCATGTAAGTCATTATAAAACACACAGTGCAACACGCTTGACGCTTGCGGTCTCCCGTCCACCGAAACTCCATTCTAAAGCCTTTTTGAGAGCTATTAACCCAAAAGGCTCACAACATTCCAATTCAGCATCGCACCAATCGATTTCGAATCGCATTCCAGCCCACCAAAACCAGCCTCCATGTAAGCCGGTCCTACTTAAGCCGCTCCTACTCGCTGCACGAAAAACACAAATATACCCCACAATATAATAAGAAATTAATATAATAACACAGATACAAATTGCCACAAAAACCCGGTGGTGTACCAAACTTGAAAATCCAAAACCCCAAAGTGCCCAAAGGAAGGGGGCGCAAAGGAACACAATGCCTACAGAAAATGATTTTGCTTGTGCAAAGAGATCCTCTGAGTACAGGAAAATCTGTTCCAAGTGAGTCAAACAGCATGTAAGAGAAACAGAAACTATTGTCAAAACTGTACACAGACGGCCCTGTAAAGCAAATGTAAAAGAAGCCATTTATAAGCCAGATGAATAAAAAACCGGCTAAACCCCGCTCGAACCTATTTAGCGAAACATACCGCGCTCCGGCGGACAACACTTTAAAACAATGAATCTAGGTAATAAAACCGTGACAATCCAAAATACATACCCTTCTTGCGGGCTAAAAGTGATCAAAATTAATCGAAAACAATCAAAATGTTTCATAGTCAATAACATTAAATACAAACCAAAACATTTACACAAACCCCACCCCTCCCTCCTGGCACGAACAAACCAAAGCCATTCCCGTCCTCACATCCTACAACTATTCCCAACCTGTCCAGTCATAGGCAATTCCAAGCAATTTCCATGTCCACACCTCACGCCAGCACCTCAAACCGGGAACACACATCGACACTTCCACATAACTGACAATCAACGGTAACATTCTAATAGGAACCTATTCAATCAGATCCAATCAGACATGAATGATATAAAGAAAAAAACACCCATAAACTATTACAGAAACAATAGAGTTTATAACGACGGCGGTGACGTGTCGTTATTTTAATTATTCAGATTTTGGATGTTGTGCAAAGCAAAGCTCAGTTTCGATCTGATGAGGAATCGTAAATAATTTTGATAAAAATTATTTGTCATCTCATCAGGCCATGGCGACCGAGTGCTATGTGTAATAGCTACTTTACGCTCTATATATATTTATGTACAGTGTACATGTAGCGTTAGCGAATTATATGAAAATTGCACGAAATATCTGAATAATTTTTTAATTGTGTGTGTAGCGATGGTCGCTACTAGTTCACAATGGAGATGTAGTGATACACAATCCACACATACTATATAGGATGCCTCACAAACCTCAACAACAACAGACCATGACACCGTGATTCAATACACAATCGATGAACACGAACCATGCCATCAATGACAATCGAAACACATCACACATGAATACTAGACGCAACAAACACTTGAAAAACCAAAAACCACGGTACTTCCAATTCAGGAAATTATGTTTTAAAGACACAAAACAATAACTTCTTAAACTAAACTGCTTTCCGTTTTTTACTAAATCCCTTAAATTGCTAAGCCCTACATGAATCCTACTTCCCCTATATATATGCCCCTATATATATGCATATATACATACACACACACACACACACACACACACACACACACACACACACTCATATATTTACATAAACACATATAACGAAATATATAATAAACATATGTGCACATATACACATATAACTATTAACAACCTACAACGATAATACATCCCTTGCTAAGAAAAAAAAAAAAAAAGAAAATGTGTTTACCACGAACACAAAAATAACTAAAATTCTCAAACTATCAGATAAAATAAAAATGCACAATCAAAAATTATGCACTGACACCTGTCTCTGGGAACAACGACAGAGTTCAAGATCCACCCCATCACCCGATTCACACACACTCACAAACTGCACAACCCAAACCACAAAAAAAAATTTCAAGAAATGAAGAGATCGAACAAAAACACGTTCGATCTCTTTAACGAACAAAAATGCACGCCCAACAATGTAGGACCAACTCTTGTGAAAAAAATACTGAAGAAAATTCGAACGAACGCAACCTTAAAAGCGCCTTCATTGTAACGGCCACGAACAGTCTAGCATTACAAAGCCTTCGTAAACTGCCCCGTAAACGAAACGCCATGCCTAAAGGAACAACCAAAAATACACTCGCATTTATAAACAATAACAAAACCAAAAAAATGTGTAAAATAATATAACTTAATAATTCTATAATAATAATTAAATTAAATTGTCAAATTAATTTTTTTTTAAATATACAAATTAAATTAAATATAAAAACGTAATACATATCTTATAAAATTTGTTATTGATACATATAACAATCAACCCAATTAACATTTGACAGATCCTATTCCTATTAATGCACATGTATATTTGCACTAGTGTACATTTTAAGTTCAATGTTTGATTTGGTGAATAAAAACATCAATTGTGTCTTTGCTACCAAGCTAATCGTTTAATTCTACCACTTGCTGCCATGTCATTAATTCACACGTCATTAATTGCCAACAGAGAATAATCATTTATTTTAATAATTTTTTTCTGTTTTTCTACTTTCACTACACTATAAACAAACTTTGTACGTTTAAATACTCTATAACACTAAACTTAACTGAAAAATTCCACTTGCACTATTTAAATTATTTATTTTTCCACTATCGACTAACAAATGCGTCTACCATTTGTTAGTCGAGACTCACCCGCCATATTTACAAAAAAAAATATCTAAAAAAATTTGATAATACCTCGACTTGGGAATTCCTAATGAATTGCTAAAATTATGAAAAATGTTCAAAACATATTTTGACTACTCTATCCACTTCCACCGGAGCAATTCAACTTAAATTTAAAATCTTAAAAATAATTTATTTGGAAGTTTACATGGTTTACATACCACCTTTTAATTCAAGACAGAGCCATTGACAATCATGTGAAATCTCAGTTGTATGATGCACTTAGCACGGAAATCACTAATTTAGTGATCAAACTGAGTGTCCAGAAAAACACCAATTTTAACATCGATTTACTCCTTGTAACACATATACAATTATGAATAGCTGCAGAAATGTAGGTAGGTTCATGAGAACTACTAATATTCAGAAGAATATTTCAATTAAATTATCACTAAATGGATATTTAATAGCAGTGTTTACACTGATTTCAATGATTTTAAGTATGGAAATCAGTCACCACAATCGAACCCCTACAACGTGTTTTATTCACGTAAATTCCAATTAACGTCTTCAAATTTGTGAGATGAATTCATTCGCCACCGTAAATTTGTAAAGGCACTGTCCAAAAATTAACCAAATTTATAAATATTTTGTCGCAGCATTTATGCTGATAGCGGAAGCTTTTAATTAAGGTGTAGTGATCAATAATTGTGAATACAAATTTTTGGTCACACATAAATTAATGATCGTCATGCAATGCTATAGACTGCTATACAGTCTCGCGATGATACTCCCAATGTTAACGACGATCAACACTACGACGATTATGAAATTATAATGAATTTTACGTAACGAATTTAAACAACCGACCGACAATGAGACGACTACGAACGAAGCTATAAAAAAATAAAAAGTGGTATAGACGGAATTGAAAACGCGTTTTTTAGTCAGTCTTTGATTATTCGTTTTTTTTTGGATGTCAAGAAGCGGAGCAAAATTTAAGAATATTAAATTAGTAATTATAATAAATCAAACAAAAAACAAATTGGATAAATAATCAAAATATCCAAGGAGATATTTATAAAGGTACCTCTCAATTCCAATCAGAGTTTTAGCGGCCATTGCTACACACGCAATTAAAAATTATTCAGATATTTCGTGCTAATCCATATAATTCGCTAACGCTACATGTGCACTGTACATAAATATAAATAGAGCGTCAAGAAGCATAATTACACATTGCACTCGGTCGCCATGGCTGATGAGATGACGATTAATTTTTAACAAATTATTACGATTCCTCATTAGATCGAAACTGAGCTTTGCTTTGCACACCACCTACATCTGAATAATTAAAATAACGACACAACGTTACCGCCGTCGTTATAGACTACTGTTACGTATGATATTGGCATTTCATTCATGTTCGTAAATTGGTAAAGGCTACCACTGCCCATAAATTTAACACCCAATTAATTTGTAGAAATGAATGAATATTTTATGGTAGTATTTATGGCCTTATTAATAAATTAAAATTAAATAATTGGATCTTGCACCGTTAACTGAATTGTGTGCAAACTAATTCGTAATAAGTTGTCCAACAGGTGCCGTCATAGACGCGGTACGGAACAGAATTTCATTTCATTCTTGTTAAAATAATTATTACCGTTATTACAAAAACGTATCAAAACAAATAATTATAAAATAATTATTTTAGGCGTTCTTTTGACGTAATTTATTTCATGGTTCTCTCTAGTAACGTCATTTTTTATATCTCTTAGACAATAACCAAAAGAATTGTTATCTTTGCAAAAAAATAAGAGAATCTTAAGTTTTCATTGGCTATATCCATCTTTAATAAGCTAAAACAAATAATATCTTTAGTTATTTAGCATAGAATTTTTATTATTTTTTCAAATGTTAAACAACATTCCTTTTAGTTCAGATGCTCTTATATTGAATAAACTATAAAGTTATTTATGTTACTATTATTGTTCTATATAAACAATTAGACCACAAATCTCAATTTTTATTTTATTTTGTTGTGGTAGTTTTCCAAATATATAAAACTATAAACTTTATTTTTAACACAAACACGTATTTCAAATATTTGAACCGGAAAATGTTTTAGAAAAACCAAAAATTTATAAAACCGTAATACACAGTGGAAATTCTTATCCGTATATATTCGAATGTCATTGTTTATGAATTCAATGTTTACCTTTTCAAATTGTATCTTAGATATAATAAAAGTTAAATGTGAGAAAACGATAATATACAGTGATGGAAAAAATTGTTTCAAACTTATGGTCTGGTGGATAACCTTAAATAGTTATATGGTAAATTTTTTTTTAAATTTATCAAATTCTAGATACTTATGGTCATCACTGTATATGTAGATAAGTAAAAGATAAGTAGATAGAAATAAATAGCCAAATTTTTATGTGATTGGTAACATAATATTGTGGTATGTGTTACTGGGCGATTTATGTTAGAGATTAAAGAAAAGATCATCGAATTTATTTATTTTGTTTAATTAATATTTTATTACGACTGAGTAGTTTACACATTTAGTAATTTACATTGCATATTATTATACATTTATTGGAATTAAGCATTAAAGGATAATCCCAGTTAACAATAATTCTGCAGTATGTTTCTTGCGCTGCTGTCGTTCTATCATCTAGGTCATTTTGAACCTAATGATTTGGTTCTTTGTAACCTTCTTGTTATAGTGATGTTGGTGATGTCATACAACGTATATCCTGATTTGCTTGCTCAGGAAGGCGTTAAAATATAGTAGAAGCTTATTTTAGATCGAGAGCTCGAAATATTCCCTAGAAGCCAGTGCATTTTCCTGAATTTGATGTTTAATACTTCTCTCTTTTTTTTATATGTTCCTTCCACCTTAGTTTAGCATCAAAGGTCATACCTAATTATTTAGCCGAGTTTTAATATGGTACCTTTTGTGAATAGATTATTTTTAGTATGTGCTCAACTCAGAGATTAGTAAAATCATATGTTGATTTAGTTACAATTTTGATACGCCATTTTTTTGTCCAATTGCAAATTTTATGTTTGGTCTCTATGCAGTTTGTTGTTAGTCAGTTATGTTTTGTGCTGACGTTAATATAGTATCATCAGCAAATGTTGCTATAGTTTGTTCAGTTTTGGGCATGTCGCTTGTATATAATGGACCCGAGGACACTACCTTGGGGTACTCCTGTTGTTATTTGCTTTAATTCAGAGTAATCATTCTCATACTTCACTCGAAAGTTCCTGTCTGAAATATACGATTTCTATAGCTCTTAAATTGTTTTCGTCAGATCACGGTGCATTTTGAATGCAAGCCCTTGATGCCATACCGTATCAAATGCTTGGGCTTCATCTAGGAATATCTTGGAGTATATTTGTTTGGATTCAAGTAATTTTTTCATTTCATCCGTAATTCTACGAACTTGTTCTACAGTCGAGTGTTTTTCCCGGAAACCAAAGTGATGTAAAGGAATTAGGTTTTTTATTTCTATTATTAGTTTTAGTCTTTTTAGAAGTAACTTTTCGAATCATTTTGATAGAGTTAGAAGCAGAGATATAGGTCTATATAAAAATTGGGCAATTGGCGGTTTGTTTGGTTATAGAATCATTATTTATTCTGCGACCTTTAATTGCCTTGGTATGTTTTCTTTATAAGATTGCTGCATTCATTATTTGCTATGATTTCTTCTTCCCTTTTTTGGTAAGCTTTTAATTACTTGACCTGTTATTAAGTCATACCCGGAGCCTTTTTGAGGTTATACTTTATTTCCCAAATGATTTGGTAAAGATGGTATTTGATGTTATTACAATATCTCGCAGTACTCTATCAATGAATTTGGAATTCATAGCGATCTCGTGATGCATTTCCATCGCAAAATCCATAAATAAAAATATAAATCAATGTACTCTTCACCTGTGAACTGTGCCATCATAATATTAATTTTCTTAAATTATTTAAAATTTTGTTTTAGAAAAGTGTCACAACACAAAATAATTTCTCAAAACTAATGAAAATATATAATTTTTGTTTTTTGAACATTTAAACAAAAGAGCCTACTGTTTAACTGATTGCCTACTGTTTAACTGATCAAAATAAAATTTACAATATTAATACAACAAAATCTCTTAATAAAGGTATTAACAACGACGAGCGTCAACGACAAGCGTCAACGATGAGCGTCAACGAATAAATATAAATTTCGACAGCGATATCGCTGTAGTAAACATAACAAACAAAAGCGTCAGCGGTTCGCGATATAAAAATAACAATAAAAAATTTTAACATGGCTGCTTAATACGCACTTTATTAAAAAGGCAACTTAAATAAATAAAAAAATAAAAAACAGTTGGCAACATTATTTCGCCGGCGATAAAATTAGAAATAAGGTATAAACAGAACCAAAGCGACAACGAAGAGCGTCGACGCCTGTTAAATTAAAAGCATAGTATGCTAACAGAAACATCGACGATAGCGACGACGATTTTTTCGTTGAAATAAATTTAGAATCTATTTCTAATTTTATCGACGGCGAAACAAATACGGTTATCCAAGGGTTAATGAAACTTCTTTCATTAACCCTTGGATAACACTAAATTTATCGACATCTGGGGTATTGATTGGTGGTGGTGGTTTTACTTTGTTTAGTCTTGCTGATAGTTGGTAATTGTTTTACATTTGCTCATTTCTGGAGACGACTTAGCTTTCCTTTTACTGGAAGAATTTACTTCTTGTGTTTTTGTTTTTTAGAGCCCTCCCTTTCTAAATCTTCCGATTGAATTACCACCTTTCGTTTCTTTGTCTTCTTTATTTTTCTGCGGTCGGCTTAAGGCTTCTACGTTGAACGGAATTTCAAGACCAGTTTGGTAGTAAATCTTTATGTTATGTTTAAGGTTTTTAACTTATTCTTCAAGAACTTGTATATGGTGCATTAAATTGCTTTATTTAATTCATTAATTTATTGTCTAGACTCGGCTAAAGCTTTGGTTACTTCCTCAGATTACGGGTTATTAATAGTTACTTGGGACGCAGTTGAGACTGCCGCAGCCATATTTAATTGTAGTTTACGACCACTTACATTTAGAACCTTTAGAGTTGGTGATCTCAACATTATTGTGCTCTTAGGAAAGTTGTTCCCTGAATTGGCAATAGTTGGTCCCACCCAGGATCCTTGTTATCGGCAACCAAATATTGATTTGGCGCTGTTAGAGACACATCCGTCTCGTTTTCTAATTTTGCTAGGTTATTATTTCTTATCATTGTTGCACGAGAAGCAACAATCACCCATGACAGAGCTCTGCATTATCATAGGAAGGCTATGGATTTAAATCGAATGTCACCCGGAGTTCACATACTAACGACTAAGCACCCTCTTAGCCACTCAGCCTTCGGCGTATGTAGTGTCACCTTTTTTTGGTCCGCCCGAGTATTAGATTTCCCCAGTAATTGCCATATTTGGCAACATTTCCCCTATCCACCAGCTGGGGAGGTGCCTGATGGGGGAACTGGCAAATCCCGCACAGGATGCCGAAAATGTAAGTAAACGCATGCAATATTTTGTCCAACGAATAAACTATCGCTAATGGTAAATTTTGACGAAGTTGACGCCAAAGTTTATCGTATAATTGACATAATTAAAAGCATGGAAGAGCCATTAAACTTCCCAGATAAATTTTTAAACACTATTAATCTACTTGGCCTAGCTGTACATAAGCAGGGCCTAAAAGTAGGGGCCCTTGTCATTGCATTAAAGTTAACACAAGGCACTCATTCGCCATGGGTTTATGAGCTGACAATAAAATTTAACAAACTTAACAAATTTTTTATGGGATCGAAGCTGGCGGACCGAAACAAGAGGAAATGTGGTGCGCACACTCACGGAAGCCTGTAATATTATAAATAAGAATATATTTAACGTATCTCTATACAACCCGTTTCTGAGCCAAAGCTCTACCATCCCCTCGCAATTCGATGACTTATATATTAAGCTTAGATCAGATAATATGCATAATAGCAGCGATCGATAATAGATTATAGCGCCGTACCAACCTTTGTTTAGTCGCCTCTTACGACTCGTAAGTCGTACTCTTACGATATTTTAATGATATATCATGTTTGTGTTAAAATTTGTCATGTGTCGACCAACGAACACATCTTTTTTTCACAGAACTATACATGTGTTACACTTTTAGCATACAAATCAAGATAACACGGCCACAACTCCAAATGTTATAAATTACAAAATTACGTATAATTATGAATCATTTTTAAATCTTAATTTAATCTGTATTCATAAACCCG
The DNA here is from genome assembly GCA_963556175.1 of Tipula confusa. Taxonomy (NCBI): domain Eukaryota; kingdom Metazoa; phylum Arthropoda; class Insecta; order Diptera; family Tipulidae; genus Tipula; species Tipula confusa. Next base: position 168,628,263 of record OY744475.1, on the reverse strand, counting down.
AAAACATCACTTTACGCCATTGTCTTATACAAACATCTTGTTATTTAATGGGAAACTTCATTAAGATTATAATAGATTCTATTTATTTATGCATATCTGTGTACAATAAACTAACCTAAAATCCCATGATTAAAATATTCTAATCGCCATTTGATATCATTCGCATAAATTTATAATACATAACCCTTAAATAATTATTATTTTTATCTTAATTGTTTTTATCAAAATAATTTATTTTAATATTAAAGAATTAAAACAAAGATTGGTAAAAATATTATCAAAAACAACAACTCGAAATTGTTATACACTTATTGGTCCTAGATGATAGAAAAAAGGTTCAAAAGTTAAAACATTTAAATGAAAATTTAAAAATTTTTCCATTTTCTGGCTTTTACCTGAGACTACATAAGTTATTGTTGTTTTTGGAAAAAAGGCACAAAAAAAACTTTTCGTTTATCAATTTAATCAATTTATAGAAAAAATAATTTTACGGTGTTTTGGACTTCGTATTTTAAGATTATGGTTGGGTTTAAAAATTAACATTAGATTTTCATTAATTACACACACACACACCCACACACAGACATTACAATGGTACATTATTTTACATAAAAATCTAATAACCGATTCGCTTTGTAAATTGTTAAACTTAAACTTTTTTCATCTATTAGTTGGTCTTTAATAACTGATGTTCTCATTACGTCAGGTATGATTCATTAGATAATCTAGATTTTACTTATGTTAAATCTGAATGTCATAGTTCTAAAGGTTTTGCTCTTTGAAGACGTCTTACTAAATTAGTTTTGTCCGTTGTACAACGTTTTCATTACTTGTAAATACTTGCAGAGGTTGAAAGTAAAGCCACTATTTCTTTCTTTTGTACATTAAATTTGAGTTTTTGTTTTTACAATTAATGGTGGATTTACATTCAGTGACCATCGAAATTCGCCAAGTAGTTGAGATGTAAAATTAAAATAACATCACAGATCCAATGATAAGGTATTTATCATCTTTGTTAAGTTATTTATAACGTGAAAAAATCTTCTAGCTGTAATGTGCTCTTGCGCATATACATTTAAAACAGAATTGAATCATATATCGAACCACCAAAACCAAACCTCTACTTGTTACACAGTTTTTCCATAATATTTTTTTAATGCTTTGGTAGCGATTGAGTTTCACAAAAATATAATTAACTTAATTATATGTTTGCCATAACACCGCGTACCAACAGGTGCGCTTATGGTACAATGATGGTTGTTGTGTTCACCACAGGATGGAGTGCAACATCACAAGAAAGACGAGATGACAAACAAAAATACGTACACTCGTTCATTCCATTTTTAGACGTCGAACGATTAACATCTCAACATAATCATCACCATCACCATCACCATCACCACCACTAACAGCAACAACAATAACAATAAGTAATTAATTTATTTAAATTAATTTACTCCAAACTGTAAGTATTATTACAAGTAAATATATAAGTGCGTGTTTTACAAATAAATAAGTAAATTTAAATAGTAAGTTTTTATTACTTACTGAGAAGTTATATTTGGTGGCCCCGACGTCCGTTTTTACGGCCAATCATTGTAGACCACTCCACTCAACGCGCAGCCTTGTTATTTGCTATTGTTTTTCTTTGTGGTTGTGTTTTTTTATTGTTTTTTTTTTAATTTTTGTGCTACGATATAGACAACATGTCCATGAGTGATGGTGAAACAAAAAAACAGGGAGTGGCTAATATCTCTGCCACTGGCATTCACCACCCAGAGTTCTCCTGCAACCGATAGGTACAACTACATAAAATCTGCCCTGATCGAGCGGACAACGCTCTCAGACAGAAAGAAGCTGGAAGAACTGCTAGAGAAGACAGATGGGCGGCGAACGTCCATCCGAAGTCTTACGGCGAATTAAGACACTGACCACCGGCCGATTTAATGAGCCACTTATCACCCAGCATTCCTGATCTTAGATTTTCAAGATCAGGAAACTACCTGAATTTATTCAGAGAGCACTGATTCCACAGCAAGATAAGGAAACAGACGCTTGGCCAGCATAGCTGACCGGTTGCACGAGACAATGCCATCCGCATACGTGGTGGGCACTGTTCACCACGTGTCACGGTCACGCGACACGGAGAAGGCTGACCATATGCCAACTAGGCATACTGGGAATACTACCACCAACAGCAACAACTGCAACCAGCTTGGTGTTACTATCACACAAGTTTCGGAAACGAAGCCGAGTGTTGTAAAAGACCCTGTGATTTCCCAAATCCACAGATAAAATCAACCGAGAAACGCAGTTTCCCAAATAAAGAGGTGATTTTGAGGAATAGCAATTTCCCAAACTAGTAGGCCTATCGGTTGGCGCGGGTGACCATAGTCCGAATTATACTAGCCGCTTCTTTATAAGGGCCTATCAAATTAAACTCACGTTTCTGATAGATACTGGCGCTGACATAAGCGTCATTCCCTATACAACGTGTATAAATCACACAACTCAAGTCAACACCGACTTAGTTCTGTCAGCCGCCAATGGTACTACAATCAATACCTACGGAAGCAAATTGCTGCAAGTAGATATTGGTCTAAGACGGAACTTTCCGCACGCATTCACGATCGCAAACGTGAATCGCCCTATACATTGGTGCCGACTTTTTTAAGAAATACGGCTTACTAGTCGGCCTTAAGAATAGGAAGCTGATTGATCCAGTCACGCAAAGGTCAATCAATGTGTCACAGACACAAGCGAACACACCTTCGCCCAGGAACTTCCTGATTGACAATGGGTGCGGCAAGCTATTAAAATAGTTTCCTTCCTTAACAGTTCCGCTGAATTACATCGCGCCCGTTAAGCATAATGTAATACACCACATAGTGACTACAGGACATCTACCGGTGTCCAAACCAAGAAGATTGGATCCGATCCGATACAAAGCGGCCACAACGGAATTCCAACACATGATACAACTGGAAATATATCGGCCCTCGGCATCACCAGTATCATGTCCACTTCACTTGGTCAAAAAGAAGAACCAAGATTGGAGACGATGTGGGGACTACCGCATGGTAACGGTACTTGAGGAAATACACAAGACGCCAATCACTACTCCATTTGGGTTATTCAAGTTTACTCGAATGCCATTTGGACTACGCAATGCCGCACAATCGTTACAACAGTTCATCAACGAGATCGTCAAGGATCTCGACTTTGTATTTGTCTACATTGACGACATACTTGTAGCCTCAAGTTCGGAGGAACAACACATGTTTCACCTAGGTTTCTAGGTTTCTCTGTTTCAGAAACTTTCTGAATACGAGGTGAGCAACAGTGTAAAATGCATTTTCGGCACTAGCTCTCTTGACTTTCTCAGTCACAAGAGTACCCCGAATGGTATTCTGCCGACCAATGAAAGAATTAACGCCATTCGGGAATTTCCAGCTCCACAAACCATCAGGCATATACAGCAATTTATCGGCATGATAAATTATTACCACAGGTTGATGCCTAGGATAGCGGAAACCTTAGCCCCTATCCACTTCCATTAAGTCACTTTACTAAAGAAGCCCAAAATTGTTACTTCAGTTGCCTACACCCATTTTGAAAAGGATAATAATGCCTTCTCGTTTTGTCTGTGATGATATTTTAATTTTGCATCTTTAATTTTACTTCTTGGCGTATTCTGAATACAAATTTACCATAAAATACAAGGCAGGGAGGATAGGGGCCTATTTATGGCTTATTTTAAGCAATAATTTTATGAAATAGTTTGAAATTGTTTGAAGCAACGATGTCGGCCTGACCGAGTTTTTGTCATTACGTGGCTTATATGATTTTAGTACCATTATAACTTTCAACATATTCAATTGGTGTGGAACTTAACTTTTAACACTGCATTTATTATTTGAAGAATCTTTTGTAGTCCTTTTTTAGGGGCATATTTTTAGGAGTTTCTTTTTTAATTTCTTTATTTTACTCTTTTAAAGAAACAGATATTATGTTTTGGCTGTTGATTTGATTAACTATCGTTACCGTTGAACTATCGGTAGGTTATCATCTGCAGTGTATCTCGAAAGAGATTGGAATAAGTCTCCGACATTTTACTGCTGGTACTTACTTTTTAGGTCTCTTTAGCCATTTTGTTCTTTTTTAGATGAAATAGTCAGTGTCTCTTTTACTGATAAAACCAGTAGAGTAATTTTAACTCGAATCTTTTTAATATATTTGATTAAATGTTTTAGTTTATTGCTTAGACAATTGCGAGTATAGTTTTATTTCTCTACTAAGTATATTACATTTTCTGTTTTGCTCTATAACCAATTCTTGCACTTTCCAAGCGTATTTAGTGTAGGTTCGTGTTTCATTTTGACTATTAGGAGAACTATCCAAAGCTGATTATAAAATATTATTCTAATATCGGCCCTCCAGTTAAGCCGAGTTCTTAATTGACACTTGAAGATTGACATTGTCGCTGACTATTTCCTAAGAAATTTCCAACTAGCTTTATTGTTTGTAAACTTGTATAAGGATAACAGAAGAGTAATCTGATGATAGTTCTTTTCTGTATTATTCGTAAACGTATAGTTTTGCATATCTCTTTTGTTACGTTTAAATCTACAGTCCAAAATCATTTTTGCATCGCAAAATTAGACTTAGTGTACGTTTCCACCAAAAAAATGGTTGTTTTTTTACATTGCACCTCACACGGATAGTATACATTCTCAAAAAAATTGCGTCTCAACACAAAATTTATTACCTACACGTGCAAACAAAAACAACCGATTTGTAGAAAAAACAACCGATTTGTACTAATGAAGAGAACTTTTGCTGTTGTGTTTTTTACATTGGTACTAAAATATAAAATTTCCTCTAGGAAATTTTATGGACAACCATTCATTTATTTGAAAAATGTCATTATGATTAGGCTTGCCACTCGTCCTCCTTTGTGGAGGACAGTCCTCCTTTCGTAAGAAATTTCCTCCATCCTCCACGAACATAAAAATGTCCTCCACCAGAAAAATAAATACCATATTTTGTAGCGTGCGACCCTCCCTGCAATGTAAATATCATATCAAAGAGAAGAACTGGAAAAGAATGACAGTATCCGGTGCTGATTATTTCATCGTTTTAGATTTATTATCAAATTATTACCATTATTAGCGATAAGTCAAGAATACTCCAGAGTCAATACCCATAACCGCTTTTGTCACTGCGTACATTATCAGTTAAATTTTAAATTGATTAGTTGACGAGACTAATGAGGAAATAGTGGTATATCTAGATGATATAATAATCCCAAGTAAGATGATCGTAGAGGGAATGAGAAAAATAGAGCGGTTGTTAGATGTAATAATGTGCCATGGTCTATTGCTTAACCTGGAAAATAGGAATTTATTGAAACGCAAGGTAGAATTTCTAAGACATGTAACCATTTTTAAGACCAGACCAGTGTCTGGTTCACGAGTTAGACCCAGAAGATCAAAACCAGATGCCGATGTAAATTTTATAAAGCCGAAGAACAGAATTCAGACACGACTACATTTTATGGGATTGACGAGATTCTTTCGAAAGTTCATAAAAAACTTTAATATTGTTGAAAAACTTTGGAAGCGTGGTACCGTGTTTTTATGCTAAATGAGTGAATCGCAAAACGTTAGCAATATATGACCCTAATTTAAAACATGAAGTGGTTACCGATGCTTGATCGAAATGGTTAGTTGGAATTTTGTTGTAAATCTTTCAGTGTAAAAAAGACGACCTGTGGCCTATTTAAATAGAAAGACCACCCAATGTGAAGAAAAGTACCATTCATACGAATTGAAAGACTTAGCCTTCGTCGTTTTACAAAGTTGTTCAACAAAAAAAAATTAATACCAAAATGTTCAATCTGGTGGCTAAAATTTGCAAATTACGATGTTTTCATGGAATATCGGCCAGGAGTACAAATGAAGCATGTGGTGGTGCTGTGTTGGAATACAAACGATCCGGAAGAACTGATGCATCCGGCCAGTTTAGATATTTATAAAATTACTAATGGGGAACACGATGAGCATGATAGCTTGCACCTATTGAACGACGAAGGTCTTAGGGAAATATTTATTACGTTGAAACGACCACATCAAATTGCAGATTAACAACAGATACTCCATGATTATTTGGCGAATAAATGCCAACTTGTTTGTAAGCCTTACGCAGGGCGCATAAATGTGTCAGTCCTAGAATGATCAAGTGTAGATTCGCCTAACTAAATCATGACTATATGGGATATGTGGAATTCAGAAGGCAATAAAGATGCTCCAGATAATTTTTTAGCTTGGACCATTTCCTTATACGCTTATACGTGTAAGTAGTTCCAAAGATTTTGCAAAGACAATGACCAATTGAGAGCGACCAATTGAATGACCAATTGAAAAGAAATACAACCACACAATACTATCTATGCTAAGGGCTACTATATGCGAAAAAGACAACAAATGGGATTTCGAAATTATTAAATTGCAATGGTCATTAAACAGCATACCAAATTCATCTACTGGGAATTTGCAACAATATTTAGTTTTGACCTAAAACTCGAAGATATATTGAAAAACAAATTATTACTCGCGCCTTTACAGACAAAAATCCAATTGCTGAATTCAATGAACTGAAAGAATTGGCTGTTAAGAAAATGAATTGAGCTGCGGTTAAAGAGATGTTCGATAGTAAACACCGGAAACCAAGGAACTATAAAGAGGGTAAATTTTTAATGAAAGTTTATTTTTATGAAACGTTTTTAACGCCCCTACGACGTTTTTAACGTTGACAAAAATAGATTGAATTTTGAACTACTCGAAAATTGAATTTAAAGAAATTCTTCGGCACATATCGACGAGAAGGTTGTCTTTATTGCCTGCTATAGATACAACTATAATTATTTGGCCAGCTTTATCAAGATATTTCATTAGTAAAGATTTGAAATTCTGTTAGGAACAAACTCGGTGAGTTCTTAACCGATTATGGTGAAATTCGATGTAGGATGAAAATATGATTTTAAAATGATTTTTTCAAGTCAATGATTATTTTAATAAGATAAGAAAAGCAGCAATTAATAAAAACCATTAAGTGAAGAATATTCTATCCCTCTGCTTAAAATTATTCAAATATGAAACCTTATTGGCCATATTCTAGAGGTTTTCCCAAAAAAGGTTTAAAAATCAAATTTAATTATACAATTAAAGAAAAAAAACATTAAGAGAAGGAAAGTTCTATTTCTTTCCTTAGAAATATTCAAGTATGGAACCTTACTGGTATTATTCCAGAACTTTCCCAACAAATCATTTTAAAATCCCATTTTTATCCTACATATCGAATTTCATCATAATCGGTTAAGAACTCGCCGAGTTCCGTCCTAACTGGCCATATTCCAGAACTTTCCTAAAAAATCATTTTAAGTTTAAATCACATGTCAAAATATCCTGTTTTGAAATATCCAGTGTTGTACCATATCTCGTTTTGTACCTTATTTCGAATTGAAATATCCAATTTTGAAATATCCAGTTTTAAAATGTCCAGTTCTGAGCGGTTCCCGTAAAATATTATATTTAATCTTATTTAATTTTTTTTTTTTGTATTTTTTTTTTTTATTTTTTTATTACGACTAAGTTGTTATAACTCATTTAGCAATTTTTCTTTCATATTTTAATTCTCTGTTAATTGGGCTATAACACAGTAGTTACTCCCAACGGGCTCAGTTCTTCCGGTTACATCAGCAACTTTCAGTCCTGAGGTACTAAATCAAATGGCTTCGTACTTTTTATCAGTATTGTATCTACGCTGCCGGCGTTTGATAATATGTTGAATATCCGTGTTTTCATGGTGTTGTAAACGCTGGATATATTTTTTGGCATTTTTTATAATTTCTTCGTTGACGGTTTCCATCTTTAGATCCCTATGTAGAATATCGTTTCTAATAAACCAAGGTGCATTGACAATGCATCGTAGAACTTTCTTCTGGAATGTTCGTATAATCTTAACGTTAGTTTTCTTTGTGCATCCCCAGAGCTGGATGCCATAGATCCACACAGGCTTAAGTATTTCCCTGTATAAAAGCAGCTTATTGTGAATTGCAGTTTATGAACTTTATATCCATTTTAACTTGGCGTCGAGCGTCATACCCAGGTATTTTGCTGTGTTCGCATGTAATATTTCCTGCCTATTTATGTAAATAGGCAAGTGATCTACTTTTAGATAGGTGAAGGTTGTGTGAACTGATTTTACTTCATTTAATTTTATTCTCTATTTTTTTGTCCAGTGGACAATCATTTACAGTGTGCTGAAATTTGCTGGTTGTCTCTTCGATTGTACTTCCAACCGCCAAAATTGCTGTATCATCCGCACAGGTTGCAATATTTCTTTCTCCAGTTAAAATTATGTCATTCGTATAAAACAAATACAGTAACGGTCCCAGCACGCTCTCTTGTGGTACTCCTGCTTCAATTCTCGTGAGTGATGAGAACTCTCCTTCATATTTTACTCTGAAATATCTACCTTCATTGTATGATTTTAATATCTCATAGAACTGCTTTGGGAGGTCGCGATATAATTTATATTCCAGTCCTCGAAGCCGGACTCGATTAAAGGCTAGGACAACATCAAGGAAAACTCCAGAACATACCTTTTTGTTTTCAAGCGTCTTCTCAATCACGTTAGTGCCTCTGTGTAGCTGCTCTATGGTGGAGTGTTTCTCTCTGATGGTAACAGATTTCTTTCTTCAATCGGAGATTTTATCCTTTTGAGGAGTAATTTTTCAAACAGCTTGGATACAGGTATAGGTCTGTAAGACGTTTTCTCATTAGGTGGCTTATTAGGATTGGGTATCATAATAATTTCTGCTATTTTCCACTGCTGAGGAACATATTTTATTCTAAAAGCTGCGTTGGTTATGTGTAGCAACTTCCTAAGACATTTTTCTGGCCACTTTTTAATAACTTTTCCTGTAATTAGATCGTATCCAGCACATTTTTTTACATTTACGTTATGTTGATTCCATTTTTGAGTTCTTTCATTGTAACTAGTCGTATTTCTAACTCGTCTTCTTTTTGCATTAGAACGGTATTTTCATCTGCTGTTTGTCTAGTCGAAGGTTTAAACGTTTCTTTCAGATGTTCAGCAAAAAGATCAGCTTTTCTTTGGGGCTTTTGGCCCAAGTATCATCTGCTTTTTTGATTGGTGGCATCTGCACTTTTGGTTTTTTTAGTCTTTTTGTAGCTTTCTATAAAGAATGCTCACTTTCTTTGTGGCCTTATTAAATATTTGTTGAAGCTTACCGCTTTGGTTTCTTGTATTAACTTCTGCAGTTTGCTTTTGAGCTGATTGAAAATAATTTTGGTCTCTGATGCTCGATTTCTATGCCAGATTTTGCGAGCTTTCCGCTTTTCTCTAACCAAGTTTCTTATTTCCTGTGTATATGTTTCATTCTTGTGAGGTTTATTTTTGGCAGGAGGAGTGATTTTCAATACTGCGTTCTAAATATTGTTTATGAGCAGCTCTACTTCTTTTTCAAGTTGTGTTTGGTTTTTGATTGGGACTTGGTGGCTTTTCTTTTTCAATTTCTGTTTCAGTAATCGTAAGTATGATTGGAGAATGATCCGAAGATAAACCTTCATTATTTTCAATATGTATATAATTTTCTGAAATACCTTTAGCTATGAAAAAGTCAATCGCGTCTGGTATTTTGTGTGTGTCCGTTGGCCAATAAGTAAGAATACCACTGGAATGAAAACAGCAGTTTATTTTCAGTGGCTCCTCCTATGATGAAATTTGAGCCCAACATTTTGAACATTAAGAGGTAATCATCCTTTTTAAGTTGAAGTGAAATGGCTCTCTGCTATTAAGCATATATCAGTTTTTTCTGTATGAACGTTTGCTGAAAATGCACTTCGTTAACTATCGATTAAGCCATTACCAGAGCAACCGCAAATGATTTTAACACCACTTGCGAACGATGCGCCTTTGGTAACCTTAGCGGACAGAGCTGACAATATACTTGAGACGATGACGCAATCAAATGTTTACGCGATAGCCAGAGTAGCATCATCATCAAGACCCAGCATTGTTCACTAACCACAAGAATCAATTTAGGTAAAATCTGAAATGACTGATCGATTAGAACATGAACTGTTATGATTACTGAACTTTGTGGTATTTTTAAAAATTCACTGTCACAATAGATCATTATCAGATGAAATAGATCATCAAAAAAACATGATCGTCAAAAGCATAAATCAAAACGGTGATCAATGTCACTATCATTATTAATTCTGTGCGAATGCAAGGAAATGTGTTCCCGGCTGTAAATTTGTTAATGAGCAAAATGCTGGAACACTTCCAAAAAATTTTTAAGTAACCATCTAAATATTACGGCTACCATAGATGGTAACTATACTATAGTCGTTTACTAATTTCACGACGTGAATTTAGATCTGCCAGTTGACATTCAAGGACTAAGGATTTCAGATCCATTAACTTCTTCTTTTTTGGACCTCCTGTATCATGCAAAAGACGTCGTGTAGTTCCAGATAAATTACGTTTAGCTAAAGAAGAGTTTGAACACAAGATGAAGCAGGGCATATGGACCCAGTAACCGTGTTGGTCCAACCCACTACATTTAGTGATGAAGAAAAATGGAACCTGGCGACCTTGTGGTGATTATCGATCATTAAATAACATCACAGCAATTAAGACAGCAATTACTACTCCTTTTGGTCCTTTTGAATTTACAAAAATGATATTTGGACTTCGTAATGCTGCACAGATTTTTCAACGTCTAATGAATTCAGTTTGTTTAGGATTAAAATTCGGTTTTGTTTATTTGGACGATGTGTTGGGTGCTTCAAAATCAATGGACGAACATTTAGACCATCTCAAAATTATCTTTCAACAATTTTCAGAGCATGGAGTGGTATTAATTCAGACAAATGCGTATTCGCGAAAACGGAAATTCTGTTTTTACGGTTGATGGTATAAAAATATTTCTTGGCACCATTAATTTTTACAGCGATTTCTTCGTCACGCGGTAGCTAATCAAATAGTACTCAACGACTTTCTAAAAGGCTACAAAAAAACAGTAAGGCAAAAATTCAGTAATCAGAGGAATCCATACTTGCTTTTGATACAAGTAAGAAAAAACTCTGTGACATTACTAGTACACCCATCTCCATCCGCACCGCTCACCCTCTTGGTTAACGCTTAGATTCTGCACTTGGGGCTGTAGCTCAGGACATTTTTTATTTTTTTATCGAGTTGAATTTTTAGCCAAATTTCAAATTTTTTTTCTTTTTAGCTTGAAAGATTTTCTGGCAAACCGTGATAACTTTTTAATGTTTTTCTCGATTTCTTGCAACGAGTTGGCCAGAATTTTCAAAAGTCGATGTGGTTTCCGCGGTTTTTCAGTTTTTTCTTTTTTTTTGTGGATATGTTTTTTCTCCCAAGTGGAGACGCTTCCACTCATCCTGTTCCATTCAAGTTGAATATTTCAGTCAAAAAGTGAATCTGCATTTCAGCATTGGATTCTAACGGATCAGGAACAGAACAGAACAGCCAGATATTCACTTCATGCAGCTTTATCTATATAGCAACAGATAGAAGGCCAACACTTCTGTTGATTGTATTTGATAATAGTATATCAAAGTTCATTAGTCTGATAACGCTTTCTTTCAGCGGAGTAAACGTTAGCGGATGGCATGAGCCACCCTGTTGCTGTGATCTCTGTTTTACTGTGGGCCATTTTTTTTTGCTTTTGAAATCTATACACACCTAAAATGATAGTAAATTGTATGAAATCAAAAGAGCTATTACATTTTGCCACACTGATCCTACCCATACTGGAGTTTCAAACGAATTTAATTTATTTATTATTGCTTAGTTTATTAAAAAGCTAAGCTGTTGCTAAGCTGTAAAGGCAACTTCTGAATTTAGCTTAACTTTCTGCGAAGTTCGTTGACTTGTTAAAAAATAATACCGATTGCAGTTGTTGGTGATTTGTAGCTAAGAGCTTTTTAATAATAGATTGCCATCAATTGAATTCTTTACTTCTGCCCTTCGAAAAGAATGGATATCAGTAACTCCGTTTCCTAAAATGTTTGATAATAACACAACTACTAACGGTTACCAGTACCAGTAACCTGTACCAGTTTGTAGAAGGTTTTCTAGATTCTCAAATTCTTGCTAAGGATAATGGCTGACTATGGATAATAGCTATACAGCAAACATATTATGTTGATTCCCCCGCTAATATGAACAGTAAATTTCATTTCAAAACTAACAAAATTAAAATGGTGGCTAGAGCAAACTAATGTTAACATACCGTGTAATTTTTTCGTACCATATATATGAATTCCCACAAACACCATAAGTTGTTCGCAAGACTATAGAAAATATACGTCAAATTGTTGATATTGTTGATTTTAGTGTACAAAATATCTCACCACAAAAATCAACAAATTAATGTTATTAAATTGTAAATGCAAAAGACACAGATTACCATACCTTTAGAACCTAATATTATGTGTTTATATATGAGACAAATATTATGTTGTGCCATCAGTGCATATAAGAAATTAATTTGTTCAACTCTCAAGGGTATTAACATTTACCCGCATATAAATAAATGAATGTCAGGTCGGTTAATATTCTTCTACAGTTGTTCAGTAATAAAAAAAGTGGTATATTTACTTGCTAGAGGCGAATTTAATTTATGTTTACAATTTTTTTTATGCTGTCATAATTTTATATGTGAACCTCATGTTTTTCATCAAAAGATTTAGTAAAATCGCTTAAGTGTACTTTATGGTTTTATTATTCTGATTTGAAAATCTATGTAAAGTAGACTCATAAAATTTAGTATAGGAAATTTTGGAAGAATTTAACGGAAATTTCAAACTAATTTTGTATAATTAGACGGTAATTTTCTCGCCATCTGACATAAATTATACCATTACGATTAGCGTACCATAGTGACAAAACTATCCAAGATGGCGTCGCATGTGGTCAATGTACGATAAACCTGACATTTAAAATTCATTCGTTTGTAGAATGATCGTATTAAAAACCACCTTTGCCGTAGATTTAAAAAATCGCAAGCTTTAAAAGGCGAATAGGGTCAAAAAAATAATGACGCCATTTTGAAAATAAACAAATGTCATAATTTTGTATACCATCAGCCTACTATCAAATCATAACGAGATAGTAAGTGTTTTCTTTTATTCATTCCAAAAAAAGAAGAGAATGAATGGAAAATTGGTCACGTGACTACAGAATATACCAAACTATCTAGAATTAAAAAAATGATATGCAATGGATGGAATAGATTTTTGACAAAATTATTTTAAATTGATTTAAATGTTTAAATTCATAAATTATTTACGTTTTTTAATTAGTACTAATCTAACGGGTCCATTATTATTATTTATGTTTTATTTTTATATCTAAAATTGGCACAAAAAAAAATGGCTCCTCATATTAATGTATTCCTTTCATACTACCTTTTGATCTAGAATACGTTCGGAATATATGGATAAAATGAAAAAAAAGCGAACGAAAGGATAAGAAGGAAAAAAAATGATTAAAAAAACGTTTTATGTCCGTTTCGGATAGTCCGGAATATTTGAAAAAATATAAAAACATACTATTCGCAGATTATGTCAGATATTGACTAAAGTTGCGAGATTTTCTGTATGGGGAAATATATGCACTATGCAATCTTGGTGTGAAGAGATGCAACTTCAAACAACGGCTGTTCCTGATAGAATCAGCTGAAACAAAACCTAATAGTATAGGTATAAAATACTAGGAGAAGGCACCCCAATAAAAAGCCAAGAATGAAGAAGAGCAACGATAAAACTACTTTTAGTTTTTGGAAGTGAGCGAGTGGGCTCTCAGTCGTCAAAATCCAACGACCACAATATTCCATCAGTGGAAAACATGGATGACGGAGCAAAAATTCTTAGAATGAGGAGGAAAACAAATTTGAAGAGCGCTTTGAGTAATTAAAAAAAATCCAAGGTGGCTCTAAAGGAATATCATGAAGAAGCCGATTAGCAACCTGAGGGAGATGTTCACGTAATAGTGGAGATTGATGCTTCAGCGATTTGAGACCCTTTGTAAGTACGAAACCAGCGCAGGCATTAAAACTAATCAAGATAGAGAGATAAGTAAAACACTGGACGCTCCTAATGCATATACACTGCCAAAAGCAGAATTCACCGCCCCAAACTGGTCATCAATTAAGCTTCCAGAAACGAATTACATCAAATGCTCGTACTCTAACAAATCTGGAGCCAGCTTTAGAACAAGAAATAAAACTGGGTAAAGAAACGGCAGGAAATAAATCAGAATTGCTAAAAGTATAGCAACAAAAACCCGGAAAAAAAATCGAAAACGACCAACTTGGCCAAATTCGCTCTTGATTGCAAAAAAACAGGAGCTGTATCATATGCTAAAGTAAAACGAAAGCAAAAGCAGACTCAGAACTTACTTGTTTGGAGGAAAAAGTCATTCATATTTGCCAAACTACGAAGGAAGATAATTTGCTAGAGCTGGAAAGCACTGGCAACCAACCGCAAACGGCTGTTTTCCAATCTCAATTGGAAACCATTATCAGTCAGGAAGCTAAGGATTTAGCCTTGATGCAGAAAGCCCTTGTAAATAAGGGACATTGATGTTGTGACTATACAGGACAAAATACTTCTGGCCTTTGAATCACTGCTGGAAAAAATAAAATATATTGACTTCATAAAAACGCTAACAGCTTCTTTTCAGGAGATTCAAATGGCAGTGGTTAGCCTTTCAAGCCAAATAGTAGAGAATGTCATATCTATAGGACAAATAAGGATTGGTGGGGTGATTTGATGAATTCGAGAAATTAACGAGCCTTTAAAATTTTTGAAATGCCTCGTATATAGTTGGCCAAGCCCAACTATGTAGGAGTTTGATGGATAGGTCTTTGTATATAGGAAGTGGGTGATATTTCAAATGGCTGCTGTAATGATCCAATATATTAAAAGGCGTTGCAAATGAAACGAGAGGTAAGGTAGATCCAACTAAATCTTAATCACTGTGAAGCTGCGCAAGACCTGCTATACTTATCCAAGACCTCAGTGCAACCAAAAGAAACTTCAAAGCCTTTTTCTAGATCGTCTGATTAGTAACGCACGATCATAGCTCATGACGTAGGTAACCATAGTTGACTGCATGCGATTTTAATGCATGGGGTAATTAAATGGGGAAACCAAGTTTCTAATAATAAACGTAAAGCTCTCCTGGAAAAAACGGAAATTTAATGACGGGAAACATAAAATGTTTGACGAGAAGCTTTTTATTTTCATGTTGTAAGTTATAATTTTGACAGGATCCTAGAAATCAGGTGTCTTAAATAACAGATTACATTACAATAGCTTGTGATACAGCAAGACCACGGAGATTAATAGATAGTTAGAAGGTTCCAGTGTACTGGTGGACCAAGTAGTTCATCAAAGCAAGCAAACAGCGATGGTTTCAAAACTATGTGAAGAAGTGGACCGGGATCCTTAGGACAAGCCATATAGAATATTTATGACAAGGTTCAATGGTTCATACATTGCGCCCATCGTGCCCACTCTGAGTGGATGGAAAATATTGTAGCTATAAAGGGCGAGGAAGAAGTAATGCCACCAGTTTGAATGGACGAGGTTAAAAGATAATGTGTCAAAATGAGGAAAAAAGACGCCTTCCGGTTCTGATAAAATTCATAATGTAGCGTTAACCACTGCGGTCAATTTTTTTTTTAAATATTGCATGTTTTTGTATTGTGTAATTACCGTTATGAGGTGTATTAGTACTTCATTATTGAATTATTTTTTTTTTTGTTTTTCTTGAATTTTTTAAGGTTTTTTGGTGTTATCCGATGTCGGCTAACGCCGACGTTTCCTATCAATGAAGTAAAAGTTGTAGATAAGACATGTCGGAATTTGCCGATAGACTCCCATAATTGAGTTGTAACTGGCAACTATATATTCAACCGATTACGACACCAAAACATTAATCAGACTTCATGAAACTCGTCTAGAACCCATATTATAGCATGTGTCATTGTACGAGCATTTTGCAAAAATTTGTCATAGCAACGAAAAAGTTCAAATTTTTCTTAAATGGTTTTTGAATGGTATAGTACTACAAAACCAAGTATGTAGTGAATTTTATGTTTTATTGTATATATCCGAGTGTGCTACGCGATAATTTTTGCTTTTATTATAGAAAGGTTCGGTATTTGTCAAATTTGTTTGGTTTTCTGTCCCAATGTAAGTCAAAATAAGTAATGCATCTATGTAATTATAAAAAATAGTAATTTATACGTTATATTAGTATAAATATATATATATATATATATATATATATATATATATATATATATATATATATATATATATATATATATATAAATAGAATTTGCTTATTTGATTTTTTTTATGCTAAACGTCAAAATAAATTAACAATCACAATGAATTCATGTCACACAATAAAATGAAAAGTTTTTGAAGTTACCTCGTTAATTAAATTTCGTGTATCGCCTATGAGACAGTAGCAGAAGCTTTAAATGTTGAAAAGTATAGTTCAAAAAGTCCTTCTAAGGCACACAGCATAAATCTATAAGTTCATTAAGAAAAGTGAGTAGATCGTTTTCAATTCATATACTTCTTAAATCTGAAGAAAAAATTACATGAATACATAAAAATGTATAAGCTCTTATCTAAATATGTGATAAAGGTAAATAGTTTGTTACTTATATGTTATTGATTTTCATTTCGAAATAAAAATTAATGTACACTAAATCAAAAATCAATCGAGAGTTCGCCGAATAAAAAATAAAATTGGATAGTTTTTTGATTACAAAACGGGTATTCAAAAACAATCTTTTTTAAACCAAGTTGTACTGGTCTTAAGCAATTTTGTAGCTAAAGATGTTCGGAAAAGTCAAATTTTATCGGTGACCCTTTATTTCTCTTTCGCTTCAAATCCATATGTACAGTATATATAGTTAACTTAAAATTCTATTGCTTTAAATAATGCATGTACATGCACGTATCTACCAGACAGATTTATCTATAGCATGTATTGTATATATTATCTATTTTATATGTACGTTGTTTAATCAGAATTAGAATATGTATTTATTGTACATATTTTTAGAAAATGAAAGATGAAAAATAAAGTTGTTCCAGATTCTGTGAGTATATATAACAGATAGACAGATAGTAGATCGAAACTACCACAATTATACTATTTCATTTCTAACAACATTGGACGATTCAAATCAATAGAAAAATAAATTATTTCAATTATTTATGTACATATAATACGTCAATGTCGAAACATTTTACCAAAATAGAAAGAAATTTTGAAAAACCCTTAAAAATTATTATTAAAATTTTAAGGTTAAGAAAAAATAAAAATTTATTTTGTTTTTAATTAAAAATATCTGTAATTGACATTTTTTATTTTGTTTGGGGGATAATTTTTACTCTTGTTATTTTGGTGAAACTTTAACCATTACGTGTTTTTTGGTAAAATCCAAAAAAGTATCTCCATCAAATGTTTACAATAACTAATATTTTATTCATGACCCCAACTAAGTGGATAATCCAATTAGGATGATAATATTTCCTGATTAAATATTAATTCGTGAGTCTTCGAACATGTTTTTTGATTGACGTACTAGTGAGTTTTAACTAATGTATAATTTGGTACTGACTTAATTTACTAAGTTAAATTTAGCTTTCATATTATTCGATGCCTTTTGGACAGCGGAGGCACTATCAGTGTTCTATGGGGCGAGGTTCTAAAAATTCTTGTCGGATCCCCAAACTCAATTCTATAATTTCCATTCGCATATCAATTCCAGCGGTCCATACTATTGAATAATAATATGAAAGTGTGTTCCCTCGTTAGACCAACCTCTTAACTTTAGAATCAATTTTTAGAACCGGTTCTCTATCGTTTCAAAAGTATTTTCTCTGATATGCTAGAATACTATATTGCTCCTAAATTTGATGTCTTATCCAAGGAGGATTTAGAAGACATTAAAGAACTATTTCCTTTTATAGTTCTAAATTGGGTTTAGGTAAAACCGCTTTATTGTCGCACGGTATTTACTCTGTTTCTCCAGCTAATAAGAACCTGATGTATACTGAGCTCGACCAGGTGTTGTCTTTGGGAGTTATCGAGGATTCACAAAGCTCCTGTAACTTTAAAGCGTAGGCTGATGGTAAAGTTCGTCTGTGTTAAAATGCTAGAGAACTGAGTAAGGTTACCGTCAAAAATGCGTATCCTTTGCCAATTATGAGTAGATTGTTAGGTCGTCTAGATCAGACGAGATTTATCTCGTCAATTGATTTAAAAAACGAATTCTGAGGGATAAAACAGCATTCACGGTACCTGGGCCACCCAGGTTATATCAATTCACTGAATTATATCAATTCACTGTTGTGATATTGTGATATCCCTCACCAGTTACACAATAAGATATTAGTGAATCTCGATGATCTCCTCCCTCGTAACATCCGCCTCGCAAATATGTCAGTCTATTAAACACGGAAAAACATTATAAAATGAAAATTATAGATGCGGACTTTTGTTAATCGATTTCTGTCGTAAACAGAATTTTTTTTTAATTAACTATTATTTTCATTGTACTGACAAAACTCATTTTACTGCTTTTTCTATTTTATTGTTATTATCAGTAAACTACTTCCAATGAAATTCAATACGGGAATGGATACAGAATTTTATGTAAATCAACAAAAATGTTCCTGAATTTAACAACAGATTTTTTAATGAATTAATTTCAGGAGTGAAATAATAGTTGTTAATCAAATGTGTAGTAATGCGGCGTTGAGCACTAATCTTGGTAGCGATATATTTGATTCAGTGGTGCAACCCTAGTTTTTACATCAATTATTGCTGATTGTTGTTAAATTTACTATACATTACTGCAGTGTATATGCTTGACTAAATGCATCACAGAAACCGTCAATTCAATTTTCGTGTCATTAGTGTAGTCTATCCAACGCGGAATTCTAATTTTTCCAACTTTGGTAGGTCAAGTTTGTATAGCTTAACTGTCTTGTTCGAAATTTATGTTGACTGTATCGTCCCATTCTACTCCGGATAACCGGCAATATCTGTTTAGATATTGTTTTTTTTAGTTTCTGATAGAGTAACCTAACATTAGAACGTGTCTGTTAAATAGTTCCAGACGAGCCCATGTTTTCACAGAATCATTGAATTTTATGATGTAAAGCCCTGATTCCTTCAAAATGTCTAGAAGTTCTTTCAGTATTGCTTTATTGTTGCTGTTTCATTTCCTGAGGTTGAAACCTTGTCCAGAAAGAAGACCTAATAATTCTCGTGCAAGTAACGCTACTGTTATTGAATTGGACCCGAAAAGCAGGTCATTAAGGTAGAAGTCAGTTTGAACTATCTTGAAAGCTATTGGATATTTCAACGCATCATCTTTCAGCAATTGGTTTAAGGTTTAAGGTTTTTGTCCATTGGTTTATTTGGATTAGATCGTCATAGTATTTTTTGTAAATCTTGATCTTAGCGGGCTATTTTTAACTGTCTATGGACATTTTCTCATTATCTGAAGTAATTTCGTCTTGATACTCCTGTTATTTTACATGATGGATCAAATTCTACCCTTAATTTTGTAGTCTCACCCTTATACGATAGGACAAGCACCTAATATCAAATCATCTTGTATTACTTCCATTCGGTTGAGTTGAATGATTCTTGCATAAAATTGTGATATTTATTTTTTAATTTCACATCTTTTGCAAATTTATTTTCCATCTAGAGTAATCTAGCTGCTGACGGTTGAGTGGAATTCGAACCTCATAACTTACATGCACTAACCTTTTATGAGTCTTTTTTTGTAATGATCTTCGTATTTCTTCGACGGTTAAACTTTGTTTTGGGTGCAGTTTTTCTGATTCCCAAAATCTTTTCAGTTACTTGTCTATATCTGCTAAAGTGATGAGGCTGCTTAGTCGTTTAATTGGTACGTTGCTATTTTGAATGGCACGGCTATATATTATTCTGAGTATGTTATTTGACTTTTGTGGACGATATTTCGCACACTTCTGCTAGATCCTTCATTTTAGGACCTAGTAGTTGTGCAGTACTCTCTGTGATGATTGTGGCTTGCGTGCCTGGTTCTTTAAGTACTCAAAGTATAGGTTTGATTCACCATTCATATTTCGTACATTAACTAGAGCTCTTGCCAACAAGAGGGTCACTATCCTTTTCGAGTGTTGACACATTTAGTATGGTATAACTGCAGGTTTCTTGTAGTCGGTGTTGACTTCTCATATGTTACAGAGCATGAATGTTTCCTTTGGAAGCATGGCCTTTTACATTGCTGTTACAACCTGTTGTTGGATGATTTTGATTGCGGCAAATACTGGACTAACTATTCAGTATCGTCATTTGATTTCTATCGGAAATATTCAGGTCTTTAACACTTTTGGCAGCATATACGAAAGATAGTTATATGTTTTGGTTGTGTTGCTGCCACAAAACTATGTTTTAACGGTTGAACCTTGAACCTTCGTTGATGGGTTGGTATAGTGTTTTATTGTCACTAACGGATTCCAAATATTGAAATTGTCTCTCTATAAACTTCAAAAATTTAGATGTTGTTTGATATTCCCTTGGCTTTTCTAAAGAGCTTTCATATAAGCGTTGCGACTCATTATCCAATTTTTTTAATAACGTACAGATTATGAAAGGGCTCCACGTATGAATTTTGATACCTATATTTCTTAACGCGTGCGGAGACACTCCGTTTTTGTGTCGTTAGATTTCTGATGGCAGAAGCAGATTCGGTTGAACTATATTCGGCTTGTTTAGTAGCGTGTTCAATAGATTGGACACCAGTAGTTTCCTTCTATTATTATACCGTTTTTTTAGCATATCCCATGCTGCATCGTAATTTCGTAGCATCGTCGTTCAGTGGGTTCTAAATAGCTTAATGACATTAGCTGATCATCCTATGTGGCTATGCTTGCTTGTAAGCTAATTGTTATCTTAAACTAACTTCTTATATGTATCTGCAAAACCAATCCATTTCATATATTCACCTAAATATCATGAGTTTTTTCTTTGTTCAAATTACTGAGTTGTTGGCTCTTATGGTGGGCTTTTTTATTTCCGCAGGCCTTACATTAAATTTAGCTAAAAGTATGTTCGTGCTAAGAAAGGTTGACTTTTAGATTATGTCGTGGGCGATGGTTGCCCCCCACACTAACCCGAAAAATATAAAGCTATTCTGGAGTAGCCGTTACAAAAAAGTACCAAACAGATTAAACGGTTCCTAGATATGTGTGGATGACATCGCCGCTTCATCCATTAATTTTACTGCTTTAGCTGCTCCTCTCACAAATCTTACCAAAAATGCCACCAAACTTAAGTGGTCCACTCCCGCTGACACCGCCTTTAATTCCTTAAAAATAGCTCTTTGCAGTCTTTTGTCCCTGTGCTGTCTTATCCCGATTAGAAAATCGTTCCACGTAACTACTCGATCACAGAAATGTCCAAGCGATTGGCACGATGGAGCCTCAAACTCCAAGCTTTTGACTTCAAGATTGGCTATCGAAAAAGCTCGGTTAACATGGTACCTGATGCGTTGTCTCGAGCTTTCAGCGAATAATCCCCTTCTTGTGGCAATGATCCCAGAGATGAAGCACACCTGATACTGATATCCAATCTGAAGGTCAATCTTTTTCTGCTTTGTCAGTTTTATTAGTGACTTATATTGCCATTGGCAGTTTGACTAAGGCCAACATTGTACCCATCTTGCAGATCGATCTTACTTCCTCTTCATTCCAGGAACCAGATTAGCTCACACAAACAGACCGGATTGAGACCTGAAATTTTCACATACGTGATAACAAAATTTTAATCATTCCATCGTACGGCACTCGTTATATGAATACCGATTTGCCTGCTACCAAGTTAGTTGTTCTGCAACATGGCCTCATCAAGCAAGCCTGTTCAATACAGTTAGGCGGAAGTAAAACCCTTGAAATACTTCAGCGACAATTTTACTGGCCTCAAATGGCAGGTCAATTAAAACAATATATTGCTAGCTGTCATAAGTGTAAAATGCCAAAGCTGTAAGTTTTTCCACGTTACCTGCTATGGGTCTCCAAAGGTGATTTCTTGGGTCCTGCACCCGCTTTCTAAACGTGGAAATCCCTTAATTTGCATTGCATTTGATCATTTCTCTAAGTTTGTGTTTATTAAACCAATGCGGGAAGCTTCGGCTGCTTTGTTATGTTCTTTCTTTGAAAATGAAGACTTTTTACTTTTTTCTGTTCCAGCGGTAATTTCTTCTGATAATGGAAAACAGTTTACGTCAAACCTTTTTACAGATCTGATGACGAAATATGAAATTTTTTCACATTCGTACTTCTGTTTACTCGCCTCAGAGCAATGCCTTTGAGCAATTAATGGAAATCTTATTTCGGCTCACACGTTGGTGATTGCGATCACCATGAGTGGGATAAACATCTGCAAAAGGTAGCAACTGCCTTGCGCAATGCCATATTTGATACCTTGCATTATTCTCCTCATTATCCCGTTTTTGGTCAGCATATGACTCTTTATGGCTCCGAATACGAATTACGGAATCTTCCTTGTGAAAAAGATGAAAATGAAATACGTCATACCTTTTCTAAAACGAACCATCTTAATATCTTAATATTTTTGGTAATGTTTGTAATTTGGGCCTCGGTAAATGCAAGTGTAGTAATAAGGACTTTCAAAGCCAATAACATCAATAGTTTTTTTTTATTCTAATTTTTTAGGAATAGTATCAGGTTATTTCCTCAGAATTTTTCCACTACCGACCAAAAAATTTTCTAAATACTTTCTTTCTAAGGCTTTTAAGATAATTGTTGAAAATCTTGCTTAGAAAATTTCATATTACTATATCACTGCGTTAGTAATTGTATGTGAAGATATTAAACTCCATTAGTTGGATTATTCTGATTTCTTTTCTGTTACTTTCGGCGTGCCTCAGGGTTCAATGCCGAGTCTTTTAGCTAAGGATTATGTTCCTAAAAATATTGCTATTATAAAAGAAAACTGACGTAGTATAGATTTTAATTGAAATAACACGAATTTTGGGTCTTTCTTATGTTTCAATGGCTTTAATAATAATAAAAATAATTCTTGTGAGATCTGCTTTCAAAATTTCATGTTTCACATGCTAATTAGTAAATAGTATTGTTAGGCAACTATATAGTTTGTCTTTTAATCAATCAAAATTTTCGACTATGTCAAAATAATTTGGCTTATCACATTGACTAGGATCAGCCGTTCGTAAAACTGGCCACCTAAAAACAACACAAAGCACATGGTAAAAGATACAGTAAGGGCCAACTTTAGCCTTTTTACTATTAAAAAGGTTGCGTGTGACATAATCATGCCACGTCCAAAACCATATTTCGATCAAACCTTAACAATAAATACAATCAATTATATAACACATCCATGGGCTATTAATCCATAAAATTATATTTGCAATTGTCATGGTAATCGTATAAAATACTTGTAAATAAAACGAAAATTACGCTAATTATCCGCCTACGGTTATTTACTAACTGTATACTCTATATACGAGATTATCGTATTATCACTTTTATTTTATTTTTCGAAACCGTTTGTGTTACAATTTCCTCGAGCAATTTGACGTTTCAAAGGTATACGTGCCATCCAGTTTTTGTAGGGAACATATCAAAATACCTTAAATACAGTATATAGGTATACAAATAATGTGTGGGCTTAAGAAGATGGGCAACCCCAAAATTGATATACAAACTCATTGTATGTTATAATTATACATTTTATAAACCCCACATGTCTACTACCCGTACATTCATTTGTTAAAATATTTACCATGTGTATATATACATAACGCAAAAATTTCAAATTTATACCATACCTTTGTACGTGTGAATTAGAAAGGTAATCGGGTTAGGAATTCTATATTCAAAATATTAACTAAAATAAATGGACTATAGTGTAATGCCACAATTATTTTCGTTACAATAAAAACTACAATTTTAGTACATAATATATATTAACTAACAAATGTGTAACATAAAAAATAAAAAATATTATGTACCAATGTACGGTTGATGTTGAGTTGAGTCAAGACAAGAAAAATGTCATAAAATGAATAATCTAAGAACACAAAAGTAATTAATTCCAATATGCTACTTATCGTAATTATTTTAACCTTTCCGAACTAACTGTTATGTACAATACAGTACTGTGCAGTGAAATATCGACAGTTTGGGCTTCTCAATGGATGTTTAACATTCGACTTTTACAGTCAATTAAACATCCAGCTCTATTAGTTTTGAGCTAGAGCCAGATATTCGTATTGCTCTAATGTCATGTATGAATAAGTATCACAAAGTTGACTATCAGAATATGGTGTAAAGGATTATATGCAATAGAATGTAAAATGGTTAATAGGGCATGGGTAGAGAGAAAAAGAGTACATAAAGTTTGGTTGGGAGTTGTGAACAGAAAAGGACGTCTTTATTTTAATGAATTGAAATAAAGAGAAAATCCAGAATCGTCGATATATAACATCATGATAAATAATAATTGGCGACGAAGATGGGATACAAGGATATAATAAAGAGTGGACAACTTTATTAAAATAACGAGTGAAAATTTGTATAAATATAAAAAAACAAGATGGCAGCAAAGCATTTCGTTGGTCATATGGAGCCATACATTCACAAGAGCTGATACAGCCATACTACACAAGAAATAATTACCGATAAATGTAAGGGGTTGTTTATGCAAAAAAATGTCAAGTTGTATGAATGCTATTAAATTCAATAAACAAATTCAGCAGAAGGGCGACGATTTCGCGATGGAACTAGTAATTCTTGCGGAAGAATGCAAATTTGGTGAATATAAAGATAAGGCCCTACGAAATCAATTAATTAAGAGTACAGTGAACAAGTGCCTGAAAGTAGAGTTAATGTCTCTGGAAGAAACGAAAACATTCGAGCAAATGTTACAGAAACCTGCGACTTCTGAATTAATTGCAAAAGAAGTAAAAATGGACATTGCATTTTCAGTAGATAATCAAGAAGTGGTGATAAAATACATCTTAGAACCTGAAACAATTATGGAACTAATGAAAATCGACGGTCTAATTACAATGCATCAAATTATAGGTAAAATAATTATCAAAAGGATGTGAATCAAACGTCTGGTAACAATGCATCAAATGTTGGCTGGAATAATTTTCAAAGTAATGGAAGTCAGTCAATAAATCACAAATCTTTAAGACACTAATTCTTTAATGGTCAGCATTATCGTGATAAGTCAATGCAACAAAGTGAAAGTAGAAATCGTCTGAAGAACTGCAAAAGGAATATTAAATGTTATGCTTGTCAAGGATTTGGTCATATGGCAAAAGAGTGCCCATCACAACCAAGGAACCTCATCATCTTTCAATGTTGGTCATAAAAGGTACAATAATTAGAATAGTAATAATAGGTTTTGTAAAGTAAGTAGTAAGAATTATCAAAAGGAACAAACGGTTCAAGTTACGTTATGAAAAAGAAGATATTGGAATAAAGAATTTCGAAATAAGGAATTTTTGAAGCTTGAAACTGATTTTAGGTTAGTATTTGATGGTGATTTAAGAACACCAATTAAGGATTTTTTAGTACACATACCGTTGATTGAAAATGCAACTCCATTTTTCCATAAACCATATACGTTACCTTTCAATTTAAGAAGCAGAGTCGAGAAGGCATTGGAACAATTAGAACTGGATGGTATATATGAATCCGTTACGGTATCAGAATGAACCTCGCCGATACTAATAGTACTAAAGCAAGATGGGACAATTAAAATATGAGCGGACTGTTCAGTCACAATCAATAAATTGATAAAATCGCAATACTATATCCATTACCCGTTATTGACCTGCCAGACTAGTTGGTAGTAAATTTTTAATCTTTAATTCATCTTTAATTCGTTCTGTGCTACATGTATGATGCAAGTTCCCTGCCATGAGTCTGATTGGCCTTTCTTGTTTGTTTTCATACGAGTGAAAGATAAATGATCCTTCGCTTAAAGTTTTTACTACGTTTCTATATGCATCTCCGCTATTTACGTTGATGCTTATTTTATTTTGATTCATCAATTTAGTGATGAATGATTCTTCTGGAAAACTCGCCTTAATGATATCATAGAATTCGTGATAATTTTTAGCATCATCTACTATGATAGGTGGTGGGGGAGGTATCTTTTATCTGGATTGACGTTTTTCAACATTTTGAGGCTGAGTATTTTGGTCAATTGATTGTGGTCTTTGTGGTGGTGACGGTGTATTATTTAACCTTCTCTTTTTATTTTGCTTCTTAGACTTATAACGAATCCAATCTGTTTCTTTACCTAAGTCCTCCTCATCGGTTTCATTCAACGTTGTTATTAAGCTTAGAATTGATGTTTTGGTTCTGTTATTAAGCTTAGCATTGGTGTTTTGGTTTGACATTTACCATTGTTGACATTAAATTTGATATTCTGGTTCTGGTTCTGCTCCATTGATGGCCTAGCTTCGGTTTTTTGCTGCTTTAATTACATCATTTCTTTTTTTAGTTCATCAATTTGTTGTTGTAAATTGAGAATAATAATGCCTTGCTGATTTTTCTCATCAGTTACTTGTTGCCATTGTTTATATAACATTCGCTCTTTTTCGGAAGCACTACTTTCAAGAACAGATGTTTTACTATAATTATATGAGGTTGTTATACCTGCTTGTTGGGGTGCTGCTGTTGCGCCCATATTATTTTGGAATTGCTCCATGTTCAGATTTTCAAGTGAGAAATTAATAGTTTTCTCAGGAGATCTAGTAACCCTTCCTCGCCTTTGGAACGGGCGTTTTAATATTTCAATATTCTTGTTGTATTGTGTATGAATCGGCCCTTCCCAGAATCCTTACGGCCAGTCTCATTGGAGAGTGGATTGCCCAATGTTTCCATTGGTGTACCACCTAAGGTATTATTTCCTTCTGTTTTATTCATTGCATATTGAATATTTATAGTGAAATCCACTCGCCTCTAGTATTTAGCCGATGTTTAAGAACGTTGCCCGGGTATTACTACGTGGAGGTATACTAGACACATTTGGTGGTCTTTAGATAGTTGCATAGTTGGAATATATTCCACGAAAGTCATGGCTATAGACGATCAACTCCTACCCTATTAAAGCGCACCCCAACACCCCAAGAGATTTAAGAGATTTAAAAATAAAATCTCTTAAATCTCTTTTATTTGGAATTGTTATAGTCAATATTATAAATTTCAGCTACTTTGCTGTTCTTGAGCTTCTGTGTGATCCTTCTAATTTCACACTCCGTTAGTGGATGAATGTTGAATAGGTTTTTTATGGTATCTGGAAGCCCGTTATTTGTTCGCTATCCATTCAACTGTCATTGAAGAGTTTTTTCCATCTATTTAACTGCTGGTTATATGTATAGTTAATACTTCTCCACTTGAATTATTGTTAGGTGAAATACTTATAAATTTCTCGGTGATTTTGTTTTGAGTGTTTTTTCGGTCATATCTTACCATATTCTCTACTTATCGGGCCATGTCATCGCTTTTCTTGCCATATGTTGATTGCACAGCTTGAGCCTATATATAACTATAGAGTTTACGGTATTCCTATATTTTCCTTTGTGAATTATCATAATCCGTCGTTTTCTGGTATAATATTTTTGACCAAGTAGCAGTTTCTTTGCTAATTGAAAGATTGACTTGGAACTTTTTTATAGAGGAGTTTCTTGTATAAGAAGTTTGAATGTCATTCGGTTGACATTGTGTCTTTTCTATTATGAGTTTTCGCAGGTTAAGCTGTTCCATTATTATTAACAACAAATGTAGACACATTCTTTTACTTAGCTCTTTTATTAAACCCTAACCGCTTAAGGTGAGTTGTATTGAGAAGTGATAAAAATTATAGGCATACTTTTCTTCGTTCTTAGGCCTTAGGCGTGATATTGATATCTAGTGGACTGGATGTTCGGTTTCTAGTAGAATACCAATTAAATCTAGATAATGTTACGGCTTTAGATGTAATAATCATAATCCTTTAACTAATCTTGGTCTCGAAAAGGATAATATCTTATTTCATTTTGCGTATATGTATTTATGCCAAATCTTGTTCATCACCTTTAAATTCAGCAGAAGCTACCCTGGCACTATTTTCCTGTATTGCAATCCTTTGAATTATTAATCCTATTTCATCAATTTGGACAGAACTGTCATTTCGTTGTTTCTTTTTGATAATATCTTAACAAATAGACTTTTGTCTTTTGGTAACTTTTTTGGTATTCTTCTGTAGTGCAGGTGAAATATTTTTGTGAACTTTCGCTTTAGCATTAGCACACTCTTTATGGGATATTTTAAGGAATTTAAATTATTCATTTGAACTTGCTGGTCGTTTATTTAAGTATAAGTAGAACATGCTATTGTATAAGAACTTTACATTCCTCGTATCTGCTGGTATAGCAATTAATTATCATTTTTGTTTATATAAGCCTACTACTCTTTATTCTTTCTAGGCAAAAGGTTTAATAATAAGCTCTCATTTTTTGTGGTTTGTTGATCTTTCTTAAAACTATAAAACTTAACACTATTAGCTTCTCTCGTAACCCTAAGAGCCCAACTACGAAAAGGATTGATTTTCCATAGTGTTTCCTGGTCTGCTATTCCTTTTCCGGGATAGGAGCATTCTTTATCAGTGACCCACTAGGGCTCCTGCAACAAATAACACCCAATTACTTTAAGATACTTTTAGCAGATTAACAATAAAAGCCCTACTAAGTCGTCACTAAATATTTTTGGTACAAACTCAGGATGAACTTAGTTTCACATAATATACATCACTAAGATGTATCGGCTACATATTTCATTATCTATCCGATTTAGAAAAAAAAATACGAGAGTGTAATGACTTTATATGTGTTTATATTTTTTTATCATTGGTATGACTCGACTATAAGGTTATAAACTCGTACCTTACATCATCAACACACATGACACACATATACGCACTAGCACATATATATAATATCATGCTTTGTTATTATGTTTGAGGAAGAGAAGGATCAATTCCTTTATTGTTATTGAAAAATCTAATATCATAAATTTCATCATACCTGAGATTCTGGTAACACAAAAAAAATTATTTTCTTTTATTTTCCATTCAACATATTTTCTTCAATTTTTGGCTTGCTCAGCTCGTAAAGACAGAGGACAAAAAATATTAAAGCTCCTTTATGTATGTATACATTGTGATTTTTTTTTACCACACGAAGGTAGTATGATAAGTAAATGACCTTGAAAACAAAAATTAAGATATGTTGGAGAAGGGTCCTTAAAACTTAAGTACGCAATAATTTTAAATTTAGTTATAAGTTCAGCCTCGAAATTAGAGGGCCTTTTTTACCAAGCAGTTATTCATATTCTGAAAAAAGATATAACCGTAGGCCGGATTGGGATAATATAGTGAATATAGTGAAAGCAATTTATATCCTAGTTCATATGGAGTTTTGCGATGAAGTGGGCTAGTTCACATTGAGACTGTATTTTAATATCTCGTGAATCGAGATGCAGCCATGATTTGAAAACGCTAGCCATTATGTTTGCTCTGGATTTTGTGATTTTTATTTGTAGGTAAAATTTCATCCCTTGATAAATTAGGACCTCTCTTTTCCTACTATACGATCAAAATCGATATCTATAATTTTTATAATTTAAGATTTTCATTTTGTCATAGCCTCACTGATCATTAGTCATTCACTGATCACAAACCGATGATTTTTGCTGTCAAGCATAATTTACACAAAGCTTGCTATACGACTAGAATTCTTATTAAAATTTGTAGCGGCCTGCAGCATGTATTTCGAGGAAAATAAAGTTCCACTCGTAAACTAAAACTTGCAAGAAGCGTTTATTCACCAGAAGGTGCGGCTTCAGATAGCGACTGTTCCTCATATAAGAAGCGGTTGGTTTCTTACCTTGTAGTAGGTAAAAAATGTCAGAAGAAGTGTAACTCAATCAAAAAACCATCTAACGGAAATGAGTAATCAAAAAAAAATGAATCAATGTACCAATTGCCAGTTGACTGATCTACCCTCCCACCAGACTGACTCAATGGATTCTGACGCGATTTAATTATTGCTATACCCATTTGTGAGTATAGCAATAATTCGATAATGTCAAGACAGGTTCGATAATGTCAAGATCACCACCCAATCAAACAAACTCGCCATTCAGCAGAAAAATGAAAAAGTTATGTAGGAATTAATTTGAAAAACTAAAAAAATAAAATGAAGAATTAAAGGTCAACCAAAGAGGCAGTAAATATGCAGTGAAGATACAATAAATATCTTAAAATGAAAAGAACTAAGAAGGATCAAGCTAAAAAAAGAATGCTTCGTATCAGACTAAAAAAAGACTAATTACAAATGATACAATGTTTTCGAAATTAAGTGGTGCTTGGCATTTTCAACGCACAATGGTATATTATAGATATATCACAATGGTATATTATAGATAACCTTCATAAGGACTTAAACATGGAAAATGCCAGTGAAAAAATACAAAAACATGTAAACAAACACATTCAACGAATATCTCGGTACCAAAATATAACATATGTATTTTATTGGTACCCTCTAGGGGAGTAAGAAGACTTCAAAGACAAACCTTTACAACTGGGTAATTGTACTTATGCTGCGTGACACCAAGTGACTTTTTAAACTAAACTTTTTATTTTTTTGATGCTTTCACTATTGGGTGATAGATGGTAGCTGAAAAGTATAATTCCGAGGAAACTTTTCAATGACTTTTCTGTATGTACATGTGAAGTGAATAAACGCCATATTTCTTAATAATATTAAAGATCACAATTCATATGTAAAAATTAAAAATGGCTTTGCGTGAATTTGACACATAAAATAAAAAAATGGATAAACGTCAAACACAGAAAAAATAATATATATTAATTTTTCTATATTAATTTTTTCTGTGCGTAAAAACTATGTTATTCGCTGTAATTAAAATAAAAAAACTAGTCTATAAATATATATAAATAAAATTATTAAATTAAGTTATTAAATAAAAAAAAATTAAATTTGTACTTTTGTTAATTAAAGATTTTGACGTTTATTTAAGTTTAGTTTAGATTCAAGTTGAGGCATAGCTTAACTTGAACTAGTGCCATCTATATATATATATGACAATTTAATCGTTTAAGGCACACAGAATTAATTATTACAAAGAATTATAATAAACTATGTAAATTCGAACGAAAGTAACACAAATGTAAATCTTCATGTAAGAAAGAAAAATTGCTAAATGATTTGAAATCAGCTGAAAAACAATATAAAAAAGAAGAAAGACTTAAACAGCCCGTTTTACTGTTGACATTTTATAATTAGCGCTTTCTCTTATCATACAACCCTTATATAAATTCAACAGCTACACTTTATATATAGCCGAAAAAATATAAACTCGGGCTTTAAAATTTAATTCGTATTAGAAATTTCTACACTTTAAGAGCGAACGATGGCGGAACATGCACATTGCAATAAGATGTTATATGAATAAAAAAAACTGTATAACATTGTGATAATAAAAATTTCTATATTATGATTATCTCGATAATGGTTTTGGTATTAATATAAAATTTGGTTTGTGCTGCTAATGTTACAATTTAAATAGAAATAATGACAAAACATTTCATGTTGCTTAAGACCAAAACCAAAATTTACGAAAATTCCAAATGATAAAACCACTATTATAAATAAAATTGAAACTGCTAAGCCGATAGACAGGCCGGGCTTATTTCTCAACAAAATCTTAATATCCGTAAGCCTAAGATACAAAATATATCTTTTATATATCCTTTATCTTGAAACGATAAATTTATTAAACTAATAAACAATTTAGCAACCTTTGAAAACGAAGCTAGGAATCAGAGTCGACCCTGTAAACATATAGTTTAATAAAATTGATACGCGATTCCAGTTTTATCAAACTAATCGAACATCAATGGCGATTCACAACTGATAATATTCAAAAAATATGAAATACAGTCAGTACTAGTCACGCCATCTATGACCGATCACAACTAACTACCAATAGCACTTTTTGAGTAGCAAGGTCAATCTACAAATGTGACACCATTCATTATTTAATAATAACCCTTAAATATACGGTATTTGTCCGCATCACCATCTTTTGTCACGTTACGTAACTCCACCAGTGGCCCCAACAGTAGTTACGTAGTTTTATCAAGTTAACGGTAGACGAGTTTTGCGATCGATTACTGAGTCTTAATATTATTAATGGTCCCGGGTACGATAGCTTACCGCCTATGCTTTCAAGAGCTGTGCAGAAAAGTTGACATTTTATGTTACCTTACTATTTAATTTATTTATCCAATTTTTAAGTCAGGAAGAAGAAATTATGTAGCGAATCACCGTGGGATTGCACTTTGGTCGGTTATATTTTGTAGTAGATCGACGGTCACTAATTTGGTTATATTTTTCTGTAAAATATTTTGTAGTCACAACTCGAAACAAACTCTAGCTCGACGTAGCCTATACTGATATTGCCAAAGCCTTCGATAAAATCGATCAAGCCATTCTCATCACCAAGTTAAAGAACTAGCATTGTCTCCCCGTTAGATGATTGACGTTTTAATTTTCAGGACGTTCACAGTTCATGGAGTTTCCTAGTATTATTCCCGGTATTTTTGTGCTACATCTGGAGTGTGTCAAGGCAGTCATATTGCGCTTCTTTCGTAATATTTATCAATGATGTTTTCGAGAGCATTAAGTTCGCGTAATGCCGGCTCTTTGCAGATAACATGAAAATATTTGCCCAACCGCAAAATTATTTGCCTGCTGCTACAGAGTGGGTTGCATAGATCTTATAACAACAAACTGTCTCTAAATGTGAATAAATGTAAGATTATGTCTTATTTTCGCATCAATTCCCCGATGATATTTCATTGTAATCTCCAAGATGTCGTTATTAATAGAATAGTGCATGGTTCTGTTATTGGTGTAATTTTCCCATCTGAGACTCTGACCTAACATTTACTTTGTTATTAAGCGTAATTGTGCA
Source organism: Tipula confusa (assembly GCA_963556175.1). Lineage (NCBI taxonomy): Eukaryota > Metazoa > Arthropoda > Insecta > Diptera > Tipulidae > Tipula > Tipula confusa. The sequence continues at coordinate 168,594,997 of OY744475.1, read as the reverse complement.
GACTGGATTTTCATTTACCTCAAATCGTTCTGATGCTTTTGTTCTTCCATATCAGGACCGTTGTGGACCACCGCCGTAATGATGCTTGTTTTTTCTTTCAATATTTTAAATGTGAGTATCGACTTTGCCCGCAGTTGTTAACGCGGTTCTTTTTTTGGCTCCTGCCCGTCGTCTACCTACACATATATAGGGGTTTAGTAGATGAGAAAGAAAAGACGGCACATCATTATTCAATAACATCAAAAGTATATGCGAAGTTAATACAAACTTGGTTAACCTCGCTTCGAAAAGTACCAAAAATGATGGAATTATAGAATCCATTGGAAGAAATTTAATACAAACAGATTAAGAAATACTGAAATAAGAAACCTCTTCAATAAAACTCTCCAAGCCAATCTCCGAAGCAACCAGTTTAGAACAACGATGAAACCAAACCGAGGAAGCCTACGCCAACTGCCTCGGGTGTACTCAGCTCAGAAATACATTAGAAAACCTTAGACCAAAGATGATACACGGAAAAAAATTGAGAAACGCTTTCAATTTAAGTTAAAAATGCACCAACAAAACATGGCAGACATGAAACGCATGTACGAAGATATAGCGCGAATTATCGAAGAAATATGTATTAATTAGCACCAATAACGAAAATAGCAATACGCATCTACCAACGGAACTGAAAGTTATAGGTATCAAAGAGAAGCTAAAGAACAATAAGCTGACATCATAACCGTCAAAATAGTCAAAGGTAATGCATTATTTTAATATATTCTTTTAATAACTCTAAATTCTAACAAACGCCGCAGCTGGACTAGGTTTTGATCAACTCTTTGACAAATAAGTACAAGAAACGACTGATAATAATCGAGAGAAAAGTATGGATTGTTAAAAACCTGTTGAAAGAGGTCGTCACTAAAATATAATACGAAGCACCCTATAAAAAAGCTTAAAAAAGCCATAAGTAGATACAAAAATACTTACGACTCAGCAACGTGTAAATACTAATGATACGGCAATCACTTTCACACAGTTTCAATAGTTAACAAAAACTGTGTGCTATCGTAATTGAACCAAACAATGAAACTATTGTTAATCGATAATGCTACAGAAGAACACTCTTGTCCAACGGTAGACAATTTTCACAATATAGGACGGTCAACAATATTTAATTGGCAATTAATTTTGTGTTTATTTAAAAAAAAAACGATTTCTGATGCTTCGTCGGTACATTATATGTGGATACATACGTCATAATCTCGATATATTCGTAACAATCGAATCGTTTTCCCTTTCACCTAATAATAATGGAATCGAATTGTTACAAAAAAAAATGTAAAAAAAAAGATCTCAAGCTTTCTTTAATTTCAGTTGGAAGGAACAGAAAAATAAACGTCAGAAATTAGAAATTTTCCATTGGATTGATTTTCAGTGAAAAAGGAAATATTTTGCTATTGTTATCATTTTTTTGATTATTTCCGTAAAAAAAAAATGTTTTCCCGGATTGTTATTGTTGTATCCATAATCAATATTTTTTTTTATTTAAAACTTTAAGGATGTGATGAGGGAAAACTACCTGACAATTATTGATTAAAGCTGATTGGACCTTTCGTAACGGCTTTCGGGATTAACACTTTTTTCGTTCGCAAATGTTGTTATAGATTTGGTGATACCAATTAATAGATTATCAAATTGGAAAATAAAATAATAGTAAATCACCGAGCAATTCTAGTGAGTAACATAAGGTATATCCCACAGACTGTTAGTCTGATGTCTAGAATTTAATGGTGCTTCGATTTGATGTAGTATAGTGGTCAATTCTTCGAACGTTAGTATAGTACAAGTGCAATGCTTTCCTTCATATGTTGTTTTACTTGTTTTACTACCGCTTCACATAGACCGTCAAAATGTGGAGATCATGATGGAATGAAATGCCACTATATCCCTTAAACTTACAACTTCTTCGAAATGTCGTCCGAATCGTAAAAGATGGCTTGCAGATATATTAATTTGCTGTAATAAAATTTATTGAGATAGCGCTATATAAATTTACAACATTTTCCCTTCGTGCTATGAAACGTTCTATATGCATCTCCTTCGTTGTTAAACTGATGAAAATAGTGATCCTCCGCCCTTAGACATTCGAAAATATATGGTGCCGGCATAATCTATACCCGTGTGGGTGAATGTTCTTGATGGTGCCACCCTTGATGATAATGGGCTTCCCAATAGTTGGATCGGTCGACCAGCATCTAATCTGAAACACTTGTGGCAGTGACCACACGAATCCAATGTTTTGCCTTGAAGAAACCAAAATTGTTTTTTTTTATTAAAGCAAGAGTTAAATCCACACCTCCAAGCAGAGTGCTTTTATGCCCGCAATTGGATATCTAGCAAGTGATATGGCATTAAAAAGGTAATATCATTGGGTGTTTTTCTTTGCACACTGAACCTGTTTCCTAATTTTCTAATATCATCTGCGAAGGATGTAGATGGCTTCGGAAATTTAATTAGCTTTGCCAATAATGAAGCTCCGCATAATTCAAGCCTTGGGAGGGTTAACTTTTGACTGATTGTTGCCACCTCTGTTTTTCCGGATATTAATTCATTTTATTTCTGTTGTTCCCTAGCTAGTTGTTGTAATTTCTGTGATAACTGCGAACTAGCAGAAAACTTCGGATGTGGTTCATTTTTATGCCTGCCTTTTTATGAGTCTCCTTAAAAAAGGGAAATCCCTTTTAATTTCTCCTTAAAAGGAAATTGATATTTCATCCGAAATATCACTGCCAGTGTATTTTCTGTGGTGATTGGCAGTAGTTGGTGTAACAGGGGTGTGGCTTGCTTTTTATTTTCAGAAAAACTGAAAATTGTATACGCCTGGACGTCTGTTGTTCTTGTAGCATTGTTGGGGCTGCATTTAAACGTTGTCACAAATCAGTAAGGAGCGCGCCGTAGGTTGATATTTTTCTTCGTTAAATGAAGTAACCATGTGAAGGCTTGAATGTAGCTTCTGATTCTATTTGTTCATGGTTAACTTCATATCGTCTGACGAACCCATTTAACGTTTGGATCTTTGTCCCAAGACATTTTTTAGTTTTTTTTTCTGGTTCATCTTGTTTGTAGTTTTTCTGCAGAGTATTTACGTTTGTGGATATTTCCTGTAGCTCTTCTTATAGTGAATTCATCATGACTGCTTGGATTTTCGGGTTTCGAAGCTTCTGTAGTTATTACTATACTTAGGTCGTAAATCTAAGTGTAATTTATCTCCGTTGTTTTTGGTTGCTACTGAAGTACTGTAATTGTATTTTTACAATCTCTTGTTGTGACCGGTATATTGATTAAGGTGCCTATTCTTAGTGGCTCGAAGGACTAAATGTTAGGTTGTAATGAATTTGGATTACAACGGGTGAGGCCCAAACTAATTTAACTCAGTTATAGTTGTTGATTAACTGACCGATTGTCATTTTATACTACATACGTTTTTGTCAACATAACATTGAAATACATAAATATATTAATGCATCAATATTGTCGGTCGCTGACCAATGTATACAAATAAACGCACTTATATAATTTGCTTATATCATATTAACTTATAATACTTTATGTTGCAACACCCATCATACTAAATTCTAATTTATATGTATAAGCAAAGATCTTTCGATATTATAAAGATGGTCCATACTCAAGCAAGAAAACTTTTCATACCTAGAAATAATGATATAGAAAGTAAAAATAAAAAGAAGAAACCATTTTTCTTGTTCACTGTATAATGAAGGTTTGTAAAATATGTATTCGAAAGCAAACACGCCGGTATAGAAAAACCAACTATACAAAAATATTAAAACGACAAAGCGCCTCTTTGATGCAGTATTGGTTGAGTACAGATAAAGCGTAAAACAAAAACAAAAAAATATTTTGACTAACACTAATACAATTTGTTTTTTTTATGTTATTTTTATTTTGTACCTTATTGAGGCGGATATGAGTAGTATAAGTGTACGAAAAAATGAGTCAGTAATGGTTTTTCTAACAGAAAAATTGTTGATGAAACAATAAAAAAAACCAAATAGCCTTTCTTTACAATGAAATCGTTCTTTGTAGTTGAAAAATATTTTTAGAATGCAAAACCCATATAACAAAAGAAAACAACAAGCCTATATATGGTTTTGTGGCTGACCTAGATCACAGATAAGTAGAGAACAAGATGAACAAATAAGACGGAAAAATTGATTTATCCAAGACCTCACACTGGCACTCCTATGCAAAGTTTTCTTATTACGGACACCTATTATTGTATATTGCCATCTATGTATTGTGAATAGATATACTTTAATTTAAATAACCAATATATCATATACTCATGTTTTTTCTGTTTGTTTGGATTAATTATTAACATAAACGAATACACATATAAAATATTGCGATTATCGTTTAGAATAGATTAATAAACACGAAATTTATTCGTTATGGCAAAAATTTCTATATAATAAAAATCAAACTGATCGCGTAACACCAAAGCCTCCTATATATCAAAAGCCACAATGATTGGACAAAGTTTTAACTGAGCTTAATATAAGGGTACATATTACGATATTCCATAAGAAAACATGTACAATATGTTTTATTTTATTTAGACAGAATCTTCGAATATATCATATATAAATGTCAATCAATTAAAATCAGTAATTATATTAATATTTTTAAATTAAAATGACATGGATTTCATTTTTTTAATAATTTTCTACGTATGTATTATACGTATGTAACATTGGAGTATTTGAAAGCCAATATTGAAGCAACCATTGCCGAAATAGATCTGTTCACAAACCAAAATATGCTAAGAAATTGAACCGACCGAATGGAGTACGCCAAGGCCAGCCGCGGCTCCCATTCGTATGAAATCATTTTTCATAAATAACCAAAAAGATTGTACTTTCAAACAAAAAAATTAATTTGGAAATATATTAAGCCGTTTATGTTTTATTAAATTTTTAAATCTGAACTTCTTACTGGGACTCCCTTCACATGTAAAATATAGTAACAAATGCGATAGATCACGGTTTCCGAAAGAGGCGCCACGTTCAAAGTATTTAGAACTCCATGTTATTCGCAAGAGGCAGCACGATCAAAGTATGTAATGTGTTATGTTTTCCAAAAGGGACAGCACGATCAAAGTATATATAGTACCAATAATTGCCAGAAGATTTTTGTTATATTGTTCTTCAAAACATTTCGTTTCAGAAGGAAAACATAAAATATTACAAATTAACAATAATTACAAAATAGTGCAAAATAAAAATGAAAATAACACTAAACCTGACATAAAGAAACGTAAGATTTTAAAGCAATAGATTTTTTGAATGAAAATGATAGTCGGCCATGATTTCTTTCTTGTTTTGAATTATTTTGTTGTTGTTCAAGATAATTCCAACAGGGATGATGTTCGTTGTTTAATGTATTTATGTACAGTTAGGATTATTCGCACATAGGATATTCACAAAATATTTTATTTATATTTAGGACGCGGTTTTTTTTATAATTTCTATTTTTTTTATTTTGTTTTATAATTTTTTGTTTAGAGCGTCATGGATTATAGTTGTGTTTGTAAATAGATGTATTTTATAATCTTTATTAAAACCACTAATTAGAGATATATAGAACGGTTTTTATTTCTTCATATGATTTGTATGAAAAACAGAGTTTTTTTCGTCTTTCTACCACCTCTATTTTAAATTCGATTTTGATGATTGCGGCTTTGTATACATATATAGGAGGCTTTGGTAGCACACGCCGTATATAAAAAAAATTAAATAAAATTCTCGATCTGGTGTGGTGTTAGTAACATTCAAATCCATATAACAAAAATTTGATTTTTTTTTGTTACTATGACAATTTTAATAAATAACTTACACTAAAATAAATCTAATTTTTCTTTATAGTTTTCATTTTTACTAATATTTTAACAAATCTAGAATTTGTAAAGCCTACGTATTGAATGGTTTCGGCTTTACAGAAGGTTTTGGTTATACGCACAAATAGAAAAGTGTTGCGATTAGAAAATACTAATTTAAACTAAAAAAAAAGGGCTTGAGGCTTATATATTGGGGCAGTATGATAAAAAATTAATACGTTGGTTGCAAAAGCTCCTCGCAACAGAATATATATTTAACGACAGAAGAAATATTTTGCGACAGAAGTTTTTGATCGCTAGGCCATTTTTCGTTTTTCGATCTATTGTTTTGTTTAAATTTTACGAAAGGTTTTCGAATTAAAAAATACGATAAATAAAATAAACTACACCGTTAAATCACGCTTAAAAAAAAATATAAATACTGACGATACCAACAACAATTCAGTAGTAAGTATGATTGTATTTCTATTGTTTTTTTTTTTTGTGTAACAATACGAATAAATAATATTATGTACATATAATTTTTTGATAAAATCATTTTGTGTAGTGATCTGCGTTAATCTAGTTTGCTTTGCATTTATTTTAGTTTCATTTTACTATAGATGGAGGTCATGTTGCAGAGGTTTTTGTTTTCGGTCGGGGTGCCAGTAGAAGCTTACTTAAAATAAGTGGCATATTTTTTTGTTTTTATAAATTTTGTTCTTATTGGTTTATCTGGTTAGTCTATGCCTAAATTAAGTTTATTACAGAGTGAAAGTTTTCTGAAATTTGAAAATTATTTTTAATTGCTCTAACCACTAAACGACAATTTCATAATTTTAATGAAATTGGAAATTTATATTTTATGATATACCTCTCATAATTAATGGACTAACTAATCATCATGTATTTTCTGAAATTTGAAAATTTCAATAAGTGGTTTAAATTGAATACTTTTAATGGCCGAACTATCATGTATTTTCTGGATTTGGAATACTTTCAATTGTGATATAAATTTCATTATTTTAATGGGCTAACGACCTCGTATTGTCGAGATTTTACTAATTTTCAATTTGTATATATATTTTCTAATTTTAATGGACCATCACGTATTTCCGGAAAATTTTGGAAACTTTCAAAGTGAGAGAAACTCCGATTTAAACATAAATCTACCAAAGTTGTTAGCATCTATTTCACTCACGTGAGTAAAATAACAGTAAATCAGTATTACATTAAAATTATAATCTACACAAAATTTAGATCCTCCATCCTTTATAGATGTATGGTACATGTATTTTTATTACCTCTCTAATATATTTCTATTGCCTTACCATTATTCTAACTTTAATTAGTTGTTTTCCTTTTTTGTTTATAACGCTTAGTATTTATTAGCACCTAAGGCAAAATTACATTAGTGGTATGAATAATATTTAATCTTTTGGACATAATTACATATAATTACATATATGAAATTAGATATTCGAAATACAGCATAGATTTTCATTAGATTTTATATAAGATTTACTGAGTTAAGCTATTCTAAATAAGCGATCAATATATCTATCGCAATTTGATCGAATGGTTGAAACCTTGTACTGACCCTTAGTGTGAGCCATTTTTCCTTTTTTGTCTCTCTTACGTGCTGATGTGTAGACCATTATGTAACATTAGGCTTGCAGAAAGTGACGGAACCAGCCTACCCGCTGTATTTCTACTACATGAACGACATCAGGGTGTTAATCCACCATCTAACAGAAAAACTTGATAACACGTCACGAATACACATTATCAAAAACTCTGTAACAAACAAATTGTTAACCTTTGATGAATTGATAATCCATCTAAGAAATTGCGTTCGAATCTTAGAAACTATTAAAGGTGACACAATTACTTTAAAACAAACAGCTGATACCAAAAGATTTAATTATCCTAAAAGTTTTCCTTTTTCGTTACTATCCAACAGCTGTAAATGTCTTTATTGTAGTATAACACGATTATTATCTAGTTGGCCAGAATTTTCTGACACTAAACTCACACCAAAATTGCAGTTTCATTTTCTACAAAGTCACGAATTGTGCACAAGTTGTTTAATTAGCAAACATAGAGACTATTTGTGATAAACCTAGACATCATAATCTTTTTTTCATTTTGGCAATATTTCGAATTTCAAAAGTAACACAAATATCTACAAATGCGGCTATTCAAAATCAAGATCATTATCGATATTGGTATAACTATTCAACCTTCTATAGAATCTAATAACAATTTTTTATGCAGGGCACTATTAGATATCACACCTCAACTTCGTAACAGAAAATCTAGTTAACTTAATGAAAGTCAAAACCAATCAATGAAGAAATTTTTTTCTGGGATCGGTGAAAAGGAAACTATAATAATCCCCAAAGTTTCTCTGACCAGTTAATTTTAATCTACTTCAATTCCTGCTGAGATTAAATTGACAGATCCATATTTTCATTTGCCAAACAAAATTAACATGTCGCTTGGTGTCAAAGTTTACAAGATCCAACGAATTTGGTGGAGAGATAATCAGTTCGATAAAGTATGTTTAAATTAAGTACAGTAACTTATGGAACAAAATGTGCCCCATTCTTGGCAACCCGTACATTATAGTTGGCGTTGAATGAATGTGCATCGTTTTCCTTAGCTTCACGAAATTTAATAAACGATTTTTATGTTGATGATGTTCTGACGGGATCAACAACCATTGCAGACGCCCAACAATTAAAACAGTATTACAATATTAAGTAGATAGAGGTGTATTTGATTTACGGAAATTTTCTTCGACCATACCTACTAATTCTTCAATCTCATATTCTACATCCAGTAGACCATCAGTCCTTGGTATTTCTTGGAACACTTTACAGATTGAAGTTGAAATGAATTTCTCCAAATTTTCCTTATACAACATCTTTTCAAAACTAAATATATTATCAGAAATCTGTTAATAGTTTGATCCATTGGGATTGCGCGCTCCAATGATTTTGTTAGCTAAACTTATAATTCAGACGATTTGGACTCTTCGCGAGGTGGAATGGGACGACATAATTTCAAACCAAATACGTGATCAATGGATGGTTTTCAATGAGCAGTTAATTGAACTTAATCACATAGTTCATGGATTCTCTGATGCATCTAAGAAAGGTTGAGGCTGTTATATCCCAGGGTCACAGACAACTTCAAAAAACATCATTCAAGACTGATTTGGCCAAATCTAGAGTGGCACCTCTAAAGAAACAAACTCTTCCTCGCTTAGAGGTGTACGCCGCTCTATTGTTTGACAAACTTTGACTAGAATACTTCGAAGTTTAATTATCCAATACGACAACATTTTTCTATATGGTCAAGCTCAGAGATTTGCTTCGAATTAAGTCTGAGCCATCATGCTTCTTTCCTAGCAATCCAAATCACTCAAATACAGGAACAATCGTCAAAAAGATGATTGTTCCTGTATTTGAGTGATCAAATACATCTTTTTGAGTGATCGTCAAAAAGAACAAAAGATTTATTGTGATAAACACTCATTTGTTTATAGGGTAAAATGAATAATAACGTTGCATCGGGCAACACGATGTTTATTGTGTTGAAAAATTGACCGCGTACTAACCAATCCAAACAACACATTTTAATCACATGACATGCTCAGCCATTTGAATTACTACTAAAACACGTGTGCAATCGTATTTCAAAGCCAAAACAAAGCAAAAAGAAGATTGAAAATATGTTAACTCAAAATTTTAATGATGTGCGATCCATAATTTTACGCACAAGTGCTTTAGTAGTAAATTGTTTGGCTGAGCATGCCACGTGATTAAAATGTGTTAAAATGTGATGCCCTGGCCTGGCATCCATATAAGATGGATGTTGAACAAGTCAGCCACCTCGTTAAGAGATGAAAGACAGCTCCGGGACGTGATATAGCCTGATTGTAGAACTTTAATAGCAGCCTGACTGTCCGTAAAAATGTCAATATCTCTTACAGATATTACATGATACTTCATCCAGTCTATGGCTTATAGCAATCATAAGTTCTGCCTGAAAAATACTGCAATAATCAGGGAGGCGGAAAGAGAATTACATTTAGTTCTTCACAGAAAACCTCACTGCCGACGTTTCCATCAATTTTAGAACCATCTGTAATGAAGTTAATAAACCCTGACTTTAAAACTGTTCCACTTGCCCAGTCCTCTCTGGAAGGAATATCAGTTAGAAATTAACTTCGAGGGATGATGTCGAGATGCTATAGTCGACAGATTTGGTGATTTCGTTATTCGTTAGAATAGACGAGTGTCCCATAATGTTACAGGACCACAAAGAAATTGATTTAAGCCTAATGGCTGTACTTTCAGCCATTTATTTGGCCAGAATATCCAGAGGGATGAGATGAAAGGGAATCTCCAGTGCTTGAGTAGAGGTACTTCTAAGTGCACCACTAATACAAAAGGCGGCAGTTCTTTGCACTTTCATCAGCAACTTTGGGTTCGCCACTGTATTTAAGGCGGGCCATTAAACTGTAGATCCATACATTAGAACTAGTCTAACTACATAGGTCACAAGGTGTAAAGCCAATGTACGATGTGAAGCTTAAGCCCCCATCCTTTTCCAATGGCATTTTTACAGAAGTAGCGTGTTATCGTATCTTTTTTTTACTTTTTCAAGAATATTTGGCTTCCAGATTAGTTTGCTGTTCAAAATAAAACACAAGAATCACTTTGTCTGCAATATTCAGAACAACTCCATTAAGAGTTGGAGGATCAAAACGAGGAAGTCTGTACTTCTTGGGAAAAAGAACCAATTCAGTCTTCAATGGATTAACACTAAGACCACAACTATTGGTCCATTGAGTAAAAAACCACTGTTATGCAGAATACTCTTGGCATCGTGCCAAGAGTATTCTGAATAACAGTGGTTTTTTGAATATCGGCAGGAATAATGCCATCCAGGCCTGCAGACTTGAAAAGCTTGATACTGTTTACTGCCAACAAGATAGTTCTCCTATTGACAATTTTCCCCGCGAGGCCAGTAGCCTTATTTGCCTTTGGCAAAATAGGAGGAGAATTAGAACAACCCGGAAAATGCGTTTCCCGAAGAAGCTCCAAGGATTCCCTACTCGTTATAGTCCATTATCCATCCGGTCATTGGAGATAACTTGGAATGCAAGACAAGTGGATAATATCTTACATAGCCTAGCTCCTTCAGAGGACTCTTGTAATTTATTACAAAAAAGTCTTCAGAATTTTTTATGGCACTTCTTAGTTCATAATTTTACGCTTTAAGGACCTCCTTATAGGAATCTCAGTCAATGTCAGTTTTTGTTCTCTTCGCGTTTTGAAGAGTCATTGCATTTTAAGCGCGTTACTTGTGTTTCCTTTGACCACTATGGTGGACGAGGTTTACCCTTTGGTCTACTAAAAGAAACACGTCAAGTTGGAAAATAATAGTGCAGATATGCTTTCAAGACTTCTAATTGTAGTTAATAATGAGTTGGACGATGAAGATGAAGGTGCAGCAACGTATTTGCATTTAATTACAAACAATGACAATTAACAATTAGACAGGGTTACGGTTCAGAAAGAGTCTAAAAACGACGAATTGTTATTGTAATTGAAAGAAGCGATTTATTCTGAAAATTTTCACATTGAGATAAAATTAAATTTGGCCCGTTTATTACAAAACAAGGCGAATTGTGTATCGAAGACAATATTGTTATGAGGAGGCATAGAATCATTGCTCCAGTATCCATGCGAGAATGAATGTTACGAGAGGCACATCGCTCTCACATGGGAATCGTCAAAATAAAATTTTTATTAAAGTCTTACATATGGTGGCCTAATATCGACAGAGACTTTGAAACACTAATTAAAAGTTGTGACGCATGTTGTCAGTGAGGACAAATCCAACCGGGATAATAAAAATCTCTTTGGAAATCCCTTTTACCAACTTTTGATAGATACTTTTTAATTATTGTTGACGCCTAAACGAAATGGATAGAAGTTTTCAATACGAAACGTCTGACATCATTTTTCAAGATTCGAACACTTATTCGCACGATATAGGTTACCCGAAAAGATTGTTTCAGACAGTGAAACGCAGTTTACGTCCGATGCATTCAAAGAATATACAAAGAAAAATGTAGAAAAACATAGAAGATATTTTAAATAGATTTCTTACGGATTATTATAATACGCCTTATGGCATGACGGTTAGTTTACCAACCAAAGCTTTGTTGAGCTTCATTCCGAAGATAAAGTGGAACCTAGGCCCGCCAGGAACGAGTTTAAGTTACAGGAAACGACTAAGAAGTTTAGTGAGAATTCGAAATTGACATCGACATAAAAAGTTAAACAAAGATTCGTAGAACGAAGTTTTAAATTTAACGATTTTTTTATCGTACGAAATTTCGCAAATCCAAATCATCTTAGTTGGGATAATGCGATAGTAACCAAATTTTTAGGGCCGCGAACCTATTTATGCTCTATCAACGATAGCATAAATAAAACTAAAACTAGATATAAAAATAAAATTGTATTAGAAAATAGTAAGATTTACAATTAAACTGTATTATTTAGACATAAGGTTAATAATCTAACAGAGTTAGTTACTGAAAGTAAAGAATTGAATACCGAAAATCACACTGTACTGAGAATCAGGCTCCCTACCGTATTTTCGCAGATAACATTTGGCAACCGAAATTTCGAAGATAAATTATAGTCGAATGCTCTTTCATCGATTGTTAATAAAATCGGTATAAATATAAAGACGCAAAAAATAATTCCGCAGACAAAAATATCGCAAAACACATATCGCAAACAAAAATATTGCAAACCACAAATATCGCAGAAAAAATATCGTTTTAAATTTACAAATAAAAATATTGCTTATGTCATCAAAAATGCGCATTAAAAATGCGATATTTAAATTTGTAAATTTATTTTCTACCTGTATTTTGATTTTTGTGTTTGTTTTCGTATCTATTCCTTGTGAAAAAACTAAATTATTGTTGTAATTTCGCATAATTATCCCCTTTTTGCGAAATATACAATAATCCCTCGCAAAGCACGATTCGCACTTTTCTTGGCGAATCCTTTACACAAAAAACAAGGAATTTTGTTTAACAGGGAAATAATTGTACATTATGTAAATTTTCCATAAATACCTAAATAAAAAGAAATATGTTCGTTTGTTTTTCTTTTGTGAACAAATTTTGTGGCGAAATATTTGTTTGCGATATTTTTGTGTTGGGATTTTTTTGTTTGCGATCATAGTAGCATGCGGTAAACATATGACTAAATATTTCTTCAAAAAATTTTTGTGTAAGCCAAATATTAATGCTACCTTGTTTTTGTTTGCGATATTATTATATATTGCGACGAAAGAACTGCCATATATTTGTTGCGATAATGAGGAAGGTTGCCGAGAATCATGATACAATTAGTAATAAAGGATATCATAGTGGCTGACTTAAATGATAACGGGCGGAAGTTGTTACGTCCGAGTGATAAGATAGAAAAACCTAATAGATATAAGAATTAACATCAAATAAAATTTAAAAAATTGTAGTAACTTTAAGGGGAGGCGAATGTGATGTAAACGCATTTGTATATAGGGTAAAATGAATAATAACGTTGCATCGGGCAACATAATGGTTATAGAATACGAAGAGATTAGGTCATTATAAGTTAATAGATGGTGAGAAGTGTGTATACGAGCTTGTAACAACAGTGTAATAAAATGAACATAAATGTTATAAAACGATAAAACTTGTTTTATTCAATTTATTATTTTATGTTATCAACATAACATTTATGGTGATCAGATCCTTCATTTCTTCGACAAAAACAATCGAAATGGCCTGAAAATTGTAAGCTTACAATCAATTTCGAGTTGTTAAAGTTAGATTTTCGCAGTACTTAAAACCAATAACTTAAAACCCTTCAATTTATTTTTTCTATATTCTTCATTTTCTTCGGAAAACTGCCTACATTCGATGGAAAACCAAGATTAAAATGGAAGAGCAATTTAATTGTCACTGGTGAGCTAAAATCTAATTATCTAAAGGCTTGTCAAAGTTGTGCAGCATAGTTAGAATAATAACGATATTCCACATTTTCGAAAATATGAGAAATATAGGAGTACTTGAGTAGTAATAATTAAAAAATAAATAAATATATATATATATATATATATATATATATATATATATATATATATATATATATATATATATATATATAACGGGTGGGCCATTTAAAAGTTTAAATTCCTCCGCTCCACAAGTCGCACCAAACAGTCCCTCGTAATGGGTGCATTGGCTTGTGTAAGACCACGTGTGGGTTTTCTGAGCACCAAATACGGCAATTTCGCTTATTAACGTACCCACCAAGATGAAAATGAGCTTCATCCGAAAAGATGATTTTTTGGGCCAAATCGACATCATCGTGCAGTTTCTCGTTGGCCCATCAAGCGAAGTGAAAACGAAGCGGATGGTCATGCGGCTTTAACTCTTGAACCAATTGAACTTTGTAAGGCGTCATTCCGAGATCTTTTCGCAAAATTCGACGTAAACTGGTGCGTGAAATGTTCAATTCTTGAGAACGATGACGAGTTAATGTTGATGGATTCTGACGCACACTCTCAACCACAGCTTCGATATTTTCAGGTGTACGCACTGTACGAGCACGCTCACGTCTTGGCGCATCAACAATGAAACCAGTTTCACGAACTTTAACAATAAACTTGCGTATACCGGACCCTGTTGGTCCGTCTCTGCGACCAAATTTTGCACGACATTTTCGTGCAATTTCCGACCAATTGTCTTTGTTTTGGAAATAAATTTCCAATAAATTCCAACGTTGCTCAAGCGTAAATCGATTCATTTCGTTCAGTGGAGATAATATACTAAATTTTGTGACAGAATAGAATGACATAAGTATTGACAGATTCGAAATAACCAGTGGTTCAAATTTAAACCGATAGATGGCCCACCCTTTATATATATATATATATATATATATATATATATATATATATATATATATATATATATATATATATATATATATATCTGCTTATTTGTCTACTTTGCAGTGAAACATATTCGCTTAGAAATTATTATAGACTAATCTATGCAACCATTTCTAGCTTATCTTCGCGTATTACTGCAAGACGTGGATATTGTACCAAAAATATATTCGGGCAATGCCAGTTATTTCGTTGGATGTCGGTCTGAACTATACAATTTACATGATTTATTTCTATCAGAAAACCTTCAGTGTCAAGCGAAACAATTTTGCACGACTAATCGCATCTAATGGCTTATACAATTCCTCAACAATTTCCTCATTTTAGTGCATTATGGGAGTCCGCCACTAAAAATGCAAAATTACACATGAAAAGAGTAATCGATTTGCGCTCAATGGCGATTGAAGATTATTACACTTTAATTTGCCAAATTGAAGAGTCTCTTAATTCTAAGTCTTTAACATCAATGTCGCCTATAAATGGCACAAGCCTTAGGATAATGGGTCATATAATTGAGACACACCCCGGTACTGATGATAAAATTTGCGTAGTCACAATCAAAATATAAAGTCGGAATTCAAGAGGTCGGTTACAAAAAAAACAGTATTCTACCACTTGAATCGGAACATGGTTTTTGTTGGATTGTTCGATGATTATTTTGGTGATATAATGTAAAAATTAACTTGATGTGGTAGATTATTTATTGCCTAATAAACCCATGAAGTGAAAATGGTAAAGTGAAAATGATTTCACTTCACCATTTGACATACTCCAAAGATTAAATTTAAATTTTGTTGTTTTTTGAAAAGTGATAAAGTCAAAAATGTATTAAACACTTGTTAGTTTGTTTATGATAGAACTAACCGTTTAACGACCAAATACTAGAGGTTTGATTTGAACCAGTTTGAATAAAATAATTGAAATATGAATATAATCCAGTTGTTTATCGGAAATCGATTGTATCTTGTGTATATTATACACCTAGAGTTACTTTGGCTACAGTCTAAATCAGTAAAGTTCTATATAAATTCCTAAATTTGTATAAATTATTTCGTCTATTACACTATAGGTTACCATTCAGTTTCAACAAAATATAAATTTTGAACCGATTATCTATAGGGCATAAAATGGGTTTGAATCACTTTTGAATTATTAAAATTTGTTGATCAAATAATTTAATGAAAAAATATTGTGCCAGCGAGTTTCGTATTTAAAAATTAAAATAAAATTTTTGGGATAACATGTTTCACCTTTTTTCATTTTTTTAAATACATTTTCCCTAGTGTTATATTTACTCTTATACACCTTACCTTAGAGGTTTGGTTTTCGCTTTTCTTTTACATAATCTACTCGACAACAACAACAAAACTCATAATAATAATAATAATAACCATAAATACAGTTAGAAAAAAGGGTGGTGGACTAAGTTTTTCCAACAACAAACAAAATATTATTAGGTTTCTTTTTTTCCATCCTTTAGATATGTGCTCGCATATTTTGTTTTGTTTTAATTTTTCTTTGCGAGGAAAATTTTTTTGTTTTGTCTGTTTTTCTTCAGAATATCTAATTTTTGGCACGACTCGTTGGTCGTATACGTTTTAAAACATAAAATGTTTCTACTATACATGAAAAACATCTTTAATATTGTATACGTTTGGATCTTAAACCGATGTTGGAACGTAAAACACAACTATACATATTTAAAATTTTCTGGGTCAAATTTATGGTAAGATTCGATTTGGTTAAAGTTAAACTTAAAGGTGTAACAAAATAATAAACTATATCCTTCCCATACAATAATAAAATAAATTATAGGGTGGGTCATATTTTTTTCTTTTTACTACTACGCATAAGCAACCGACTGATGGTAATATATAGATGATATAGGTCATTACTACAGACGAGAACAATAATATGAGAAACGGAATAGCTCGTGCATCCACATGTCTCGTAAAGTATTTTTACACGAGCATGACTGCCTTTGAACTATAATACAGTGTCCTTTGCTTGTGTCGTGGAAGGCGTTTAAACATGTTTTCCCGCATAAACTCGATGGCCAAAAAGTGGATACCATAGTCCTAAAGTTACACGTTACTTTACAGTAGAGATGTGTTAAAGATGAGAAAACACAATATCAAAATTTTGTTTGCAATAGCATTGCGAAAACCGTTCACAGTCCTGATAATGTGATCGCTCTAGGTAGGTATTAAAAACTTTAGTTATCAGTGCCACCAAGCGACTAGATATGACGACTGACGTTTGTAAAGACCGATTAATTGAATATAAACTAGACTCAAAACAATAATTGCTGTATTTTTATTTTATTTTAATATTAATTTTGACTTGTTGCTTATCGGTGGTCAGCAAACCACGGTTTTTTGTGAGGATTTCACCTAGACTAAGTCTTTATACATTCTCGCGCAATCGTGCTTAGTCTTTCTAACTGTTGTTTGTATGCTTGGCCTGATTCTTAAGCCTGTTTTTTTTATCCCTGCCACGTGGAGGCGCATACTTCCTACTATCTAGCCCCTTTGTCTGATTAGTTCGTCGTCATGTACATGTTAATGCACTGTCTAGTGTCCTTATCGCGGGAACTTGACACTATCTATTACTTAGGAGTCTTTCCCTTTCGACAAGATTGCAGCTGTAGAGCAAGTGGTCCATGGTTTCGTCGTCATGGCCACACTCACATTTGCTCGTTTCACTTATGTGAAACCTTTTTAGGTATAGGTTGCTATTTTGCCATGCCCCGTTAACATTTGTGTAAACGGTGCACTAAGTGTAAACGGTGCAAGTCTTTTATCCAACCTTTCTTCAATGTTTGGAAAGAAACTAAAAGTTGTCCTTCCATCCAATGCGTAGTTT
The DNA here is from genome assembly GCA_963556175.1 of Tipula confusa. NCBI lineage: Eukaryota > Metazoa > Arthropoda > Insecta > Diptera > Tipulidae > Tipula > Tipula confusa. The sequence goes on along the minus strand of OY744475.1, from coordinate 168,577,206 downwards.
CATCTAACTTACCATATTATGCGATAGATACTTTTCGCATCTGCCTCCTGAGTGAACCGATAAGGTTTGTGTCAATTTATTCTCCTTGTATCACCACGTTTCCGTATGTCAAACTTATCCCGTTTCTAATTGTATATCTTGCAACTCTTTCCTGTATCAGTATATCAATTGATATTACACCAGCTAGCACAGGAAGTGGATCGGTTGATATAGTTCTATAAGCCTTTGTAATACCAATAAGGATTCCTCTTTGTACACTTATCAATGTTCTTCGGTGGTGACAAATTATTCTGTCAGTATCACCCAGTACAACCATATGTAAGTAATGGAACCACTAGGCTTTCCTGCTTTCTGCACTTCTTTTGACATGCGACGTGACTCCAAGCCTTTCATCTACCCCAAGCCATTTAACAGTTTTGACCATCTTGGTCCTCACTCCATTCATAGACACCATAGGTGGTCTTCTGATGTCGAGTGATCCTTTAAGTTGGATCATAACTATTTTGGCAGATGAAAGCTCCATTTTATTGCTGTAACACCAATCTGTCATTTTGTTAATAGCACTCTGCGCTGCTTCCTGAATACTTTGTTTTGAGTTTCCAGCAAGCAGCATTATCTTGTCGTCCGCAAATGCTACTTCTTGGACATTGAATATTTGAGTGTTTTTGTCTGTACTCGAGCGGTTCATTTCTAACTATGCATGCACCTCACCACCATATCATTCTTAACAGCACTAAAACGCTTTATCAGCCCTTAGGGCTTGCATCATATAATACTATGTGACAACGGTTTGTGTGACAAGCAGCAGGACTGCAGGAGTAGCAACGAGCACCAAAGCCCGAACATTGTCGTTGTAGATGGTTAGCCCAAGGAACGTTTTTTTACACACAATCTCGGGACCCCGGCGTTATGGTATAAGCAAGTATATTAACCATCAATTTACGATCGGTCGCATGGTCAATATGTATCAAATTATGTAGGTGAAAGTCGTCCACAGCAGATGTGCATAGAGGACCCAACCTACGAGGAGTTCACTCTGGGCATGCAGAGATCGTATTAAATCGTTCTCTTAGAGTTGATTAGATTAATTCTGAGCTGAGCTTTCGGAAGATAGCTCCCGTTTATCAGATATTTTTGCATTTCTATAGCAGGCCGATGCCTAAATTCATCGATCATTATTATCACATTTTAGTAATTTTAATTTATAGTTGGCTTAAATACACCGCGGTCGTGAGTTTGATCTCCGCCGCTGACCACAACACCGTGACCAATTGTGATCACCAAAAGTAAAAAATGATCACCAATTGTAAAAATTTAGTCTGAAAGATCGTGTAACAGATTTAAGTAAAGGGTGAACTCTGGCATATAATGCTTTTAATTTTTAATAAACAAAAGAAAAAAGGTAAGGTAGGAAACCATTTTAAATATTTACGTGCCAAATTAATGAGTCACTCCATTCTCTCACCCAGCAGTAAAAACTGAAGAGAAGCTAGCTATAACTCAACATACGTTACTCTTTTTATAAAAGCTGATATATATGCAGATTTAAGTCGGTCGAAAGCAGAATATTCACGTTTGGATGAGGAAAGGTTTTAGGAAGAAAATCCCAATTGTTATGCAACATCGTTTATTGTACACCTCCACGGCGCTAAGCGCATTGTTGAATGCATTTGTTGTTATCCGGAATTTTGCACGTTTAAGAGGATGGCCAATATGAGTAATCTGTGGTTCAGGCCCACTTTCGTTTTATTTATTTTTGGCAAATTTTCGAACCAGATTTTGGATCATACATGGTCGAAATAAAAACACAAAACACTCTATCATGACAGTCCTAATTTATAGGAAACTTACCTGAGATTGACGACCAAGACGACCATTTTTAAAGACTGGAGCTTATTATGCGAGACCATTAACGATTCACCCAACAAAGGAAAAAGGTCATACATCTCACTAAAGATATCTATATCAGATAATTGTTTGCATGACAACAAATGCAATACACATTAAACCTATTATTTCAGCGGTTATACTACCAAAGCATCTATTGCCGGCTTTTAAGCGATTTACCTCACGGAGACACAAACTTTGTCGGTCCCAGTAATAACCAAGAATGTGAGTTAAAGACATAGGATCACAAGAACTAACAAAAGACATCTATAGAACTTATTGGCAAATTATGCAAATTAGTTATGTGAGTTCGAAAGTCGAACTCTAGATTGCAGCTTGATAAGCCAGTATCTTAACCAACGCTATACGACCAGGTACCTATATCACAGTAGAAGCTTACCTAAATTAAAGGCACCTGTAAAAAGGCATGGTTCCACAGAATTCACTGCAACAGTTACTTAAATGGTTCATGTCAAAAAGAAAGGGAAGTTGGCAAAAGGCTAAAGCTTTGTGATGTAATAATACAATAAATAAATTAAGGAAATTACATCCCATAAAGTTTTTCTTATAGAACAACAAACATAGAACATTCACGAGAAAAGCAGTGCATGGAGATATGGTAGGTTAAATATTTGTCGATGACCCAAAAAGATGCCTTTCATATAGGAAATATAACTCAAGAACTCAAGACTATCAACGAGTAACTATTGGAATTTATAGTTATGTGTTTAAACATGAAAGTGAAATAATTAAGCATTTAAATATGATATTTGGCCATAACCTAGAGTTCCCCTACTTTGCTAAGTTCTCTAGCTTCATCAATTAGTCGACTTGGGGTCAATTTTCGACTTGGAAAATTACAACTTGTAAGTTATTATTAATAAATAAGAATAACGGAATTCCCCTTTTCACGGTTATTTTGGATGAATTTAATAACCAAAAATTTATTTTGAATGACCAAAACGAATGTTACAAGAGATAATATATTTTCCCCTACTACTATACATATACGACTATAGTATAAGCTTTCATTCCATGATTCTCCTTCATTCATTCATGAATGAGACTGTGATAGAGAAATTATTTAAAGAAAATATTGGCAATTTTTGGCCATTATTGGTGTACAATCTTACATTGTTAAACAAATAAAGAAAAATCTAAAATTAATCAAGAGATGGATTCACATCAAAGCATCGTTTAGAATATACCCTAGGCCGATATTTTTATCTATAAGGATTCATTCTGAGTCAAATGAATAAAATATTCTCATAAACTCTCATATAACAAAAACTTTTTAAATTCACAATAAAAAGTTAAGAATGTTGCTAAAAATGAATTGGGGGTAACAAAAATGAATAACTGTTGAATATGACAATTGTTTCATTGATTTTGTTTTGGTTTTTTACCTATCAGTTTTGATGCAAAATAAAGTGAAATTTTATGCAATCAGTTTAGGGCCCAAAGCTCATCCAAACATTTCAAAGTAGCCTTTTAACCGTTTTACCAGCTAATTTTAAAATCATACGACTACATTTTTATCTTATTAAATGTTTTACCTCTAAAGGACTAGATCGTTACTAAAAACTATGTACGTGGTAAATGGACATAGTTGAGACTCTAAATGAGGATTTTACGTTCACACATTTGTGTCAAGCAATGATATTCTCGTCAGTATGCACACTAGCATTAGACATGTAATCATCATTTCGTTATTTAAAAAAAGTGTGATACCAAACAACTTATAGATGGCAGACTCAAAAAGAAGATTAACTGCGCCAGTAATATTAAAATTTAGTACATACAGTCGCGTGTTCAAACCTAACTGTGACAGGGTAAAAGATCTGAACCAGATCTTTGAAAATGGAGTAAGTAGTGTTAGTTCATAATATGCATAGAAAAAAGGAGCCATTTGTTGTAGAACAACGGCCCTTGCTTCGCAAAACGGTTGCAAGCGAAAAAAAATTTATGACTATACAATTTAATTTGGCATGATTAAAATGTGAAAGGTAATAGTATTAAATGTGTTACTTCGGCCAAAGATTACAACAAGATTGCAAAAGCTAAAAAAATTGGCAAATACCGCGTTAATTAATCGAATTTTGTGATCGGCATTATAGCTGTCATCATTGATCATTCGTAAATTTAGTTTATTGAACATAAAATCAATTAAAGGCCAACCTTTTCTGAAATGAAATGTATATTGAAGTCACCACTTTCAGGCGTATCATGGGTATTTTAAGAAAGGTTTTTTTTCCTTACAGCTGTATCTTAAGCTGGCTACACAAGTATGTGCAAGCTACTTCGTAATATGGAAGATATATAAATATATACTTTATATATAATACTTCCGTATAATACTTTTAGGAGTTATAATAACTCCTGTCGCGGTTTTTCCAGTTCCTCAACCTCGAAATTTCCGTCCCGTTGTTCCTGATCTTATTATTGGCACTTGCAATGTGTTCTTGACAGAAAACTTATATATGCCTCTAAGTTTATAAATTCAACCATACCTGATGCATTGCGTTCATTTTTATGGTCCAAATTGATTGTCGTCTACTTGTTTTAACAACTCAGGATGTTTCTCGTTTCAATTTTGTGTCTTTCAAAATTGGTGGATCCAGTGCTGTTGAAAAAGTTGTTGCAACCTAATTTATGGCCAACTAGTGTCATGGTTAGAGAATTTGTTAGCCGGCCAAAAAACTTAAATACGGTGGTGATGGATTGATATCAACCTCAACATCTAATTTGAAGTTTAAGTCTTTTATCAAAATGTAAGAGGATTACGTACTAAAGTTATTAATTTTTATTTGAATGTCGTCGAACTGTTTGGTTATGGGTATTTTGTTTTTAGATTTGAACGAAAACTATCGCGAGGTGGAGGTGTACTAATCGATATTAATTCAAAAATTACATGCAATTTAATATAATTCTTAAATCCAGTAAACTACGAGGCAGTGTGGACAGTATTTATTATTAACTCTATTAAATTTTCCGTTGTTGTGCATTATATTCCTCCTAACTCGAATCTTCATTACTACCAATCTCACATTATTTTAATAACAACTGCCTATGGCTTTATTCTTGAATCTTTAAAAAGAAACTATAACAAGATGTATGCGAATCTTACAAACTAACCTTACTGCTATTTTTATAAGTCTTAACCAATGTTACTACTTATTATTAGTGTGCACCATTTACTTTATTTATAAATTCAATAGTCCAAGTGGATCAGCACTTCTCAGTCGTCTGTATCTTGGTTGTTTTAGAATGTCCCGGGCCAAAGCATTGGGATTTGTCCCTAGTTTTGAACAATAGCTCGAACTTTAGGTTTTAATTGTATCTTTAATGGTTAAAATACCGAGGTCATGTTGATTGTGTACGTTGCAAAAATTCTCTATTTGATGCGCTGGTGGATCCCCATAACTAAATACCATATGTCCATATGGGCATAAGTATCGCTTTATTTAGTAAAACTTTATTGTCGAGTGATAATCTTGATTTTCTTCCTATCTTAGCAAATTTTATTTTTATTTGATTACGCTTTCCTTCTATATGCTTTTTTCATGTCAACCTTCTGTCCAGATGTAACCCTAAGTATTTGACACTAGATTGCTGCGTAATAGTTACACCGTTCAATTTAACTTGTGGGCAGGTGAGTTTGTTAAGTGTGAATGTAACAAGTGTTAATTTATTTTCATTGACTTTTATTCGCCAAGTCTTTAGCCAGTTTTCAATTTTATTCAGATGATTTTGCAATTGCGTTGAGGCAGTTTGAGGATTTTTAAAAGACATTTCTGTATCATCAGCAAATGTTGATATTATAGCTTTATTGCAAATGGGCAAATTGGCTATATACAACAAGTATAAAATTGGTCCCAAGAGACTTCCTTGTGGAACACCTGCGCTAATATCATTTAAACCAAGTATTTCCTTTGAAGAAGATAGTTTTCAAGAACTACATGGAACTGCTTCGGTAAAGGTTCTTTAACTTTGTATATTAAACCTCTATGCCAAACTTTATCGAAGGCTTGTGCAATATCCAAGAAGACAGCAGAACAATATTTTGTTTCTTCGGAGGTGAATTTGATTGCGTTGACAATCCTGTGAACTTGCTCTATAGTGCTGTGCTGATTTCGGAAACCAAATTGGTGATCTGGTATAATATGCCGTTCTTCTAGTACTGATTTCAGTTTCCTTAGTAACAATTTTTCAAATAGCTTTGATATCGTGGAAAGCATGCTTATTGAACGATATGATGAAATTTGTGTTTCATCTTTTCCAGGCTTAAGTATCCAGGCTTAAATAGGTTTGGTAGCATGTAGTTGTTAACTTGTTCATGTGGTGAGAATACGCTGTTTAGATGAACAGCGAATGCATTGGCTTTTTCTTCATCACTTTTTGCCCAGTTGCCACTTGGCAGACTAATAGGCAAACACGAGTTTGCCGGCCTCTTAAAACTTTTAGTATAGCTTTCTATAAGGAATAGTCTGTTCTCTCTGTTGCCTAGAGTTCACTTAAATAGTTTTGGAAACCTTCATTTTCTTCTTCCCTCAGAGCTATTTTCAGGGATTTAATTGGTCGATTTAATTTCCATTTTAATATAGGCGATTTTTGCTGCTGCCACTGCGGTCGAATTTTTCGCTTTTCTTGTATTAATTCTTGGATGTTTTTAGGAAGATTATTAACTTTTTTCAAAAACACTGATGTTAGGTGTTGGTTTTTTTGCTGCTACTTCCAGTAGATCTCTGAGATAGGCTTCTGCTGCATCAATATTTGCTGGTGTGCTAAGAGAAATATCCAGTAGGCAATTCTCTTCAATTTGTCTACTGTATTGATCCCATTTAGTTTTTTTATTTGTCAGGCGTTTCTGTGCTTCAGTCTTTAGGGCATCAGTTCTCACTGTTATAATTACTGGTGAATGATCGGATGATAAATCGTAACAATCTGTTGCTATAGCATTTGTAAGTGCAATGCCTTTATTTATACAGTTATAAGTCTATTAGATCAGGAATTTTATTTTTATCCGTAGGCCAATATGTTGGGTGCCCCGCTGATAGAGAATCCATACAAAGTTTATCCATAGCTTCATAGAGTTGCTTTCCTTTCGGAGTCGTCAATCTTGAACCCCATTGAATATGTTTTGCAGTATAATCACCTCCCGCAATGAATTTATTGCCTAGATGGTTAAAATAATCTAAGAATTGCTTCTGTTTTGTTGCTTGTTTCGGTGGGCAATAGAATGATGATATTACACAGTTTCCAGACCACCCTTCAGGCAGATATTTGTCGCTTGGATATGATCTTTGTCATATTTCTCAAGTTCAAAGAGTTTTCGTCTTCTTTTAATCAATGTACCACCGTGTGCTTTATCAGGATGTTTAGTGTCGTATACTGAATACCCATTAGTTTTGAAAAAGTTTTTTTTGGTGGTGTGTTTCTGATATTAACATTATGTCAATATTGTGCTCGATAAGGAATGATTGCACCTCTGTTTTGTGTTGAGCAAGGCCGTTTGCATTCCATATGGCTATTTTGAGGACAGTCATTTTTGGGTTTTCACTACTATGGTTCTCTCCATCATTGACATAAAGCTTTGCATCATATCTGTAAGCTTGTTTAACGCAGTTGAGATATTTCCTTCTTTTTTAATTTGAACTTGCATATGAAAAGTTTGGATGCACAGCACTATTAACGGTCGGCTTATGGTTTCTATTAGTATAAACTTCTTCTGGTTGTACTTCAATATTAGTTTGATGTAGCTTAAACTTGCGTTGTTCAGCCCTTTGCTTAGGATTGATTCTTCTTTTCAGGTCTATATATACTGGGCACCCTCTATAGTTTGCCGTAGCGCAGTTACTGCATCTTTTTGCAGACTTATCAGTTTTAGTTTTGTTGCATTGTTTAGAACTATGAAGCTCACCACAAATAATACACACATCATTTAGCGTGCAGTAGGCTCTAGACGTGTGCCCGTATTCTTGACACTTTACATACTGGACTGGACCGGTTCTTTTTTAGGTTCTTCGACAGTGATGCGACAGTAGATATTTTAAGTTATATATTATATGCTTCCCTTGAACTGGTTTGTTATCAGTTTCTTATTCGATGCGGAACATTCACTGTGGCAACTTATCTCGATTGATGATGTTGATTATTGCTTTTACAAAGAAGCCTTCAGCAGCGAGCGCAGCATGAATATCGTTAGTGTCCACGTAACTATCGATTCCTTTTATTATAACGACTAAACCTTTTTGGCTTTTAAGTTGATATGTATAGAATCGCTTACCAGCCTTATCAAAATGGTTGATTAGCGTTCTGTAAGCATCAATGTTTAGTGGTTGAATTTTAATTTCTTTAATGTTTCCTCTTTTAATCGAAGAAACATAAAAGTTACCCTCCGTAAGCATTTAATTTTTTTTTATTAAGTCTCTTTTTTATGATTCTTCGCTCAAATAGATTGGTGGCGATTTTTCAGTTTTCACCTTGTTTTCTGTAAGTGGATCTTCAGAAGTGTCGATAGTTTGAAAGACAGAAAAACGGGTTTCAAGAAGTAACTCAACACTGGCCACTCTACTAAATTTGTTTACACTAGCACTTGCCTCTGATCTTGGGCTTCTTTTTCTTTTATTTTGAACAGGTATATATCTGCCCATGCCTGTTTGCACGAGTTTTTGTTCGCATTGACCTACATCACTTTTTCTATTGTTGTCTTTTGTCAACGATGCACTATCAATTACATTTATGTTCGTTGCACTTTGTTCAATTTTATTAACTTTGTTTTCACTTTGTAAAGAGGAATTCGCTGTTGAAGCAATTTTTTGCTCGATCACTTTTTGTTGTGTTATAGGGCGATACGATATTTGACCGATTTTTCCTACATCTAACGATGACGTAGTGATATTTATTAAATCACCAGTAGACATAGTCCGCTGTTCTAGTGGTGGTTATGGCGCGATATGTTTTTACATATTTTAATTTAATTTTAAATTAAAGCTGATAATCTCACATTGATGAGATTAAAACTATATCGGAAACAGGGTTCTCAGATTTCAAAAATACTAGTGCGGGACTGAAATTATACGAAATCATTCCAAATAAAATAAATAAAACAGAATGAATTCATGTAACACAATCATTCTTAATAGTTTGCTTATAATGATAAAGATCTCAGTAACGACATCTTCAGACTTTAAATATTTTTGAAACACTTTGCAAGTCAATTTGAAATTTTCTTCGACCATTAGCTCTGCTGCTAAATTCGTGAGCAAAAGTAGTTTCGTTATTGGGCACCACTAAAGAAAATTATTTTATGGTTGCATTATTTGATGCTTCCATGCTATACGAAAATGGACAATCTTTTGTCAGATTAGCAAGTAAAATACTCTTTGAATGTGGTGCAAGAGCTTAATTATTGCAGATGTTTTTGTTTGCTCCCCAATAATACTTTGAAGCCGTAAAGGGATCTAGAAACATTCCACTATAATGTGTTACTGTACAACCAGTTCAAATATAATTCTGTGTTTGCGTCACAGAATTATAGCAAAATGTTGTTTCTGCGTCTATAATTTTTTCCTCGAAATTAGAACCCTTTTTTGAAAAAAATTTGAAACCTTCTTGATCCGGCTTGTGCATTAAAGTTTGCTAAATGTTTTTGAGATTTCATAAATCAAACCACATCATTTTCTCATTGCGATTGTCTTCAGCCACTCATAGTTATTGTCAGCCACTCATAGTTATGTTGATACAATTTGCATTTTGTAAATTGTAAGCATTAAAAATCATGAAATGATTTTTTTCGAACATTTTTTACTTTGGTGGGACTCCGATATTGATAAGCGAGACGCGGGATATTCAATATTTATGCGGGACTGTCCTGCGCTGGACAGGACGTCTGAGATCCCTAATCGGAAAGTTAAGATGACTCATGTAGGATTTTGGTTTTTGGCGATTTTGATTTACCATATATTTCATGGATTCCTGCGATTTATGCTATATGTGACCTAAAATTACGTCTTCTATGATTGAATCTAAACTCATCGATACCATGTCATCGTTCGATCTAAAACAAATTATAATATGTTTAATGTAAGAAACCGTTTATTGGATTTAGTTTTTGTGTCCGGAAACTTTTTTGTATTTAATTATTATTTAAAGGAATGTTGTGATTCGTTAATTAAGAACGATGTGAGCATCATAAGACAATTCTCCTGAGTTTCAACGTAGAAAGTAAATAATTGTTTAAACCATAGATCAGTCATTTTTAATTATAAAGGCGGTGATTACGTCGGTTTAAAGTCATTTTTAGGTGGTTTAGATTGGATATCACTATTGTGCCGTTGATAGCAAAATAGGTTATATGCTATTTTATTTTTTGGTATAAATATATTCATTCCGGTTCGTAAGACTTATTTTCAGCATAAGGTACGTTGGTTTGACCGAGATTTAAGGAATGCAAAGAATAGAATGAACCAGCTCTTCTAATATAAACGTAAATGTCAAATAACTTATAAATATATAAGTGAAATGGCATATGTTTACCATAATTAAAATAATTACGTGATACAAGATCAATTCGTTAATTGTTCGTTAAATAATGTTTTAGAGGCAGTCAATAGATGGCATTCCAATCGTTTTGACGACAAATTAACGTAGTCGCTTTTTGTTTTCTTTTTTCTGTATATAATATCGCCATATTGTTTTGTTGTGAATCATCACAGCATCTTTAATATTTTTGTGGTGACAGATCCAACATTGAGAACTATAGACCAATTTTTATTCTGCCAGCGGTCAAAAACAAAATGGTTTTTTCACTGGTCGTTCAACTGCAACTAATCTCGTTGTTTGTTAATTTTGCAATAAACTCATTTGAAGATGGTTTACAGGTTGACGTTGTGTTCACTGATCTCAAAAAAGCGTTTGATAGAATTTCTCACCAAATTCTTTTATCTAAGTTGCGTTTGATCGGTGTTCACCCGAGTATGCTTTCATAGATTAGTTCATACCATATATAGATATATATATACTTTTATATATACATATATTTATATATATATATATATATATATATATATATATATATATATATATATATATATATATATATACTCAGAAAAAAACGAATGCGAATTTTATTTAATCACATACGTAACTCAAAAATTGTTAATTTAACTTACTTTTATATAAATTCTACATTGGCTACGCCGAGAATAGTTAAGTAATATTAACTTATGCTACGTAAATATAACAAAATTTGATTTGTAAAATTGCTTAAACGAAGTTCGCTACTATAGATTAAGTGAATTTAACTACCGATTGATGTGACCTTTACTTACAGTAAAGTTGAAATTTTAAAGTGGAAATTATATTCACTTACTAACAGGTTATATTAACTAAACAATGATGTCAAGTTTACTAATATAAATTCTAGTTTAACACTAAAAATAATGTTTAAAATACATATATAAATGTTAAAAAATTCATTATTGAAATAATCAATTGTACTTAAATATTACCTGAAAATTGCTAAAATGTATGTATGTAAATCTAGTTTATTTGATTCTTAAATTTATTCAAGGATTATTTGTAATATTTTTACATTGGTCAACATTTGTAAGCCCTTGTTTAATAAATAAGAGCACTCATTATGGTTTTCAACCTAAACATTATTGCAAAATATTTTTAAAAATAAAAATGTTTGAAATATTGTATAAGAAATATTGCATTTGAAACGCAAAACATAAGTTATCGTGTATTTTACTTAAAAGACATATTAAAATAACTTACATTGTATGTTACAAAAATCTGTTGTTCTAGTAATTATTTTTACTTAATATATTGTGAAAATAACTACAATTAGATGTAATTTCCACTATTCAGTTGTTAAAAGAACATAATATTATATTTAAAACTGACATATGTTTTACGTTCATTACGATTTAGATATTTTAATTATCAGTTAGTCTTCTTTGTGTATTCGTCAAGTGCTAACCTATAGTGTAATAAATGGATCCAAGTGAAAAAAACAATTGAACATATTGTTAAACAGTTTTTAATAGATACAAAATTATAAAGGCCAGCCTCATTTAATAATATAATAGGTAAGCAATTTTTTAAATAATTATTTTATTTAGTGTTAGCAAATAAAGCAAATAATTAAAAATACAGTTTAAAATTGGTAAATAACTTGTAGTTTGTAAATTTTGTGTTAACGGAAAATATGTAGGTCTATATAAATGCATGCCGATCTCTAGTTATTATAAGTGTTTGTGCACACATAAATAGCATTATTAATTTTTTTTTTATAAGAATCTTATTTTGTTCGCACACCCCGGAAACCTCCAATAGGAACTGTTTACAACAAATTTATGTACCATTAAAGGAAGGTCTCCAATTCAAGGGCTATCAGGGTGGTAGTCAAGGAAACATAAATAAAAGACCAAAACCTTCCAGTAAGTATTTAATATATCATTTTTATAAAAATACAATCTGATTCTGAATCTTCATTGTATGTAATTATGTTTTTTTTTGTTAAATATTTATATGTTCTTTTAAATAATTTTTAATGTGCTAATATTTTCTTATATACAAAGAAGAAGTAAAAATTGTTAGCATTAAACTAATAACTTCATTATTTCATTATTTATGACTAGGCAATCAAATCAAATTTCAATTGAATATTTTGAACTTAAGGTTCAACTAACCAATCTTCGGAGCCCGAAAGAGATTGTCTTAGCAGAAAGAAACCTCCAAGATGAGGTTAAAAGAAATTCAAAATAATAACGAGCCGACTTAAATGGGAATATTTGAGAACTGGCCCTTTGACAAACATACTTTCGGCGCTGAATTGGTATGAAATTTATTTTAAATTTTTTATAAACGTTTTACTTATTATTTTTATTCACAGATACACATTGACTATCAATCGAAGTACGTTCATTCTCATATTTATATATATATATATATATATATATATATATATATATATATATATATATATATATATATATATATATATATATATTTATATATATATATATATATATATATATATATATATATATATATATATATATATTTATATATATATATATATATATATATATATATATATATATATATATATATATATATATATAAATATATATATATATATATATATATATATATATATATATATATATATATATATATAAATATATATATAAATATATATATATATATATATATATATATATATATATATATATATATATATATACATATATATATATATATATATATATATATATATATATATATATATATATATATATATATATATATATATAAATATATATATATATATATATATATATACATATATATATATATATATATATATATATATATATATATATATATATATATATATATATATAAATATATATATATATATATATATATATATATATATATATATATATATGTATATATATATATATATATATATATATACATGTATATATATATATATATATATATATATATATGTATATATATAAATATATATACATATATATATATATATATATATATATATATATATATATATATATATATATAAATATATATCTATATATATATATATATATATATATATATATATATATATATATATATTTATATGTATATATATATATATATATATATATATATATATATATATATATAGCGACAGCAATAATTATTTGTTCATTTTCTAAAGCACAGCAAATAGTAGAAATTTCTCCCATTGACATCAAAATTATTAAGAGCAGTAACAATTGAAAGGCTATTTCTGTATTGATAAACAGTAACTCAATTACTCAGCCAACATAGAGTCGATTGAGAGATCGTATATAGTCGATTGAGAGATCGTGCTATCGTCAGAATTTTTCCTGCAAATTCAACATTGATATTGTCTCCTTTCGACCATAAAAGAACACGGAATTAATTTCCAGCTTTACGATATAGAGCTCATTGATATTTAATTGTATTCAGTGGCGGATTTATTTATTAAAAATATTCGAATCCCATGGGAACATTTTGGATTTACTATCGATTTAGCCCTCTTCTAATTGTAAACCATTGCCAATTTAATGATGAATTAATGATTAAAATATTCGATCTGCTTACCTCATGATTTCATGCAGTTCGAAGAACTTTAGTCTTCGTCATAAAGTAAGTCCAATTAGTTTTTTATCTGTTTATAGATTGGAGCAGCATGAACGGGAGACCACTGCCTTAAATTACCAATCAATATGATATTATTTCCGCAATGATTATGCACATCTCATTTATAAATATTAATATAATCTATTCAAATAGCAACCGACATTGTGTAATTGCTAAAAAACGGTGGATTCGATCGAATTCAATTGTTTAATTATTTTAATAAAATTCGATTTGTAGTGTTTTTGGTTTTAAAGTAAATATAAAGTGGATTTTGATGCAAGTTTTTTGTGTAATTGCTATTATGTATTTATATATTTATGTATTTATATATTTCTAAATTTATGTATTTATGTATTTAGGTATTTTTATATTTATATTACATTAATAAATTATTAGTATGAGACAAATTAATATATTTGTATTTTCAGGGAAAACTAATCCAGTTTATTACAGTCTACGGCTTGCAGAAATTATATTATGATATTATTAGTTTATTATATTACAAATTAATTTATTCATCATTTCAGATGAAAACTAATTCAATTTATTACAGCCTACGGCTAAGAGCGGTTATTTCATTAATAAATTTTAGGAAACGTTTGCTGATACACCTGAATGGGGGCACACTGTAGTTGATGATACAAAATAAAAAAATGCAGAGCAGCTCGTCAAAATTGTGATTGTCTTGTGCTAATATTAGTTGAATATTGGCTTCCGGAAAACCAGGTCAAATCTGTCATTACTAACATGCCCTTCCTTTCCTTACACCACAAAAAAAACACTAATTATCGATCGCTTAGGTGTCTTCCTTTGATTTTGTTATATGTAACACGGGTGTACGGTGGTGCCCGGCATTCCGGGAGTTCCTGGTTCGTCCTTGGCCGTACACTGTAATCAATCAATCAATCAATCTATTCAAATAGCAACCGGTATTGTATGGCAACTTCATTACGTAATGGGAGATTTCTAGTATGATAGTGCTATATTGAAAAATGTAGGAACCATATTACCATTATTTGCTACGGCAGCTTCTTCATTAATCAACACGTTATATAAACATTTCAACATCCATCATTGTTTGTAAAACGATTGTAAATTTTCATTATAAGGCGTATGACAAAGATCTTTCCGCATCCAGCAGAACCAGTAAGGAATATATGAAATGGAGTGTGATTTACAGAAAGAAGATTATCAATTAGGTACAATAAAATACCTTTCTGTTTATATTTAGATATGTTCAGTGTATTAATCTGCTCCGTATTTAACAAACTCTCCCGTTGTTCGGCTTTATCACCGAGTTTTCCAAATTATGAATTCAATTATAACATTGGCAATATAATTTCACCCATCAATAATTGACATGGTAACAAAAGGGATAAGTAATGAAAAATTGTTTTAAAGAAGTGGGAAAGAATGTCCAAGCTATTGCTTTGGCTGGCGAGTTAAAACATAGGTTAAACCATAGATTAAGATATGAAAACATGTTTTAATTTAGAACAAACAATAGAAGTAAGTGATGGTTACTTCTAATATGCTGACGGGTACCACTAGTTTGAATAAAAATTTAAAAGCATTTTTTTGGTTTACTATACAAAGTACAAATATATATTTTTCAACTACAAAAAAAGATTTCACTGTAGGAAAAGGCTACTTGGTTTTATTTTTTACTCTTTTATTGTCGAATCTTTTTATTTTACTTTCTCTATTATTCTTTCTAGATATAAATATTGGTTAGAAGATAATATATAAAAATGGTACGGAGATTCCCATCGCAGATACTTTAAGTCTTGATGTAAGGAACAGAATCAATGAAGCTGAAGAAGAAGACTTACAAATACATTTAGTAATACCTTTCTCGGCAAATGCATTTGATGAATTGATCAAAGACACTAAAAACGACGCATATCTTAAAATATTGAAAAATTACATAATTAATGGATGGCCAGAAGAGAAGTTAATTCAAAAAAACTCTTAAACATTTTTCACCATTCAAAGAAGAACTAGCAGTGTACGATAAAATAATATATGTATAAAGGGGAAAAAATAGTCTTACCAACTAAACAAATTTCAAAAATACTAAAAATAGCTCATATTGTATATGTCCAATACAAAGTTCTATCAGACTAGTTCGACAAAGATTTTATTGGAAAAACTTAGCAAGTGACATAGAAAAACTACTTAGTGAGTAAATGTTCGGTATGTTAACAAACCCATCGTAATAACGTAAAAGAGATTATCACTCAAAAATTAGTACCAGATTTACCTTTTCAAATAGTCGGAAGATCTGTTTACGTTCAATTCAGAAAGTAATTTGTTGATTGTGGATAGCTACTCTGGGTTTATAGACTTTGAGAGGCTTAACGACAGACATTCAATACAAATAATAAATCAGTTACAAAAATGGTTCTCTGTGCACGGAACTCCAGAAATATTGAAAACTGATAACGGACCACAGTATGCGTCATATGAATTCAAAAAATTTGCTGAAGAATCGGATTTCAGACATCAGACTTCGACCCCAAGATTTCCAAGATCGAATGGTTTGGCTGAATGCAGGGTCCAAACAGCTAAATTATTGCTAAAGAAATATTTTAAAGATAAAACAAACATTTATCTAGCATTGCAAAACTGGCGAAACACACCACGCAGTGATGAATAATGATCACCTAATTCACGGTTATTTAGTAGACGTACCAGAAGTAAACTACCAATTAAGAGAGATCAATTAAAACCAATTACAATAACAAAAGTTAAGAGACAAACAAAAACAATATGCAAATCGAGGAGCAAAAGTTACAATTCCGTTGAATATAAATGACAAGGTTGTCATGCCAACTTGTGAGGTTACAAGTTGGACCGAGAGAATGGACTGCAGGGATGGTTGTTTCAAACGAAGAAGCACCAAAATCGGTATATGTGAAAACAGACTATGACAAAACACTAAGAAGGAATACTTACCATTTGGCCAAGACATCTGCACATTTGCATCCTAAAAGAAAATTGATCATTCCAAATTAACATACTTCCAAAAGGTAGGAATTAATTGGTGCAGCAGAGTGTTCACGGCATATGCCGGAGGACACGCCACATGAAACGGTTAATAATAATTATAATAATGCTATCAAAACTTCATGTTTTGGTAGACAAATAAAACCGATACAAAAACTCAATCTATAAAATAGTAATAAAAAACAAATAAATAATTTGTAAACGTTTTAGTTTTGAAACGGAGTCACATTAATAAAAAAAATAGCAAATAAGAATATTGAGTAGGTGAAACCGCTTCAAAACAGAAACGGAGGGATGTGGCATGACATATTATGTGTCATGAACGTACCCGTCAACTCAGGTCAAATGTTATGTTATACTACACAATTGTAATTGTTACTACTACTGAATAAAGCATTATAAAATTAAACCTCTATCTTGTACCATTACGTTACAATTGTTACCTCAGATAATTCATAATCAGGTAAAAATTGTTGAGACATTTCAAAAGTTTTCATGACTTGAACCTTCTATATAGTACGTGACAAGCCCAGGTAGCTCCGTAATTCATGTAAATTTTTACTGCTTAGCCATATTTTGGATTTTAAACTTTGGACGTGGATTTCATTCATTGTTGTAATAAGTGATTAAAAATTCCTTCTTTCCTTCCTTCGCTTATGCGTTACAATTATGCACCATTTAGGCGTAATTTTTACGTACAAATTTAATTTTATTAATTTCAATAATGAAAAAATTAGCTTTTTAAATAAAAAGTCTTTTATTGTTAATGAATTTAATATATTTATTTACAATATTAAATCTAAATTTTCTAAACTAAGGGAAATAAACTCAGTGTTTTAAATTGGAATCCTTTTATTTACATTGTAAAACAAGAATATATCCAGAGTACAGAATGACACCTAAAAATATTAAGAGTTAGAAAAAATATAAGACAATAAATAATAAATGACAATTTTTTTAATTTCTGGGAGTAAAATGACAATAAAATTATTTAAAATAATTTCCAAACTAAAATATAGCACATGGTTAGGATGGTTTAACTTGAATGAAATTAAATGCAAAATGGCTGATCGCGCGATATACGAATTACAAAATATGTAGTACGAATATATTCTGTAGAGTATAAAAAATAAAAATGTATATGTGGTAGTGTGTTATAAAAAAAAACTGTACGTAAACCGTTCGTATTCTGTACTCTTTTGATGTATACATTTTTTTGAGCCGGGAGGGAAACTCTTTTTCGTTCGAAAATATCCGACCAACCTGATACATAGTTGGTACCTCTAATCGTAGAGTGGTGTTTTTTTTTAGCCACGGTGCAAGTTTTTGGTTCACCCCTTATTAATAGTTATTTTTTTAGTGTCATCTAGCTTTAATTAGGTCTAACTTTAGATAATATTTCGTTTCAATAATGAGATGACAAAAGTGTAAACCACTATGCTTTATAGACATTAGAAAATAAATATACTTTTAATGGAAACTTTAATTTAAAACAATAACTCAAACTAATAATATTAGAATATTAGTTTAAAACATATACACATCATACCAGCTTTATTTGAACATTTCAATTAAATTTACGATAGCGGCGGTAACTGATAGTATTATACAACTGTCACGATAGCAAAATTTACTTATGGAATGTTACTGGGAAAAAATCCAAAATCAAAAACTATTAATAAATCTAACATCAAAATATTTTATTATACAAATTATCTTACTATACACTAGGTTCTATAATTCCATTATCGCCTTTTACTTCATGCATTTCTACTTTGACATTATTTAAATGAAAATCATGATCATCCATGTAATCGCACATTAACGATCTTGAATCATTGACCGATTCTAGTGATATTATACTTTGTAATGATGGCGAGTTTTGATTTTGGTTAGCATGAAAAGCATTCGAATTTGTATAGCTCAACGAGGGAGAAACATATGCAATATCTGTAACTGTTAAGATACTTTGAAGTATCATACGTTTCAGATCTTCTCTTTTATATTGACACGATATACCCCGTAATTCGGCTCCAACAAATTTACCAAACGTTTCAAAGTCGTCGTTCGGTGTTGTACCAACGTTACAATTATTGTTAGTCGGACATTCATTTTCCGCCATCATAGTATCAATAGTTCGCTTGGTACCACGGGCGTAATCATTTGCATCGACTGTTTCATCTTCTGTTGAGTTTCCGCTATTAGCCGCATCTTCATTTTTAACGCTTCGCAATTCCTGGAATTTATTAAAAATATTACATTATGCAGTTTAAAAAAATCTTTTTAAAATAATTACCAATTGAGTTGGTTTCGAAATATTCGATCGTCTTTTATGTTGTCCAGCTACAAAACTCATGCTTTCGAAATACTCCCAACTACTAACATAATTTTTATTTTTTAGTCGACGAATCTCTTGATTGAACGAACACCGCAAATTGTGTAATTTTCGTTGAACTTCTGGTACAGTTGTAATAAATTCATTAGCAATTTTGGTAATAGCTTTAGCACGTTTTCCCTTGTCGCGATGATCAGGCAAACTTGTGTTCCATAAAAATGGAAAACCTTTGAACATTTTTATTAATTTTAAAGTGTCGTCTTTAGACCACATGAATCTTCTATATTCCATTTTTTGTTATAAGAATATTGGAGCTATTATATAATATAATACAAACGATATTTAAAAATATAAAATTGATTTTCACTTTAAAAATGTTAAAATTGATATATTACAATCTTAAGTCAATAAAATTAAGACCAAACACATAAATAAATTGTTTATAAACGAAATGTCAAATACCTAGCTATATTAAACGCTAAACTTTCTCGCATCTACCCTTTAAACAAAAAAGCGGATACGCAAAAACGTTCATAAGTGAACTATTGATGATTGGAATGGATTTCTGGTGGCAAATAGCGTAATCGGTTGGACCATACAAACTATTGACAACTAGTTATTACAGTTTTTTTAACACACTACCCCATATACATTGTATTTTTTTATACAGCCATTTTGTATTTAATTTCATCCATTTTAAACCATCCTAAACGTGCGCGATAATTTTGTTTGGAAATTATTTTAAATAATTTTATTATGTCAAATAGATTTTACTCGCAAATATTAAAACAATTGCTTCTGCATATTATGTGTTAGGTAAGAAACATTAATTATTGCCTTATATTTTTCTGACTCTTAATATTTTTAGGTGTCATTCTGTACTCTGGATATATCCTTGTTTTACTATGTAAAATAAAAGGATCTAATTTAATATTCTGAGTTTGTTTCCTTTAGTTTAGAAAATGTTTATTTAATATTGTATATAAATAGATTAAATTCATTAACAATAAAAGTATTTTTATTTAAAAAGCGTAAACTGTACGTAAACGTAGCGCCGTGCCAAAAGGGTATCAGCAGAAAATCTTATGCCCTAAACAAACTCGACGCGCGTATTTACGCGCGTAAAAGTAAAATCAATGGAATCATATGAAGTAATATATTGAAGATTCGAAATAGAAAAATAGCGCCACTCACGGGCACTCGCCATACCAAATAGCATATATAAAAATCTGACAGCTCGATGTATCTATGTGTTTTCAGTACTAATTGTAATTTACAAGTGAAAGTTTTGTATACAATTTTTAAATGAAAATGAAACGTTAGAAATATATAACTAGTGCCGTTGAAAAGATAAATGTGTAAATTATAATTAATTTGCTTTTGTTATGTGATTTTGTAACCACATTAGCAAGAAAATCTTTAACCAATGCTACCTATTTTTTCGTGTTACATTCATTGAAAAGGATTAAAAAATTTAAATAATTTAACGTTTATTATAATCAATTTATATGAAAAATTGATTTTTGGTTATAACAAACGTTAAATTATTTACAGTTTTTAATCCTACGATGACCGTAACACGAGGTAGCATTGTTCTAAGGTTTTCTTGCTGATATGGTTACAAAAGCACATAACAAAAGTTATTTATTTATAATTTACACATTTATTCTTTCAACGACACTAGTTATATATTTCTTACGTTTAATTTTCATTTAAAAATTGTATACAAAACTTTTACTTGCAAATTACAATTAGTACTGAAAACACTTAGAGACATCAAGCTGTTATATTTTTATATATGCTATTTGGTATGGCTTTTGCCACCAGAACCCATCAGTAGAAATTATTTCTACTTTTACGTTGTTTCGCTTCGAAATGACAGTTTTATATAAAACATAAATTAGTGGTAGATTTTTAAATATTTTAGCTGTGCTCCCACCAAAAATATTTAAAAATCTAATACAGTTGAAACTAAATAAAATATATCGTAAAAAGATTCATAACATAAATTATAATTAGTACATGTGACAAAACAATAAAAGGATAGGTAAAATGATATAGTTAAAAAGATAAAAGGATATAGTTATTTAAGTTATTAAAATGTAAGTTATTTTATATTTTAACACTATAAGCACAATAAAATTGTAGGTTATGTTAAAGTTTGGAAATGCCAAAACGCGCGTCGAGTTTGAATTGAAAAATGTTTTATTAGTTTTTATCGCGTCTTTGACGTATTACGCGCGTATCGTGCGTCGAGTTTGCTTAGGGCATTAGAACAATGCTACTTATTTTTTCGTGTTACGTACATTGTAGGGTCAAAGTATTTTAATAATTTAACGTTTATTAAAATCAATTTAAATTTTACTTAATTTAATTTACATAATACAAAACAATAATTAATTGTTTTTCATACATTTTTCATATATATACATAAATATGTGTGTGTATATATAAATATGGATACTAATACTTACATATCCGGCGATGGATCATTCCAAAGCCCTCTTTAGTACAAGCCGTCTTGTAACTTTCGTTGACACACATCATCATGTATTTTTAAAATGTATTAGTGAAAATATATACTTTAGATGTATTAGTAAATATCAAAACTCCATATAACAATTTTAAAAAAAATTGTAAACGCATGCGCATTATTTGATTTTATTGTTTATTTCTTTTACACAATATTCGCTATATATCTCGACACGATTTTCTACTTACAATACAATCAAAGTATATATTTTTGTATATGATGAGTATGCAAACAATACGGCTTGTAACAGAACCATCTAAACTACAAGCCGTATTGTTTGCATACTTCGTGCTATACAAAAATATATACTTTGATTGTATTTTAAGTAGAAAATCGTGTAGGGATATGATAGCGAATATTGTGTAAAAGAAATAAACAATAAAATCAAATAATGCGCATGCGTTTACAATTTTTTTTTAAATTGTTATATGGAGTTTTGATATTTACTAATACATCTAAAGTATATATTTTCACTAATACATTTTAAAAATACATGATGATGTGTGTCAACGAAAGTTACAAGACGGCTTGTAGTAAAGAGGGTTTTGATCATTCACCACATAATTTTAATGAAGAAATAAATACATCGCTCGATATACATGAATATTTTTCGAATAGAAGAGAATTATTATTAAATAAAACGCAAATTATTATTTTTATTTTACATTTTTATTGTTAAATTTTAATTTTATATTGTTATTGCATTGGGACACAGGATTAATAAATTCATTACAGTTGGTTTGGTTGCTGTTTTCAGCAACTTCCGGCACACATTGTACTGCGAAATTATTTATTCCAATGAGTTTGGCTTTCTCCGACATATGCAATTCCATTTTAACTGAATTATTTAAGCTAAAACAAAAATAATTAAAATAAAATAGTGGTTATTTAAATATATTTGTTATATGTCCCCATTTTTAGTGATGTTGTCCACCTTTGCAATTCGGGCTTCGACTGTAAAGATTGCGTATGTAGTTTATGCAGTGATATAGTATTATTTTTATAAGAGTTGCATTGTGGTGCCCCACAGTGCCCCAAACCTTTTCTGATTTTGTTATCCTTGTTTATTTCGGACATTAATAAAAAAGAATACTATATTGAAGTATAATTTTGTTGTTAGTAAAGTTTTAGATTTTAGTCACAACATGAAAATAAGATTTTATTTGTTTATTTCTTTATTGAACACGCTTTAATCGTTAATTTTTTATTTAAATTTCTAAATTATTCTAAACCATTCACGAAAAATAAAACACTCAAAGGTGTCAATATTTTGTATGGTCCAACCGATTACGCTATTTGACACCAGAAATCCATTCCAATCGTTTTGCATGGTTCAACCGATTACGCTATTTGCCACCAGAAAACCATCCCAATCGTCAAATACAAGAGAGAACACAGGGGTATTCCAAATTTCGTGGTAGAATAGTAATTATGACATTAGTAAAATCTTTTTCTCTTCCTTTTATTTATATCATATACGAATTACAAAATATGTAGTACGAATATATTCTTTAGAGTATAAAAAATAAAAATGTATATGTGGTAGTGTGTTAAAAAAAAAACTGTACTTAAACCGTTCGTATACTGTACACTTTTGATGTATACATTTTTTGAGCCGGGAGGGTTAAAACACGATTTACACAAATTTGACATCCAAATTTTAAGTTACAGATATTTTACATTATCGTGAATGTTAAACCACAGGGGGTAAATTATTTAACTGTTACAAACATTTTCGGTACTGAAGGCGCTTTTATGGTTGTGTTCATTCGTTCGTTCGTTCATTCGTTCTTTCGGTAATATTATTTTGATGATTTTATGGTTGATGAAAACTCACGGAACGATTTTGTCACCACCTATCGATTAAAAATCTAAGCATTTGACATTTTCTTGATAGATATATCAAACTTATTTTGTCTGTAAAGAAAACTATATTTATTTTGTGAAAAAAAATTATTTTGTTCGTTGAAAAATTAATTAATATAATATATATAAAACTTATTTTGTACCTAATAAAATATATTGTGAAAGAAATTTATTTTGTGTGTAATAAAAAATAAACTTATTTTGTTATTAGAAAAAATATTTTCGATTTTATTGTTATGGATGATAGTGATATTGATTTAATCCTATCGGATAATGATATTGCCGCTGGTTTATTAATATGGTACTTGCAGAATAGGCATACACGGAAAAGGAGAATGCCTATGAATGCAACGCCACTGAAATTCTGCAACAGCGAGCTGCATAAGGCTATTACAATAACCTTATAGCAGAAATGCCGTCAATATGGTGGTGAAAGCAGCAGTATGCTTGCATAATTGTATGCACATGAAATCGGGAGACACCTAGCAGTATTTCCACACTGAGCTCGTCGACCATTATAATGGGCATGGTGATTTGGTATTGGGAGAATGGAGAACGGATGTAAATAATGACGGATTGCAGAATATCGGAAGGATGGGGTCGAATAACCCAAATAGTTCTGCTGTTGAGATAAGAAATCGTTTTGCGAATTATTTCACAAATGTGGATATATTATCTTGGCAAAATGATCACATACATGATTAAATAAAGAACTACAACTGTTTAATTTACATTATATTAATTTATTTTTTTTGTCTTCATCGATGTGGTGGCTCACTATATTCAAAAATGCAATTTTCGCTTTAATTATGCTTTCTTTGCTTAATGTTGCCACATCTCTTGCCACCGAAATAAAAAACGGATCGATATTTTAGTTAATCCTTTCTGATACGAGCCTTTAGTTGCGCTTCATGGTCTCCAACAGGTCGGTGACAACTGAATCGCTGCCACCACGTTTCCTTTTTTGCGTCCCGGAGGAACCCCGTAATGGAGTTGACGCCATTGACGAGCTGAACGTCGTCTCGAGAGAGAGTGGGCTGGTTGGCTCACTTGCCGCATATATATCATCGCTCATCTCGTAAACGGTTTGTTTAAAACTCGAGGTTGAAGTTTCCAGCTGGCTGTGGAAACTTGTCTCGGTTGGTCTAGAATAAAAAATTTGTTAACACGCTTGTAGATAATAGATAAATGCGAAATTCAAAACTCTTACCTATCATCAATCAGAAAGGGCTTGAAAAATCCATCTCCCTAATTAACCACTCGTTTTTGCGGCTCACAAGTTTTGGTGCGCTTCCGCTTTATGGCTGGTCACTTACTTGTGCCTTATATCGCTGCTTCAACGAACGCCATTTAACTTGGAATTTTTTTATCTTAAAGAAAAGGGTTATAATTCAAAATCACGCAGCTACCAACTATATACTACCAACTTGTTAGAGTTCCCATTTGTTCTGCCACTCGCTCCCATGCTAGTTTTTTCGCAGAATTATTTTTATACAGTCTGTGACTTAAGTCATATAAAATGGGTTGTTGTTTGATACAGCCAATAATCCGGCTTTCGATTTAAAAATCTAAAAATAAAAAAGAACAAATGTGAGGTTAATGAGCATTTTTTTATTTATAAATTTAATATTGAAATCGCAAAAATTACAGATTTTCAGCTACCTTTAGTCATATTATTGTAGCTTTTAATTGTTACCTACGTGAAACAACGATTTTAATTTTATTTTATGTAAAATTGATTTAAAACGATTTAATATTTAATTTATATAGACTTACCATGGAACTTCAACAATACGAATCAAATTATTACTACTGTCAAAATTTGTTTGTATATAGTATTGCTATCCTTTTCAAATTGTATAATTTTGTCTCTTTTACTCCATAATCGTTCGAACGAAAAGTTAAAAGTTGGTCCTCTCAATTTCGGTATTGATTTCTCCATTACGACCACGGAAATGGCATTACGTTAATTTTTGGTACCGAAAACTTTCGTAACATTTCAAGAAATCAAGAATAGAAGTCGGTGGTTACGGCTCCAATGTGAGAAGCTTTACATAAGGATAGGGTGCCCAGAACTAAAAACAAAAACAGAGAACTTCCTCTAAAAAAAAGGAGACATTTTTTTAGAAGTTAAAAACGGCCAAATTTAAAAACAAACCAACACTTATATACTTTTTTTTAAATTTTTTATTATGAAATATGAATAAAAGAAAGCAAAAAATACATAGCAAATAACAAAATTTCCATCGCGGCAATATCGTAAAATGATTTTCGTAAATGTGCTTCAAAAAGTTACCACATTTCAATAAAAACATTATAGATGCCAAATATTATGATTTAATTCAATGCCCTCTGCAAAAAATCCATTTTAAAATCTATTCCAATACCCAAAAATAAGACAGTAAAATAAAAATCGTATCGCGCGAAAAACGGCTGTTGTACTGTGTATTTGTATAAAATTTATGAAAATAAAATAACGACATCTTTTATATATTTATATATCTGTATATGGATTTATATCTATATATGGGACTGTAAATAAAACAAATATACAGCGTTGCCATTTTCATATTGAAACCAATACTACATTCAGTAGTCGGATATGTAATAATATATGTGATGGGCGGCCATTAATCAGTCTTGGTATATAGCCAAAACCCTCTTTACTACAAGCCGTCTTGTAACTTTCGTTGACACATATCATCATGTATTTTTTAAAATGTATTAGTGAAAATATATACTTTAGATGTATTAGTAACTATCAAAACTCTATATAAAATTAATAAAAAAAATTCTAAACGCATGCGCATTATTTGATTTTATTGTTTATTTCTTTTACACAATTTTCGCTATCATATCCCGACACGATTTTCTACTTACAATACAATCAAAGCATATATTTTTGTATAGCATGAGTATGCAAACAATACGGCTTGTAGTAAAGAGGGTTTTGTATATAGCCGTCTTTGATACAAGCCATGAAGTTGCGATACTTATGCAAAAATGTGACTACTATATCTAAATATAAGTGTTGTGACGTAGTATAATTTGTATATACTTTTATTATATGCTTTGATGTAAATAAAAAATGAATACGAATGATGGAACAACAGTATGTTGTGCTCTTTACAAAACCCTCTTTACTACAAGCCTGTTTTTTGGCCAAAACCCTCTTTACTACAAGCCGTCTTGTAACTTTCGTTGACACCAGAACCATCTAAACTACAAGCCGTATTGTTTGCATACTCATGCTATACAAAAATATATACTTTGATTGTATTGTAAGTGAAAAATCGTGTCGGGATACAAAAACGTCTCTATAGAAAGACCAACTATTCAAAAATTTAAAGGGACAAAGCGCCTCTTTGATGTAGTATTGGTTGTGTACGGATATAGCGTAAAACAAAAACAAAAAAATATTTTTACTAACACTAATATAGTTATTTTTTTTATGTTATTTTTGCTTTGTTATTTGTTCTGCTACCAATACTACTTTATTAAGGCGGATATATAGTAGTATTAGTGTACGAAAAAATGAGTTGGTCTTTCTATATTGAGACGTTTTTGCGGGATATGATAGCGAATATTGTATAAAAGAAATAAACAATAAAATCAAATCATGCGCATGCGTTTACAATTTTTTTTATTAATTTTATATGGAGTTTTGATAGTTACTAATACATCTAAAGTATATATTTTCACTAATACATTTAAAAAATGCATGATGATGTGTGTTAACGAAAGTTACAAGACGGCTTGTAGTAAAGAGGGTTTTGATTTTCACTAATCCATTTTAAAAATACATGATGATATGTGTCAACGAAAGTTACAAGACGGCTTGTAGTAAAGAGGGTTTTGGTTGACACACATCATCATGTATTTTGAAAATGTATTAGTGAAAATATATACTTTAGATGTATTGGTAAATATCAAAACTCGATATAAAATTAATAAAAAAATTGTAAACGCATGCGCATTATTTGATTTTATTGTTTATTTCTTTTACACAATATTCGCTATCATATCCCGATACGATTTTCATAATACAATCAAAGTATATATTTTTGTATAGCATGAGTATGCAAACAATACGGCTTGTAGTAAAGAGGGTTTTGGTTTTGGCTCTTTATGACAAAGCAAAAAACAAATTTATTATTTAACGAGAGAGAGAAGTATTATTATTATGTATATACTTTATTATATACTATACTATTTACTATGAATTTAGAGCAGAATGGACAGTGCAAAATATAATTTTAAATAATAGTAGATCATTTCCTGAAAATCTTGAGCTTTTTTTTTGACTTCCATTTCTTTAATTTTGGCTAATATTTACTATTTATTGTATATCAAAAACAATTATTGAATATCACAGGAAAATATGAACCAAATAAAAATCAAAAATGATGTGACAGATGACATAAATGACAATAGCAAATCGTATTCAGCAAAGTGCTGAATTACAAATTTGCGATCATTATCATTAGGATGTCGATTTACAATCGCAATTTCAGCTGTCGTAAATCCGCCATTTTTGCGAGGCGCAAATTATTTACTTGCAACCGAATGGAGGATATGCCCCAATGACATTTATCAAATAAACAAAGGGTTGTCCATAAAATTTCCTAGAGAAAATTGTATATTTTAGTACCAATGTAAAAATAACAATCAAAAAACATCTAGCCATTAATACAAATTTTTTTGTGAATGTTTACTATCCGTGTGAGGTGCGTTGTAAAAATAACAACCAACTTTTAGGTGGTAACGTATACTCTTAAAATTTGTAAAACCTCACCCTAGTAAAACTTCATAACATCAAGATTGGCAACAGAATTCGCTCCAAAATTTGTAAAATTATGAAAGCAAAGATTTCCTTCGTCAGTGGCAGCCTCCATGGGACGTAAATCATTTACCACAAATTTACATCAAAATTCCGATAAATTATTAATAAGATCTGAGAACGCGGATATAATTTTTTGAATCCACATCCGCCTACAATGAATGCAGACGAATTTACATGATAAATTCACTTTTATCCAAATAATAGCAAAATTAATTTAACAATGCGTTTCTTTTTTCTATGTAGATCATTAACAAACATACAATATGTGATACTTGAAATAGTTGGAAAAAATGTTTATCGTTAAATACTATTTTGGAATTTAGATAGTTTTTAAATTAAAAACAATAATAAATCGATTAAGGCGAGGCACTTGGTCATTTACCGACCAAAAATTTCGTTTGGTGAAATCTAAAGTCCTATTTTAATTGGTTTTTAGTAACTGAAACGCATAACTCCTTTAAGAAAACCAACAACTATTTAGTTGCCTAAGTAGATCTTCTCCTAATCACTTTGACCATTATTGAAAAAGTAAAACATGAATATGCTTTAAGAAATTTTTTTTCTTCACCACAAATAATCCGTAGTTTGTCGTTCAATTTCTAAAGTCGCAACTTCGACTTAAGACGTTATCTTAACAATTATTATCTTGCTAACCAATATTTATATTATTTCGTTGGTTTGAACATTTCTTATCGCTAATCGACTATTTAATAGTTTAAAACTGCAAATTTTGTATGGTTTCTAAAAATATTCCAAGGAGACAGCTTCTAATCTATTGATTGAACAACTTTATTAAGTGCATTAATAACATGGTAAGCTTGCAGACATAAGTAAATTTAAGTAAAAATAGTAAAGTAGTTAAAATTCCGTTTTTTTTTTTATTTTGTATTTTTTTATTTTTGACTCATCACTCTTATTTTCAATACAAATTATATCTAATTTATTCATCAGTCATACTTTTTTGTTTTATTTTATTAAATATATAAATCTAGTAGATTTCAACATTTAATTATATATTAAATTTAAATTATATAAAAACACGTAGTAATTTTCACACCCAGATTGTTCCGCCGTTTAGAAGTTCTTTTTATCAATTTTTACAAATATATAAGTTTAATATTTAATGTAACGTAAATTTAAAAAAAATTAAATTATAAATCGTCAGAATATAACCTGAACTGAGATTTGACGATGACGAGACGCGTCAACGTAATTGAGATGGACTCTAGTTTTGAGCTAAATTTACTTAGTAAATAAACTTAAAATATATACAATGATTGATTTTGTTTGTATAGTAAACTCGTTCATCAATTTAATTTTCGTAATTCATAAAATTTAAAATAATTTTACAGCCCGCGGTAATATTTGAAACAAAAATAAACCAACAATATTGCATCAACAATAAAAAATATGAACAAAAATATATAATCTAAAATTATATATAAATTAATTTTGGGTGTTTAGTTTGTTTTTTTATAATTCATCATGGGCTTCTGTTTCTTCTACTTCACCACGTATTGTGTTATCTTCATCATCGTTGTCCTCATCATCATCATCTTCATCGTCTTTGTTCTCACCTGCTTCTTTAGCTGCTTCTTCGGCCTTTTTACGTTCTTCCTCATCTTGGGCATCTTTCATTTTCTTTTCTCCCTCTTGTGTGGCTTTCACTTTTGCGGCTACCTCTGCTGCATATGCAACATCGTCGGTGAACAAGAAATTATCGAAGATTGTGCCCGATTTGACTTGCCATAAATCTAAACCGACAGTACACGATTCTTCGCGGAGATATAAATTTGGATCTGGTGTGTATTCTGGGTTGTCAATTTCGGGATGTTTCCATACGCCTTTGTATGCTGGGTTATCGATCTGAAATTAGCAAAGCAAAATATTATAACAAAACATCTTAAAAAATATTAATTTTAAATTAACTTACTTGTTTTGGTTTCCATTCGCCTTTATATTCTGGATTATCAATCATTGGTGGTTCCCATTCGCCATCCATTTCATCGTCCCAATCATCTGGTTTCGTGGCATCTGGATCTGGAATGTGTTCTGGCTTGTCCCAATCTGCTGATTTCTCATCTTCTGGATCATCAATGGTAGCACGTTCATCCCAATCTTCTGGTTTTTTAGCTTCTGGATCCTTGATCTTCTTTGGTGGTAAGAAGTCCCAATCTTCTTCTAATGAACCAGATTCAACTTTTTCATTATCAATCAAAACTTCATAGGTGTTATCAGGTTGAACAATTAAGGTATAGAAATGTGTGAATACATCATCCTTGCAACGGATTTCCTTATTGATTAAATGATTCTTTCCTTTGTAACTGAAGATGACATGAACTTTTTTAGTTCCTGGTCCGCAAATATCGGGACCGAACATAAGTAGATATGGACTTTCACCGTGCATCTCTTCTTGTTTTAAAGAGCAATCGAACAATTTAAGATAACCACCACCACAATCAATATTTTGTTCATGTTTCACTGAGAATTGAACGACTAATGGTTTATCTTGATTGCTGAATGGTGTAAATTTCTTTGATAATGCATAGAATCGCGCATCTTCGGATGTTTGTAAACCTGAAAAACAAAATAAAACCGGTGTAAAAATACAAACATTGTCATCCAATTAATCAAACACGTGTTTAATTTGTTAAAGTCTAAAAATACGAAAATATTGATTTTCGCACACATTATTTTGCACATTTAAAAATTTTCTAAAAAATTCCGATAAAACATTTTTCATTAAAATACATAGCTAGTGCTTATTTAAAAGATTATTCGAGAATGTTACCGCACCGAATAAAATTAAAAAGAAATTATAAGACACGTATACCTAAAATTAATATTGTTTGGGCAAGCAAATTTTTAAATGACACGTCAATTTTAATCACCAAAGGTGCAATTACATTTAATATGCACTCATCATAAAAAATTTTGACACGTCGAATTATATATAGACTTATATTTTTAAGTTTTCCTTACCTTTATCCGATTCTTCATCGTTATAGAATTTTCCCGCTGATCTTACAAATTTGCCGAATTCTTTGCCGGGATGTTTACTATATATCCACGAATCCTTCCATTCATCTGAAATCATTTATTATTCCATTAAATTTTCAACACTATCATAATTAAAAATAAAAACGCCGGCTTATTACACTTAAAATATGTACTTCTAAATTTCAGTCACACCCACAAAAACGCACTTCAAACACTTACCATTTACAAAATTTTCTTCATAAAACACTTCACAATTTATTGTTGCAATAATTGCAAATAATGTTAAAAATAATGCTTTCGACAGCATTTCTATTATTTATATGTAAACTTATGTTAAATAAATTATTCTAGTATTAAGGAAAAAAATATTTTGCCTAAAATATCTTTTTCTTCACAAAGTCAAAATGAAACACAACAATCACCTTAAAATGACAAGCCACGAATGAATTTGTTCGAAACGAAAAATTTACTTGTATATTTAAAAAAAGATTTTGTTTTATTAAGCATACGGATATATATTCGACACTATAAATAGTTTGATTTCGTTTAAAATCAATGCAGTCGAATGAAATGGCAATATTTATTGTATGTCTTTGATTACAAATTATAATAAAATTTTAGATGTCGACAACTATAGTTGGTATAGTGATTTTTTGTACGTTAGACAAAAACAAAAAATATATGATATGTCGATTATTACATATTTTTATGAGACAGATGGAAAAAACTCATTGGCTCAACTTGGACCAATAAAAATATAACAACACGAAAATTAGTTCCTAAAAAAATATATACAAAACAATGGAGCTAGTAGTAATCGTAAAAATGTATAAGGCCATCTCTTAGAAATTATGTTTAAATGCAACACATCAAGATACAAAAAATATAAATAGTAATTTTATTTTAATTGATACCATTAAATAGGGAAAAATGATAAATCATTATCGAAATAATATGCAATTGATAATTTCCGGTTGTAACGTAATCGATACATTTGAATATTGATAAATATCGAAACGTACATGTTGTTTTGTGCGTGTGTACATTAGTCTATTTTTCATTGGTCACACATTTGATGAAATTATCTATTTAGTTGATCAATTTGAATTTCCTATTGGAAATATATAATCAATTAATCAACAACAAACGCGTTCCAATTGGAAGTAAATACCACCTATACATTATATAAATGCTGATGAATATGAATCCATTTCGAATAATAAATTGATCAATTATTTTTTTAGTCAATTTTACGGTTTTGTTCAACAATTTTCAATTTTTATTGTCTGCCGTTGAACCATAGTTATTCGTATTACTGATTATATTATTACTATAGATACTCCAACCGTAACGAGATGTTTACAGATCCTTTGCATATATTCCATTCCTAGTATCCCTGTACTTCCCGATACCTCGAGAGTCGAGATGATATAGTCACCAACAAGAGCCGATTTTTCTGATCTCAGTGTTGTGGATTCCAAGTTTTGCGTTGAAATCTCCATGGATAATTTTGAGATCGTGCAATGGATACTGTGGATTGTAACTGCCCGTAGGATTGATTATTTACAGTGGTACCAATAATAAAATTCATTTTTTATCACATAGAAGAGGGTCTGTAAATGTTTTGGCAGTATCCAATTTTTTCTTTTGAAAAAATTTGGAATCATTCTGATCCAACCGCTTAGTCGCTTCCCTAAGTTCCACAACCAAAGAATATACTATGGTGGAATTCTGACAGTAACCATCTGAGGGACACTACGTCATACAAATTTACATCCACATAATAATTAATTGATAAGGGTCTTATGGTTTTTATGAATGTGTGTTAACAATGTTATCGAAAAGTTTAGGAATTTTGTTACAAACCATAATTTGGTTTGTGGGAATTTTACGCACAATAGCCTAATTTGTAATGCAATATTAAAATGTATTTGATAATTTTTAGCTCCTGTGGTTGGGGGACTCTCTCATACCTGGTAAAAGACTTAAATTATATTATAAACAAGCATAATATCGTAAAAATTCTAACACAGCATGCTGGGCTTGTCATAGGTCTTTGGTTTGTCATTAAACAAAACGTGGATCACTGGGCATCCCTAAAGAAGTAGATTGCTAAAAATACCAACAAAACTAAATTGGATACCACTAAATTTTAACTTGATCTCAGTCACGATCACGGATACGCGATTATGGATTGGCATGCGGCTAGCGAACCTCTCTATTTGTATTTACATGCCCACTAATATTCGTCAACTTAATGATAGACTCGTTTGATAACAATTTAGATGATATGTGATTGTTTTCTTGCGATCGCCCACCAGCATATTGCGGCGAGGGTATTCTTTCCTCATACAAATATACACTTGGAAACATAGACGAATCCACTTAATATATGTCAAAATTAATATGTGTCAATTTGTCAGGAACGGTGTTGTGTCATCTAAGATGTGAGATCATATCGGCCGGATGTGAAATTCTTAGGTAGTGATAGTCAATTGGTCATTTCCAAGCAGAGTTAAAATCGCCATATTCTAAAATCGCAAAGTTGGGACAAAATAAAATTTCGAAGAAGACTTTAAGAAAACGGCAGTTTATTGTCCGAGTCCTTCCAAGTAAATTTATTTATATTTGTGGTATCCAGAGAGCATTCAACACAATACAAATCCCAATTCATAACACAACACGATTGTTATCAATATGGACAGTCACGAGCAGGCCAACAATTTATTATATTGTTAGAACGGCTTTATTATCGCTCAGCATTTTTTTTGACAATATTTGATGAGACTAACGGATTCAATAACTCGTTTAGATTTAAACTTCGGGATGTAGGAGCCGTTTAGTTCAAATTATGGCCACTAACAAATTATACCACTAAAAATGCCGCCACACTCGATTTGATGAACGAAACTAAAGGCTACCCAACAATTTAACCTTATAAATTTATCAATATTTGCATTGTACGATTTACGTTGATTTCACAGTTGTTCTGGAAGATGTAATGAGTTTGTTTTATCAACTCGATATTCATGACAATGAAGTAATACACGATATTTAATTTGTTAAAACTACTATATTTTTTATTAATTGCGGGACATTTTTATCAAAACTCGGGACGCGGGAAAAAGTGATTCAAATCGGGATAAACCCGAGTAAATGGGACGTCTGGTAACCCTGCTTCCAAGCTATGATGACAGTTTTTGTAAAAGACAGGATCACAAATAAACCTATCCTTCGTTTTAAGTGTGAAGGTCTGATAAACGAAGATGGGAAAACACATAATATCCACACCTTGTTAGCAGTATAGCATTATAGAAACCAGCCACCGTTCTGGTGATGTGAACGCTCTATGAGAGATATTAGAGACTTCCGTTATGCCAGTCCCGCCCAGACAACTCTGCGCATGGAAAAACTAAACCCTAAAATGGTTGGTTTAATATGGAGTTCTGTGTTGGTGTTGAGCAACAGAATATAACCTATAGAAAACACGAATACTATACAAAGAGCAACAATGTGATTCTTGCTAGAAGACCAACTATGCGAATTTGTAGTCGGTAAAAGTGTGAATGGTCGTAGAAGGTTAAATCCTTAAGAGCACTACAACTTAGCAATTAGCACAGTTCACTTACCTTTTTTAAAGAAGTCAACGAACTGCAACATTTCGTCAGTCCTCTTTTGCCTCTTTTGATCTTTTGCCATTATGGACATAGAATCACTGCTCTGCGGTAGAAAGTTATAAGTGACTATAATAAGAGATTTCATACGAACCGGTCAGCCAGTGAACAAGTTGTTTCGCTAAATAAGTTTTTCGCACTTTCTAACTATTACAAAACATCTCGTGATGTACATCACAGATGCTCCTAGATTTCAGTTTGTTTGGTACAATGCCAAGAGCTTGTTTGTGGTCGAAACCGTTGGAGCACGATTCTTAATACGGTACGGGCCAGCAATGGCCTGTAAACCCGCTTATTATTATTATTATTATGTAATATGTGTTTGAGCTATGCTATGCAATTTATTCAAATATAAATTATACAAAGTGCTGACTTGATTACTGTTGCTATATGTGATGGAGTAAAAACGAAATTAGAGTCATGTAAACAAATCTTATTGAATAGAAATGATATATTAATCAGCGCTATGAATATTCTGAGTAACTAACGTTTATAATACACGACTGCATGCACATTATACCAAACTCTAGATTGCATACACTGTAGGTGTAGACAAAACTTTTTAAATAAAGGCGACATCAAATGTTGCTAGATTTCATAGATCATTTAAGACTGAACTAAGCTGAATGCAAGGCATTTAATAGCTTCAATAAAACTAAAAAATAAAATTACGTCCCTCCGAACTAAAAAAATAGATACTTTGATGGCCAATGGCTCTGATATTATGTCCTCTAACGTTTCGTATGTGCTCTAATGAGTCGATAGATTAAGCATTCTTCTTTTCTTTTATTATATGTATGACCCTATTCTGAAAATAATCAAAACAATTTAGTTGAGGTTTTCGAACTCCACCCATTCACCCAAGATGAACTAGTAAAATATCTTAAGGGGATTAACATGACCCCATCTGATCGAGTAAAACAAATGTTACAACGACTTATAATACCCAAATACTGATTTGACTTTTCTGAAATTGAAAGCAAGTAAAATGTCATTTGATAAAATGTCATTCCTTTAATCTGAGACTTTCTAATGGTAAAAGCACACATTTTTGAGATATTCCTAGATATCTCCAAGCAAACCCAAAGACTGTCCGATGAATTCAGTCATAGATTTAGTGCAAATCAGCAAAACTTGATCTGCATCACGATATGTTTTGTTATATTAAAAAAGTATAAACTTTAGCAAAAAAACTGATCAAAGACTAGCCGATTCGTGTCTTTATTTTAATAACTTTCATTTGCAGCATTTGACACAAACTTAACGTTAAACTAATCAGATAAATATTTCTTCCAAGTGACGAGTATACTGCACCAATATGTTCGAACACGCAAGTTTTTTCATAAAATAGGCTCACTCCCGAGTTGTTGTATTCTTAAGTCTTCAAGCTTCCACATTCCATTTTCCGTTTGAAAATTCGTTTAATTTTCACCATACCTTGATTTGCAAGTTTTCCATACCTACCGTAGAGCTTTCACATAATCATAGAATGGTGATTGGTTTCCACAATGTTAATGCTTATTAGATAAATTATTTTAGTAGTGGGTTTCTTATCTTTGTTTATCAATCCATAATCTTGCGATCGCTAAGATCATTAGAACTTCTCCATTATAGGTTCCCATAGTATGTGTCGGGACATATACCCTTATTTTCACAAAGGTCAATCTAATTTTGTCCGGCTCTTTCAATAAAATGGCCAAATACTATTTTTTTTTATCTCTGCGTTGGCTAACGTCAGTGGCCGCGTGAACATAAATGATTTACACTCTTGACACGAAAAACGTGAGATAAAAATATAAATTTAACTGTTGTATGAGTGAGATGGACAACGCCATGCATACCAAATAACTTTGTATTATTTTCGTTTAGTCGCCATAATTATGGTAGCAAAACGAAAAAATTTACAAAAAATATAAAATTGGAATACTTTTTATGGTTGAAAATTGCTGCAAAATATGCATGCACATAAAAATTTTGTTTGGACGAGAAAATATTTCTATCACACAAATATAGAATTTTTGTTTATATTTTTTTATAAAGATAAATTCATTTTATTTTTATTTTTAGTGTGGTAAGAACTAAAATTTTGAGGTTATAAAAATTAAATAAATTTTTGATATTATTGAGATATTTTGATAATATTTGTTATATTGTGTTGTAATTAATAAAAAAAATTTATAAAATATAATATTCATCGGATCAATTTTTCGAATCTATAAATATTCAATAAAATTCGCCAAACTCACAATAAAATAAAAAAGTACAATTTATTTTGGATATGTGCAAATATATTTTATATTTATATTTTTGATTTTTTTAGGTTATTTAGGGAAGACGTCAACTTATATAAACTATAAAATTTAGCTATAAAAAAAACAAAAAAAAAAACAGTTGTCTTTGTCACTCAAGTAGAATTAGAATACTTTCTTTCTTTTTTTGGTTTTGCTGCAGATTTTAATGTTTGGCTGCAGAAAAAATATGTTTCATCGCATTACTTTGCGACTGCATGTCGCTTCACTTCTATTCCTAAATCGCGTATCACTGAACGTCAGATGGCTTCGGTTATATTTCGGTATTCATTTTTTCCTTTCTTCATATATCGCTGCATAAATATTTGAGTGTCCTATGTTTTGATGTACTATTATATGTTTTCGACTACGCTCTTTCAGAATCTCTACATTTGTCCTACTCTTATAGTTTTCAAGATAGCTAATTTTGATTTTGTCTAATAAACCATAAAACGGCATTTTTTCGATTAATGTTTTATTATTTGTCCCACAGAATAATTGTCTATGGAATAATATAGAAATAACATAACGAGTCAATTTTATACTTAAGTGTCCTACATCCAAAAAACGATGGATATCATTACACTAGTTGTACACAAGTATATAAAGAAGCAATAAATTGCCAGTGCACCGATTAAAATTTGAAACGCGGTACTATAAATGATAATCCCACAGTAACTTAAATTACAGTTTGTGGTCGAGTTCGTGCGTGTGCTACAAAATTGCAACCAAATTACATCATTTGCTTTATTTAAATTCTAAGAATACAACGACCAAAACTATGCAACATTATTCAGCGATTTTCGGTTCGCTGGTATTTGCTAGTGCAGGAACTGGGCGCAGTCCACAGAATAATAGAACGACATTTTAAACACATTGATTATGATAGCCCTGTATCTCTTTTATGACATTCAGCAGTAATAGACTACGATAATGTTAAATTAAAATTGATGCAAATGAAAACCACTGATTTTTTTTTAACTTCAACAAACCAAGCCTTGACCATATTTTTTCAAGCATTAAATTTACATTGGCAATTAAACTTTGTTAAAAATAACAAGTTTTATGCTGTACAAATTTTGTACAGGTAGGTTACTTACTGTGACAATTCTTAATGTCCATTCAAATCGATGCTTCGTTCATGCCAATTGAAGGCGTAAACTTTTATTTATAAAGCAATTTCTAGATTGCATTTAGCTAGAATAGCAGCAAATTCTTCTCAAAACAGAATTTGTAACCTAGAAGAGGCTTACTTATTATTATTTTTATTATTATAAAAATTGGTATTTTTATTATTATTATTAGGTAATTTTTTTTCTTTAATAGTTAGGCCTAACGGTATTTTTTTAACAAGTATTGAACAAAGAAATAACCAACCTAACTATAAAAAAAAAAACAAAACTTCAAATTCAAATTTCAAACT
Organism: Tipula confusa; assembly: GCA_963556175.1. Lineage (NCBI taxonomy): Eukaryota > Metazoa > Arthropoda > Insecta > Diptera > Tipulidae > Tipula > Tipula confusa. The sequence continues at coordinate 168,538,156 of OY744475.1, read as the reverse complement.
TTACAAATCGATTCCTGAACAATTTTCTAAATAGCGCATAGGACAATTAAATATTTATGCGACGATATGTTTTACAAGTTTTATTCTTGCAATCAAACCATTTAGTCGCCTCCCATAACAATTAAATAAAACTGTGGTGTAATTCTAATGGTATCATGCTCGGTTATAATTATTTTACAGGACATGCGAGTGCCCCGACAAATAGGGCCCTGTGTACATTTTAAGGTTGTGATTGCATTTGGTTACATTTAATCTCTTAGGAACCTGGTGGTTGTTTCAAAGCGTTATACAGCCTCTAAAGATGAACTTTTTGCTGAAGTAACTTGTCTCCAGTTATTCTATGATTATTATAGATTGTCTAATAACCCTTGGCACGACTTTTAAATTTTCAAAGTTTACTGCAATATTTAAGCTTAACTAATATTTCCTCCAGTCTTCATCTCTTCTATTGTTACGACACGTTTCTTTTGTTAAACATGCAGTATGCAGTTAACATAGATTTTAAACTTGAAGTCAGCAAATTAAGCGACTTTTTCTTTAATTGTACTATTACACTTTTTGTGTTTAAATTTTAAGTATCACTTTTTTAAACCTGTTAAAAATCTATAATCTTAGGTATAACTTATGACTAAATTCAAAATATAATATATAAACCGTATCATATAGTTAGATTTTATTTTAAACTAATAATACAAATTACATTAATAATTTTAATATTCCAAAAGAATACATTTTTGAACTCCAAGTATATTTTCTTATTACACACACAAAATAAAAATTTAAAAAAAGTAAAATTAAAAAGATAACATATTAAAGTTAAGATATTTGATTGGTGTAGCGCCTAGATCAATAAAAAAATATTTGTTTTTTATGAATCTGATGCGCTCTCCTGTTCTTCCTCTTCCTCTGTCTCGTCTGTGGCTGATTCATTTTTTGGTGGATTTGTAATTACTTTTGGCCGACCACGTCCACGTCCCGGAACTGGTGGTTTACGTAATTTGCCACCCTTTTTAGTACCTTTTGGTCGTCCTCTACCTCTTTTTGGGGGTGAACTACCATTCTCAGTGACATTTTCTTTTTTAGCCGGCGATGATTCACGAGGACGTTTTTTAAGATCAACCTGTCGAAAAAATATGTTTATTAAATACATCTAAATTTTGGTTAACTATTTTTATTTTTTTTTCTAAAACATTATTACTTTATTCTTATTTAAGTCAGTAGAATCATTGATATGGCTTAAGTTAAAAAATCCTCAAAAACCACAATAAATTTAAAAGTCATAAGTTTAAGATAAGAAGCATTAAAATTGGGGATAACAAAACCATAAAACGACCAAAAATTAAATTTTATTATAAAGAGGTTCTACGAAAATGTAATATTATTATTGTTTAAGGGTGACCCAAAACTCACGGACAATAAAATAAAAGGTATATAAGCGCTTAAACGTTCAGCCCAATTTCATTCCTTTAGAGTTAATATTATAAGGGATACCATTAGTTTTATTTTAGAAGTTCAATTTTTATTGTAAGCCCAGAAACAACAAACATCGATATTTTAATATGCTTTGCTATCGGTTGAGCAATCTTATCTTCCCTGGTTTTAATCGACTATTGACAAATTTTATTTACTCTATGTGTTTCTAACACATTCTTTTGCGTGTTTCGCGCAAAAAAAATGATTATGTTTGTTATATTTGAATAATAGTTTTTAATTTAATAGTTTCATAAAATTATTAGGTATATATTTTTCTTTTAGGGAATAAAAATAGAACTTAATCGGAGTTTCATAAAAAAGAAAACGTTTAAAGCTGCTCTAACTGCTATATACACGTTTAATCTGGTGTGACTATAGAAAAAGAATCAAACCCCGGAAACCCTCAAGAACTTCTCTCCTCCGAAAAGATCATAAAATCTTTAAAATTGACGGGCTATTACGAAGTTTTAAAAGCTAAAGGGATAACTCTTTTACTGCAAAAGCCGTCACTCTTCTTCTTCGAATTTGAAATTTGCAAACGTTTAAATCAAAATCCTGTGATTAACAAAGTACAAAAGCATTCTGTGGGATAAAACCTACGTAATTAACTGAAGGGGTGAGTGCATCGGTTACTTTAAAATTTAAAATGTTCAGAATCAATAACTCCATTTTGACTTTTGCAATAGAACTACATATATCCCTATTAATTCTCCCTATAGTCTATTTCGTCAGATATGTTTTACAATAATTAATTATGATCGCTACAACAAACCATCCTACAGCTGTGTGCCTCAGAAGACTTTTTAAACTAATCTTTTTGATACATTGTTAGTTCAAGGAATATTCCAACAGATGTCACTAGTACAAAAGTCTTTGTCTCTGTCTTGCGTTCGACTAACTTTTATAAAATAAAATTTTAAGAATTTAGAAAAAAGATAAATATTTTAATTCTTATTCCAGTGATAAAATGCACTAAATGAAACGTTTGCGCTTGGTAAAAAGTAAAAACAAATAAAATTACATAGAACGTACGACCCAGCCATTTTCTATTTTTGCTTTATTTGTTTTTTTTTATACTAACGTCAAAACAAATTAACAAAATCATTAATTCACGAAAATGAAAAATCTTTGAAAAGTAACCTCGCAGATTGACTTTTCAACTTTCGCCTCTATGTGACAATAGGGGAAGCCACGAATTTTAAAAAGTTTAGTTCAAAAAGTCTTCTGAGGCACACAGCAATAATCCTGAATTCCAATCCAATTGGAAAACTAGATATACAAACATTAGTTGCTTTCCAATCGACCAACCGCTAGTAGTTAAGTTTTAATCTTTGCTAAGATAATCATTTAAAACTTGTCTTTATGAAATTTTTAATTGTCAAGCGATTCAACACAGACCCACCTAGTGATAAAATGACGCGTAACTGTTTCTAACTGTTCATGAAAAATAAGTAGAGCAGTTACGAGAAGTTTAAATTTAACAAAGACACACACCGAATTACTTGCAAGCACTTGCGGTGGTCGATTGGAAAGGAACTATTATGATACTCATTCATCACCGCACGCAACAACAAAGTGGTACTTGCTAGGAACTAATCGAGTTTCTAAACGGAAAAGTTTGAATTATAGAAGTTGTAAGAGTACCACTATCCTTCAAAGGGATCCTTCAGATTTAGATCTGTGGCTTTTCGGTGGCCATACAGAAACTAAACAGAAACCGCTCGCCTAAAGTAAATTGAAAAGTTTCGATCTGATGAGGAATCGTAATAATTTGTAAAAAATTAATTGTCATCTCATCAGGCTATGGCGACCGAGTGCTATGTGTAATTGCTATTTTACGCTCTATATATATTTATGTGCAGTGTACATGTAACGTTAGCGAATTATATGAATGTGCACAAAATATCTGAATAATTGTTTGTATTTATGGAGCAATGGTCGCTACAGATACATAACTGTTTACCACTACTAATACATATTATATTTGAATATCAAGAGCTCGGAGCTAATGTAACCAACCACAGAGAAACAGGTTATTTTTAGTTTATGTAACCAGTAGGATATGTCCCCATGCACATCCCCGCAATATGTTTTTGACAAGTTTTATCTACAACATTTGACTTATTTTGAACATTCAATAAAGTAGAGAAATGCTATTTCTAAGTGTCGCGTACCATATCAATGTTGTTAACATGAAGATTTCCATCCTAGTCCCGAATGGAAAATATTGCTCATCAATATATTAGCAAGGCAGCACTCCTCACCAAACCAATTCAAACCAGTGACCAATTGATGATCCTGCCTATGAATCTGACAACGCAACCGATATGATATTACATCTTGAATGACCCGATACCTTTCTTAGAAATTAACACATAGCCAATTTGACTTAAGGACGTCTTACGCGTGTGTGTCCAGATAGATATTTTTATAAGGAAAGAATGTGCTAACCACAACAAGATCGTGGGTGATCACAAAGTATATCATCCTTTCCCCATTATCGGTTGCCAGTTTATGTCGGGAGAATGAACCTATATTTTCACATATCTCAGTTCGATTTAGCAATAATGTCATCAATGACTATTTTGCCGTCTTGCCCCGGTATGGATCCCATCAGTTCTTCCAAATTGTTGTAACATAAGTATTTAATTTTGAGTTGGCTACCAACAATGGACGCGTGAATTTAAATGAGTGACAGAATGGCTAGTTGCATGCGTAAATGTAACTTACACATATGATTACATACGATTTTGGCTATAAGCCTATTAACAAATTATTTTTGAATCATATCCATAATCAATAGTAGAACACTTACTTTTTCAGAATCATCATCAGTTTTGGCCGTTGTTGCAGGTCGGCCTCTTTTTTTCTCAATTACTTCTGCATCAGACATATTCTTATAATTTGAAATAAATGTGTTTTTAAAAAACTGAAAGTAAAAAAATTATTCAGAACAGTTAATTAATTACATAATTGCACCATTTAATTAAAGTTAAGTTCAAACATAAATAACTAACTAACTCAAATACCAACGACATTTTTCCCAATTTGAAAAAAGTCGATAGTAGGATTCACAGTGTTATAACATTTTTCATATGTATATGTACATATAAAAAAAATAAAAGCAACGCGTCAGACGCCATAGTGAATAATATTGTCTTAAAAATAATAAAAAAAAATAATAATAATAAAAACTTTTTTTTGTACACAATTTTTTATGTAGTTGTTTTTATTCACAAAATTTGTATATTTGTCTCTTTTTCTTTTTAATTTATTGTTGTTATGCTTCTCACTTTTTTCTTTTTACTTTTGATAAATTAATACAATAGCACACAGCTCTCTTTCCTCCAAAAAGTAATAAAATTTCGTTAATTTAATTTTTAAATACAGTTTTAAAATTAATAATTTTATTTTTTTTTTGATATTGATTAACATAAAAATATGTATTTTAATTTTGAAACCACATTTAAATATTTTTTCTACTTACTTTGATATTTTTTGTTTGAAATTTTATTTAATATTTTATCGTAATTATATTTAGATTTTTCTTACTGCCTATAATAATGGTTTTGTTTTTTAAATTGCAGTAATACAACATAAAATTGAGGACCAACAAGTTTAGTTTACCAAAAAACGAAGAATGTACTCTATTTGAGTGTTATGTTCGAAAATTGAATCAATCGAAAAATTTGTACATGCATACATATAAAAAAAAGAAAGAAAGAAAGAAACGACAAAAAACATAGGTAAAATAGAGAAAAACAATCGATTCCCCCTTTATATTTTCTTTATACGCAGCTTTTATTTTACACCAAAAAAATTCATCTCAAAAAATCTCTTTCCTAATATGTGTTTTCGTTTATTCATTCCAAATATTCTTAACATTCCAAATAGGTATATAAGAGACGTTATAAATGTTAAACATATTATATTATCATACATTATGTACTTTATAATGTAAGCAGTACGTTTGCCTCCTTCCAATTCCGTAGCGTATGTTCATTTTGTAGGTATAAGTAATTTATTATTTAAGCAACTATTATCCATGGCCTAGAATACATAGAATAGTGCAGCCACATAGATATGTGACACCTCCGTTATTTTAAACATTTTATATTACCAATTAAAGTGATACTTTTATTATAACTAAATTATTTACATTACATCATAATATAATCTCCATAATTATTCTTACTTATTGAAAAAGACAGCAATGACCAATCATCATTGATGAAAGTGCGTTGGATTCTGTGCGAAATAGCAAAAGAGAAAGACTCGTCGTCTACTGTTACTGTACTATAAATCAAATGTTCAAAGGGAGAAGCAGGTTTCCTCGAACAAGTATACACAAATTAAGAGGCGCAGACATTCACAGCGATCATCAATTGGTCATCGGTTCCATTGAAGCACTCTGTCAAATAGAAATTTCACACTCAAACTCAATCTCTATAGAAATGAAGCCACTATTATATAACAACGATAGAACCAAACTGAAGAAATCTACATCAAAATTGCTTCACACGTTTTAGGCTATACCTGCAGTAATACAATCGGCAACATTTGATACGTGATATTCAATTTAAGTTCAAAATGTAACAAGAAAACACGGCAGAGGTTAAAGTGGCCTGACATGCATGTACGAAGATACAGCGCGTCAAGCAAAGAAGTTGGCAAGGAATGATCGAAGAAAATTTGCAGAGGAAATCCTCAAAGCTTGTGAGGAGGTATTAGCAAATTAAAACAACATGTAAGCATCACAGGAGTGTGTAAGAAAGATCACTGGCAAAATTATTAACAAACCACCTATATCAGATTCTTCCGGCCAAGTCTTAATAACTGATGAAGCTTATTTAAAGAAATAATAAATTAATTTAAACAACAGTAAAAATCTTTGGTCATAATTTGGCACCAACAACGAAACTAGCAATCCTCATTCAATGGAACAGGAAGTTGAAGGTGTCATGGAGAAACTAGAAAACAATACAGCTGCTAGAATATACAAGAAAAACACTGAAATATTCAAAAACACTACAACTGCAACCGCATTAACACCGTTAATACAAAAAGTTTGTAATTCTGGCAGAAAACCACAAACATGGAAAGAAGGATCATTTACAATTACGATCCCTAAGAAAGGTGAACTAACATAAAATATTTAAAAACATTCTTTCAGAGCTACCATTTTAATGTTAACGTGAATAATGATGAACTGCTAAGATTAAATTAAACACCGATTTGAAACTTAAATCCGAATACGTCAAAGTGTTGCGAGAATACATGAAATTTGTAGATACATCCGGGAAGCTTTCGAGACTCAATCGAAGTACAATATAACCGGTAACGGAATCATGAAAAAAGACGAAGATTCGTGTGGTATTTTACTATCAACTCAAATAATGGCTTATCTATAAACGATAATTAGCTAGTGCGGGTCAACAATTCAGCCATCACCTTGATTAAACGATATTTCAATATCACAAAGTTGAAGAGCTCTTCACTATTCAGCGATAGAATTAGAGAACAAATTTTTCTACGTGGCCCAAGTAATTTAAAATTATTTTTACATAGATCATCTACAGACAGGGGCAAACGATCTTAAAAAAATATTTAAACTATTATCAGCAAATGGATATCTAATAAGTGCTACTCAGATGATTTATCGAATACAAATTTTAGTATTTTATATATTGAGGAGACAGAAACACTCATATTTGGCATACGACTAAACTCTTGGAAGTATAAATTCTCGTATAGAGTCAAGCTTCTCGAGAACAAAAAATATCAACAAAAAAAAACATTAATTTCTAATGCTTTAAAGGTATTATACCCTTTAGGTTATGCAAAAACGTTGTTACAAACGCTATGATCGAGCCATTGCGGAAGCTTAAATAGGATGCTAAATTACCAGTTAATAAAAATCTGATACCTACTTAAAGGATAATTATTCTGTGGGATTGCATGGAGATTCTGCTGTAGTGTATTGTCGATCAAGTGGTGAAAAAGAGGTCACTGGAGTATCATTAATCACGTCGAAGACAACAGTAGTAAAAAAACCTAACCCTAATAAAACAAGTCAGCATTTCCAGATTGGAATTATGTGGTACCTAAATGTTTGCGAAATTGTTTGTTTCGTAACTATCTTTAAAATGTATATGCATTAAACATACTCCGCAATAGTTAGGCATGGTTGTTCAAGCAACCTGTAAAATGGAAACATTTTATAGTTAATCAAACCTCGGAGAAATTAAATTCAGTTCCAAAAAGCAATAGATCCATATCAGATCCAATCAAAATCCTGCGGATTAAGCATCAAGAGGCGTATTCGTTTTGGAAATTTCAAGCTTACAACAATGGTGGCCAAAATACGTTGATCTTTATTGTAACAGCAACCTAGGAAGTCGAAACACAAAACTTACCTAAACTCACCTGATTCACTGTAACAATAAATAAGATATTATCGAAACTTTATACAATAAAATTTAAATGGTTTGAAAGATCGCAGTAAATGGTTATATTTATATTTAAAAGTCATATATACTCTTAAATATAAGTTTTGGCAACATCGAAGTAGTCAACAAAAAAAGTTCCTACTTCATTCGAGTCCAAGTGTTTATTATAGTCTATTCCTTTCACGTGACCATATTCCCATATTCTATTCGATTAATTCATTCTTTTAGAATAAGTAAACAAAAACACTCACCGTTAATTCCACATTACAATATTTTTATAAAAATAAAAATATTGTAGCGTTACAGAAAATTTAAAATGTTTGTGAGTGTTAGAACACTCAAGTTAATAATTCAAACCTTAAAAAGTTAAAAATAATTAAATCAATTTTTTTATATACCATTACTTTAGGTTTGCAAATTTTTAATTTTTTAAAGAATGTTACGAGTGTCAAAATTTTAAGAATAAAAAACAATAAACATATATTCTACATATTATAAAAATATGTTATCCATTTATGCGCATAGCATAATTATATGTACAAATATCTTCTAAATGCTATCATGTTTGATTTTTTGCTATTAGGAAAGAAAAAATTAAATAAGACGTATACGAAAATTGTTTGTAATACTAATAATTGTTTGTAGACTAGGGGAAAACTTAAAAGGTGCAATCATGTTTAGAAGGATAACATATTTTTATAAAAATCCAACTCTGTCTGAACTTTAATATATTACAAACACATGCACGGTTATCAGCTCTAGCATTAAATTAATCACCATTCTGACGTATTAACTCTTGAGCCTAGTTCCTAATTTCCTGAAGCCTAGTAAGGAACCCAACACCAACATTGCCAAAGTCACCTGCACTCTAAACCAACAAATATTCTCCACTCAGCACAGCGAATGCATGTACCATGTGTTAATTTAAAATTCATTGTCCCTATACGTTCGCAGTGGTTAGAACGATAGCATTGGGGAACCCGGTGCCGGGTTCGAATCACTTGAAGTTGTACTCTTGTATGCTTTGTACTATACAATTTTGGGATGGACAAAACTTTAAGGAGAAAAAGTCAAAAGTAAAGTTAAGCCTTTTTTTTAATTACTATAATAAACTTTTTATAGTTTCATAATAGTTTAAAAAAATTAGAATTGTGAAATGTCTTTCAAATCAAATAACGTATAAGTTATTAATATGTTATTTGTCTCAAATATGTATTTGAAAAATTCGAACAGAAAAACATGTCGTGTGGAAAATTTTTTAAAATTGGCGCGAATTTGTACGCTTTTAAGAAGTTTGATGATTTTATCAGAAAAATATCATCTGCTACCCGAGAAATTCTTAAAAAATAAACAAAATCGAAAAGCTTTATTATAGCGGAAAGATAGTTGTCCATGTGTTTACTAAAGTATTTTTAAGGCGTTTTAATGACATATTTTTAATTTTTTGACATAAAGATAATTTTCTTACAAAATGTTTACAAGCGGTGTGTAAAAGAGAAAATAAAACTATATATTATGTAATATGTATCGATCTCGTTCTAACTATGTAATACGATTATTTCACGTGTCCTAATATTAAAGAAAGACGGATATACAAATAATGTTTTTAAAAATGATAATTATTATAAATTTCAAATTACCGTTAATTCTCAAAAAATTTTCAAGGGCGTTTTCTGTAAAGTAAAGGCTAGCTTACACTATATATTTTGTGACGTGTAAAATTAAAGTAATACAATTCAAAGTTAATAGTGGTCGCCTGTCCTCAAACCGTACGTTTGTTACAGTTCTACAACACTTTATATTTAGCAGAGTTACCAACTCTACTAATCGTCACCAACCTTGGAAACAATTGTGTAGTCTTGTAGGGAATATTGGTGTTTGGTCCTAGGTAATTCATGTTGTGGATTGCGAAGGCCAACGAAAGGGATCTAAGAAAATTATTAGTGGTAAATCCCTAAAAATACCAGTTAACGACTATATTAGAACAATGCGGTTTCTCATCCTCTCGAATGCCACAAAAACCCTCAAGTAAAAAACAATCAACGGGAAAAGTTAAGAGATTGAGATCCTTCACACAAAACAATTCTGCACAGTAACCAGCATGTTTCAATATTACATTAGATCTACAAAGTGGCTATTTGCAAGTGGCCGTTCGATAAAAAGGTAGTTTGGTAGAAGTTTTGGAACCGCTATTATATGCTGGCGTAAAGTTATAATTAAGTATGTAAGAAGAAATTCATTTTATTTCAATGGAAGTCAAGTATTCGGTAACAAATTCACATGAAAAGTAGAACGAACGACATGTGAAATAAAAAGAAATCATTATCGATATTTGGCTTAATGTTACCTGATTAAGAATTATCTCTACCATAATAGGTTATAAAATGGTCTTTCCATTGTCCCGTTTGAAGAAAAATCCGTTCACATGAAGAATGGATGCTTAAAATGCGTTTGGTAAGATGCAGGCTGTTTAATGTCGCGGCAGAAGAGATTTTAGATTTACATAAATCTATAAAGAAATAGTATGTTTCTTTTCACGAAATGTGCCTACTCTCGCAGATCGAATGATAAATGAACTGAACTAAATACTCGGGGATGTCAAGTGAGATCGATAATAATTATAGAGCTAATAATAAAGATTATGAAGAAAAATTAGTGTGAATTCCATACATCCGCATCCCAATAAAGGAAACACTAAAATTAAGTGTCTCCAGCGATTAGCGTATACCGATGATGTTATTTGAACCTTGTCTTGGCCAACGGGCTTAAGTGGAAGTAATGTTACGATTTTATTAGTGTGTGGCTTTATGCTGATAGTTTTATTGAAAATTATTTCAAAGCTGCCGGATTTAACAGTATAGCGGTCACGTCGTTGACAAAGATCAATTAGTTGGAAATGCAGCCGCACGGAATAACGGTAATTTATGTTACACCGTTAACTAATAATTGAATTTTACGAATATCTTGTAATATCATTAAAAATGGCTTGTACGCCCGCCTTATAGAATGAAACATTTATTTAATTCATATTATTATTATGCTAGATTTAAATTATATATTTTAGTAACTTTCAATACTTGATAATTTCTAACTTATTTTCATATGACATCCAGTTTGTACTTAAAAAACAATGGGTCTATTATCATATTTTGATTAAGTTAAATAATAAAATTAAAAATTTTGATGATGTTCAATTAACATTTTTTTTGTTTAATTACATATTACACAAAAAAATTATTTCAATAAAAAAAGAAAATTGATTTTCAAATATTGTCAATATTCTATATTTTTGACAGTAATGAAACATTTTTAAATGGATTATCAAAATACATATTTAATGTTTAATAATTTTGCAAAATTTGCTTTTAACTAATTTTTTTGATTTACAACAGATTTTGGTTATTAATTACATTTATTATTATATTTCCTTTTAACAAAAAAATTAGATAAGAACAATTTTGCCAATGGCATTCTTGTGTGTTTAAAACTTAATCAACAAAATACTACATATTTTGAATGAACTTTTTTAACAGTTCAATCGTGAACTGAAAGGAAATTATGTTATTGATTATAGATAAAAAAAAATTCTATTTGTATCGGTGTTATCAAATACATAACTTAACTTTACGCAATTAACCATATGAAAAAAATATATAAAACTGACATTTTTCTGTGTAGAAATTAAAAAGATAATTATGGAAAATTGTTTTTTTTATAATAAAAATTAAAAATTAATTATTGTTTTAAGCGGCACTTTTTTTAGGAGGTCTACCGCGTCCTTTTTTAACAGCAACCTTTGGTGAAGTCGCTGGTTTTGCTGGTGCTGGTTGCCGGCCACGACCTTTTTTTGGTGGACTTTCACCATTGTTTTCTTCTTCATCTTCCTCTTCTTCGTCAGCAGAGACATGTTTTTCGGGTGATTTTTCGACTACAGCTGGACGTCCGCGTTTTTTAACCTAAAAAAATAATAATTAAATATTTGCCGAATTACCTAGAAAATAATTATAGTTTACATTTACTTCTGTTTGTTCTTTTACTTCAGATTTTTCTTCTTCTTTCTTAGATTCGACTTCTGTAACTTTCTTTGCTGGGCGTCCACGACCTTTTTTGGATTCTACATCAGCCATTTTACTAATAAAATAAATATACAAGAAAATAAGTTAAGTATAAACTACCATTTTGATAATATTCATTACTTAAAATTTTACCGCCTAAATATAATCAATGACAAACAAAATAAATTACGTTTGAATTTATGTATTTGTCAAATTATTGAATGGAGCAATTGTGTAATTAGAATTTATACTGTAAATCATGTTTAGTATTAAAACATGTTTTTTTAAATTAGTAGTATAATATTTGGATAACATTATTTTCGATTAGGGTTTAAGCGCCATTTTATACAACATAACCTAACAGTTTTTTAATGCCAAGCATCGTAACATTTTTTTTATAAATTTCCATATAATTGAAATAATCTTTAATTAATAAAAAATACTTTAGATAATACTAAATACAATTATAATATAAAAACGTAAGCCACATTTTTATATATTTTACACTGATACAAGGTAAATTCACAAATAAAAAATTCGCCATTTTCATAATTATTTTACGCGGCACGCTGGCTTGTATAGACAAGCGATTAGATTTTCTATTATTCCCCAAAGTTTCTTTTTTTTTTAATAGTATAGCTTTGATAATTCAAATTTATTTTTACAAAATAATATAATATTATATAGGTACTACCTTTCTTTAGATTAACGATATAAATTTATTGAATAAAATAATTAAGTATAAAATATTAAATGCAACACAAAACACTTTATCAATCCTTTTGACTTTATTAACACAAATCTAAAACTTGAATAAAATAATTTTGATGCAGAAGAAATAATTGTGTAGTGTTTGAAAGCGGTGCGTAAAAGAGAAACTATTATTGGAGAGAATGAAATAATTTGTCAATACAAAAATAATGTTCCTGCTCTTACTAATATGATTATTCCACGTGTTAAAATACTAAAGCAGGATAGATGTATTGTAGTATTTAATTCCGAAAATTTAAAATAACCGTTAATATTATTATGATTTTTTTATTATTTAGTAGGGTGATAGGGTGTTTTTATAATAATTATATTATATCACTCAACTGTTCGAGTGTGAATTTTTGTGTGACTTTTTGTGCGAATTTATGTTTCACACACATGTTGGGTAAACTTCTAGCTCAAAATTTTAATTTATTAAGATATTTTTGCTTAATATTAAAAAATATTTTATTTCCATTCTGTAGAAAAGTGTGATTACAAAAATTTACACTTAAACGCATAGTTAAAGGAAGGGATGCACACTAGCTCAGATATTTCAACATCCATCTGAACTAAATTTTTAGTACAGAAATATGTACGTTTATTTATAAGTTTTTGCTAAAAGTACAGTAGTTTCATAAAAAATATTTTTGGTTTTGGCTGTAGTATTTATGAATTTAGAGCCGCTTAACTAAGCTCGAGTTGTAGAGCTAGTCTATCGATAAGGCAGGTACCCCTCATATCATTGCGGATTGCAAGATGGAGGAAGTAGAATCGCTCCTTGTCAAACGTGTGAGCTCCTTCCGAGCGGGAATTCTACCGCCAAAATACTAAATCGCACCGGGTGGGTGCGATTAAATTAAATAAGGACCATCAGCGATTGACGCAATATCGAGGTAGACTAGTGCATCAATTCAATTCGTTTCTCTCTCTCTCGAAAATTAACATGATTTTATTGCCGTTATCTTCGGCTTCTAACATGTCGATGCAGATTCAGTAAAATTGCCCATCACCAACGCGGGAGCTTACCGTTGTTTGTTGTGCGTTTCACCAGAGAAACGGCAAATACAAGAAACTTCAAAGAGTATGGACTTCTTTGTAACTATGGAGTTACATGACAACTATTGTCACCGTGAGTAAAGAAATATATACAGTGCTCACTATCAACAATACGGATGTGCAGCACCAAACTACAACATGCATAAAGTTCCTTTAATTCCAAGAGAATGGACGTTTTAAGAGAACAACAACGAGAGAAACTGTTACCTGTAATGCCTACATACGCTACAAAAATAGTATAAAACAACGAGAAGAAACCGTTGTGAAAATTCCAGCTTTTTTGTACCAGCACCAGCTCCACCAGGTAACTTTTAGAAAGTAAATGCAGCGATACCAAATCCAGTGAATGATGTCATCAAACCACTATACAGTTCTTTTAGAACTAGGTACCTCTTATGGAAAAATCTTATGGAAATCATTTAAGGTTACATAGATAACCACTGGACCTGACACCGAAACTTTCAAACTCCATAAACCCGAACATAAGCAAACTCACAAATTTCCCTACCACAAATATTTTTACAAGTATGTTTTTTTTTTAGTAAAGTTAAATATCTAGTTTCACAACGCAATCAGCATAGGCGAATTCTATCGCGAAACACCAAATCGATCACTTAGATACTCTATGTCAACTAAACAAATTAAACAAAATTAAAATATTTAAAAACTTATATAATATTTAAAAATATCTACCAGAGACAAATTCATGATTTTTTCTGGCTTTCCGAAATTTCCGAATTGTAGCAGAAATTTATCGATTTTAATGGGCTTCTACTGATTTTTGTAGGGTTTAGAAATTTCCAAATTGTAGCATACATTTCACGGTTTTAATAAGCTAACCATTAAACATATATTCACAGAAATTTCCAAATTATGACACGTGATTTTAGACGGAAGGAATGATTACTTTAAAAAATAAAGCGAATACCGAACGCAAGTGAAATTTAAAAAAATAAAGATTGGTTTCCACGATGCTCGCCATCGTGAAAAACTTAGGCAAACTAAAAAGAGAAAGGAATAAGATAATAACATATGATAGTGACAAGCAATAATACCTCTCACTTCAGTCGATAATCCGAATTTTTATTTAAAGACCATTAAAAATCCGAATTAAGATCTATTTTTACTTTTCTAATCACTTTTATTTTTTATTAGAATTTCCTTCAAAATGACGGGTGAACTCCGAAAAAAATTAAAAAAGACGTTCGATCTCATCTCATTTTTGGGATTAGCCGTCCAATTTCGGAGTGCTGCGTTAAAATATTAAAATTGGACGTCCCAATTTTTATGTCAAAATTTTATACTGTCATACTTGGTTAATTTATGCTTTCTCTGTTTAGTTTGCCTCATTTTTTCACCTCGCCTTCGTATGCACCAATCTTTAAATCGCCATTTTCAAGATGTTTATTTTACGCGGCACGCTCTCTTGTATTAATAAACCATCGTCCAATCGATCAATTTATTTTTGTCGTTTCGCCTTTAAGATTTACTGATAAAATTTTTATAAAATATGTTAAAAAAATATACTAACTTGTTCTTTAATATATATAAATTTAATTTAATAAAATAAATAAGTATAAATATAAATATTAAATGCAACACAAAACACTTTTAATTTGCTAACTTTGTCAAGCGCCAAACCAACACAAATTTCAAACTTGAAAGAAATTTGGGTTTGAAAGCGGTGTATAGAGGGATACTATTATGTGAGTGAAACAACTTGTCAATACGAAAGTAGCGATCCTGTTCTTACACATGTAAGATGACACGTTTTAAATTATTAAAGTAGGGTAAATATATGCATTTCAATACTGAGGGGTATAAAATAACAACTTTAAATAACCGTTATTTTAATAGGGGAATTTTTCCAAAATATATATTAGGAGATGCACACCATTCTTTATTTTTATATAAAAAAACAAAGGTTCTATTAACGAAATAAATTATACTGTTCAAAATTAAAATATAAGTGTAATAATTTATTTTCTATGAAGTATAATAAGCAAGAACTTTTTCTAAATAAGACGAAATAAGCGGGTACACAGGATCATATTGCACGATATTCTTTTGTCGGATTGTCATCCTATATTTCTGTATAGCGCCCGAAATGATTTCCAATCTAAAAATTATCAATTCGATTATCTATTAATTAATTAAAACAATTTTAACGATGATACCTTTCACGCTCTGAGGAATGTCCATCTAACCATTGTAACAACTTTTCATTCGACCATCCTGCAGCTGTATGGGGACTTATCAATTCGTTGCCGGCAAAACTAAATAGTAGCATTAGGATAATATATGGTGGTATTGTTCCGTCCAATTCATATGATTCGATAATATTTTCAGGCGTCAAAATAATAATACTAGAAACAGCCCGTAACATTCTAAACTGTTTTCCTAATGTCGATAAATCACTACAAATCAACTGAAGCGATGATTCTAAATGTAAGCAATCGGATTTAATTCGAATTCGCCCCGCATTCGATATTGGGCGAAGTATAGCAATGTTTTGAATAAATAATTCAATACAGTCTTTGGCCAACTCCTTACCACATTGATCGACTAAGTTAACATCGTTAAATAATGCAATGTGTGACGACCATGAACGTTGTAAAACTTCTTGAAATTCTTTCATAAAAAGCGATGGTGTCGTGGCTGAAATCGTCGTAGAATTTAAACCTGGTTCCCGATGCATACTTAACATAATGATGCTCA
Source organism: Tipula confusa (assembly GCA_963556175.1). Lineage (NCBI taxonomy): Eukaryota > Metazoa > Arthropoda > Insecta > Diptera > Tipulidae > Tipula > Tipula confusa. The sequence goes on along the minus strand of OY744475.1, from coordinate 168,521,652 downwards.
ATGTTGCTTTCATTGATTCAATCAGCTGCTGGAGTATGGTTAAAACAAGAATTTCACCCTTTTTCAAATCACCGAAAATTTTATCGTATGCGTTTGTGGAAAAATTTGTTCCCAAATTGCCAATCATTCTTTTGACCGATATAGTATGATAGAAAATTGTGTTTGCCAAAGCGGTATTTTGTACTTGTGATGCATTAGGAACGTCCAACACTTGTTGTGATTCCGCACCTAATTTTATATAAGCTTCGATTTTATTCCAAAAATCGCTATTAACAGCTGAAAAGACACCAGCTACAAGTAAACATAAATGTTCATCAACTAAGGCAGCGCTTAGTTCTATTGATGCTGCTCGAACTAAATTATCAACAGAATCTTGAGTCGGGTAATCAGCAACCGGCAATGTTTGCTTAAAAGTTGTACCGCATTTTTCTAAATAACCACTTTCTAACGATTTGAATGTAGATTCGCTGAATTTTACATTGACATTCAATTTCTTTTCTAAACTTTTGGCAGCTGCCAGTAATTTTGGAAGACTTTGTTGCAAGCATTGGCCGACGTGTGGAGGACAATCGCGGAACGATGATTCCAATAAAATTTCAAGTTCATGCCAAAAAGTTGATTGTATCGAATTCTTAAAATTCCAATCAGTATTACCCAGATCGATTTTCTCAACACATTTCTGCAATAAAATCACTTGTTCGCAAAATGAGTATATCTCCTCGTTGAATAACCATTCAATTGATTGCCATAGCTTTTGTCGAAAATTTTGCGATGTGGTTAATGTGGGTAGTTTTCCAGGACCTCTGGAGCCTGCTTTAGCAGAGGAGTGACTCGTTTTTTGCGATAATACGTCGGTACCAGCGAAAATTTCCTTAAGTGCTAATTTTATATCTTCAATAAAGGTTTTCAACCAATCGTCTATTGAACTAGACAGCTTATGAAGTTTTGCCAGGATTTGTATTCCATTCTCTATTTTTGCCTCCTTATTATTTTTAAGGCCATTATTTAAATCAATTGTTGCCAAACTTATAAGTTTTTGTTTTGTCGATAGTGTAAATGCTACTTCATCCTTTATAAAATCAATATTCTCCAATTCACCGGATGTTACGAATGGTTCCAAATCATAGATAATAGAAGCCTGCTCAATTAAATCTTTTGTCGAATGAAGTTTACGATATAAATTAAGAAAACGACCAGTTTGGCGCAAAATGTGTGAAGCTTCTTGCAATCGCTCGAGTACTTCGATTTGTGATTTCAATATTGAATATGGTATTACAATTTGATTTTTGATCTTCTCGCCAGCTTTTTGAATAGTATGAACTTGTTCATAAACAACGTCAATGGCATTTTCAAGTTTTCGTGCATGACTAGCTTGCGACAGTAGAGCACCATGTTGCTCTCTAACCTGGGAATGCAGCTCAGAAGAAATAAGTTCGAGTCCCTCGGTTAATTTAGAAATTTGAACAGTGTACGCAACTGAAGAGTTGAGTGAGTCGCTTGGTTTTTGCTCCGACAAAAATTGTCGAAAAAACTCTAATATGTAATCAAAATAAATTTTCATCGAATTATTAAAATTGTATAAGGCGTTTATAAGACATTTATAATTTACCATCCTTTTCAATAGTTTCACATATATCGTTTTTCATTATGAATCAATTAATTTTTTTTAAGCAAAACAATAATATTTGTTGGCAAAAGTGACATATATTGTAAACCTACTCTTACACTAGAGTAATATACTTTACTTTCAACTTTGATGAAGTTCGATGAGATTCTCGTTTTGTTTAATTTTTTTTAACTCAAATAATTTAAGTTTGTAGGGTTCTACCGTGTAAACACAAATAATTTAAAATTATTTTGTTTTATTTTTTCAACATGGTTTTATGCAAAATATTCGCAGAAGACCGTCTTAATCATACAAAAACTTTTTATTTTGTATGATCTACAAAGGTCAACTGTGACGTCACAGTATAAATTTAAAATGCTAGCCAATTCACATCAACTAAATTAAAAAAAAACACGTCCATACAGCTTGGTTCATAACATCGGAAATAATTTCTGAACTCGAGCTTAAACCAATCAAAACACAGCGTATGATAATAACTTCGCCTTTTAATTCTATACCCGAATTTCAACTCGAGTTCATACAAAATGCGCACGGGAGCTCTGGAGCTCGGAAGTTCGGAAATTTGTATCGATGTTATGAAATATTTTTAACTCTATGTAAAATATTCATAAACCTCGTGTTTTGTTTCATTTTCATACAAATTACAACTTTGACGTCACAGTTTGAATTTAAAATGCTACCATAATATTCGATGTCATAAAGTCGCCTTTATAGTGTTTGTTAATATACATAAAAAGAAGAATTCATTAACATAGTGCAGCTAATCTGGTTTAAGAAACAATTTTGGTACAGAATGTAAGGAATAAGTCCAAATTTGTTGACAAAGATGAACCACTGCAGCTGTAATCCTAAATAAATTAAATTAAATAAACAACAAAAGATTTATTCTATAGTTAAAGTTGAGGCACAACCAAAACCGTCTGTAAAGTTTCGTAGAAGGTTTTGGGCCCAACTGTTATAGTGATCTTTTATGCTAGTGCCCTAACTATGCAGATTTACTAAAAATTGATTTGGTTTATTGGACACATTTTTTAATTTCATGTAATATGATAATTCACATTACTCTTATAATCCATCTCATTCTCATAAACAAAGTAATCTGTCAAATTTTCAATTTAAATTGATTTGATCTACAACACAAGCAGAGTCTTGAATTAATAATACATTTTTTTTAATAAACTACAATTAAAATAAATTTCATTAAATAAACTACTATTCATTCTTTTTGAAGGTGTACGTTTAACATTTAAAAACAGTGGTAATTGCATCTGAATAATGGGACGACGTAAATCAAAACGTAAGCCGCCACCAAAACGTAAAGCTATTATGCCACTTGATCAACAATTCAATTGCCCATTCTGCAATCATGAAAAGTCGTGTGAAGTTAAAATGTTAGCCGATTAAAACTATTTTTTAATAAACATTCTTTACAAATAATTGTTAATTTTAATATTTTGTAGGGATAAAGGAAGAAATACTGCTATTATAACATGTCGAGTATGTTTGGAGGACTATCAAACGAATAACATAAACTTTCTATCCGAACCTATAGATGTGTATAATGACTGGGTTGATGCCTGTGAACGAGACAATTAATATACATTTTTGATATATAATTTAACAATTACTTTTATTCTACATAAGATTTAATTTTAGTATACAAATTTAGCATGTAAATCTAAATTTTATGTTTTTTAAAATCTTCCAACTTCTCATGTTTTATATAGGACAAAAATACGTTGTATGCCGTTGTTATTAAATTAACATAAATTACACGATATTTTGGTGATAAGAAATAAAAGTTGATGAATTGAGTCGGTGGCCATATCAACCAGTCGGCCTATAAACAAAATATAAAATAGTATATTGATTTTTTAATAATTTATTCGTTCGCCCATCAAACTTACGGCATAAACTGTAAGAAATTTTCCAAATGCTTCTTCGTAAAAGACTTCGACTGGGTTACCTTCGAGTAAATTGGCAAAGTAGAAAAATTGAAAAATGCATACGGGTCCCATTAGAAATTGGTCTATGGCAATTTTTTGAAATACTGTTTTGACAGAATTACCAGGAAGAAATAGATCCATCCATTTGTATGCAAAATGATGCAGAGGACCACATATTGTGCCAACAATAGTCATGTTACCTAATCTTTGCCAATCTATTTTCATCTTTTCCTTCTTAAACCTATTATCAATTTTTTGTGACCCATAATCTCCTAATCCCATCAATAGTCCAGATGTAACCGTATTCGTAATCAACAGGTATTTGCCAAATAACGGTTTGAGTATTCGGGCAGTTACTGTTCCAGTCTCCAACTGTTTTATTAATGCCATTTGTTTAATAAACCACCTCATTTTTATGTTATATACCGTAAAATGAAGGAACACTAATGACTAGTTTCAGTTAAAACGATTAAATTAGAGAACTATCGTATATTTATAAATTTGCACATTAAATATCTTAAAATTCCATGAGAAAATGGTCTTAAAATTTGTACTATAATTATAATATGTAATAATACTAAAGTGTGAATAATCGCAGCAAATGAATTAATTACTAAATAAATATTAAAACTACTTGAATGTATCACAATTACTTTTTTTTATTGTAATATTAGTAAAATTACATAATTTTAAATAAATTTTCCTATTAATAACAAGAAATATGATTTATAAATGTCAATATTTCATGGTCAATATTTTTGGAATATGGTGTATATAGTTTGATATAGAGTTTTTGGGAGAATTGTGGTTGAATCGTTATCGAAATTGATTAAAAATTAAGCGGCGATATCATTTATATAAAATCTGAGTAAAATAATTTCATTTTATGTTAAGTTTCATTCAAAATTTGCGAATCGCGAATGTTTTTTTTTTATTTTCATAACAAATGTAAAATAAGTAGTAGTATTCTCGTGCTTATTATATGTGTCATATTATATATGTGGCAAAACTTTCTGTAAGAAAGTTTTTAATGTGGTTCAATTAACATGTTTTCATGTAGGGTTTAAAAACCAAATAATGTAGACATTGTACAAACTTTAAACTGGCAGTTTATCAAAAATTATCAAACGATTGAAATTAGGTTTTGTCTCTGCGAATTTAAAATTACCTATTTCAAATCAGTGGAATTTTTAATTTAGTTTGAAATTTAGTTTAAAATTTAGTTTAGTTTGAAATGTGAATATCAATTTTCTGACATTAATTAAGAATTTGAATTCTGTCTATTGACAGTATTTTTGCGAGTAAAGTATATAATGAAAAACGTTTTTTAATACAACGTTTTATGTAAATTTTTTTATATATGCCAGGTTCACATGATACCTGTGTAATTGGACTGAATGAAACGGTGTAAAAGAACTATTGAGTCCAAAACAAAATATATGATCACTGGCTGGTCTTAAAGACCAAGACGCAATGGATTTTAGTAGTGGTGACCACACATTTGAGTGCGTGGAAACTTGTCACTTATGCCCCTATTATGGTTCTCACCTCACCTCACCATACCACAAAAATGTGAGGTGAAGTGATCACATCAATATTTTGGTATTATCGTTCTCGCGGTGAGGTGAACATAGTGTCAAATCTGTTCACCTACAATATCTTGGTGATTGGTTTAAAAATAAAATAAATTGAAGGCAAAAGCGGCTAAATTTTTTTATTTATATTTATTTATGTATATATATATATATATATATATATATATATATATATATATATATATATATATATATATATATATATATATATATATATATATATATATATATATATATATATATATATATATATATATATATATATATATATATATATATATATATATATATATATATATATATATATATATATATATATATATATATACATATATATATATTATTTAATTTTTATCACCGAAAAACTATTTGTAAACAAACAAATTCTCAACATGAAATGTCAAACATTTTAAAATTTACTTGTTCCAACATAAAAAAAAAAAATACGCTCAGCGCCGCATACAACTGCTCACCAAAAATTAGGTGAGAATCATAATACCAAATTATGAGTTAGGTGAATCTTTTAGGTGAGGTGAGGTGAGGTGAACTGTACGGTGAGGTGAGAACCATAATAGGGGTATTAAAGGGATTATCAAAATAAAATAATGATAAGTAGAAGTTGGACACTAATTTATACCCCTATTATGGTTCTCACCTCACCGTACAGTTCACTTCACCTCACCTCACCTAAAAGTTTCACCTAACTCATAATTTGGTATTATGATTCTCACCTAATTTTTGGTGAGCAGTTGTGTGCGGCGCTGTGCGTATTTTTTTTTTATGTTGAAACAAGTAAAGAGTATTTTCCACGATGAAACATATTTTATATGCACGAAAAACGTGAGATAAAAATATAAATTTAACTTTTGTACGAGTGAGACGGACAACTTTTGCTGCACGCTGTGCATACAAAATTATTTTGTATTTTTTTCGTTCTGTCGCCATAATTATGGCAGCAAAACGAAAAAATATAAAATTGGAATACTTTTTATGGTTGAAAATTGCTGCAAAACAATACATGCACATAAAAATTGTGTTTGGACGAGAAAATATTTCTCGCATACACACATAAAATTTTTGTTTATTTTTTTTTATAGCTAAATTCATTTTATTTTTATTTTCAATGTGGTAACAACTAAACTTTTGAGGTTAAAAAATTAAATAAAATTTTGATATTATTGAAATATTTTGATAAAAGTGTCGTAATAGATTTAAAAAAAATTATAAAATATTATCGGATCATTTTTTCGAATTTAAAATTAAATAATCATTAAAATAGGACAATCTCATAAAAAAAAAAAAATACCAAAATTTATTTTGGAGATGTGCACATAAATTTGTGATTTTTTTAGGTTATATAGGGAAGGCGTCAACTTTCATAAACTATAAAATTTAGCTATAAAAAAAAACAAAAAAAAACTGTTGTCTTCGTCACTCAAGTGTAATTTAACACTATCTTTCCTGTTTTGGTTTTGCTGCAGATTTTAATGTTTGGCTGCAGAAAAAATATGTTTCATCGTGGAAAAACACCATAAATTTTAAAATGTTTGACATTTCATGTTGAGAATTTGTTTGTTTACAAATAGTTTTTCGGTGATAAAAATTAAATAATATATATATATATATATATATATATATATATATATATATATATATATATATATATATACATATATTTATTTATATATATATATATATATATATATATATATATATATATATATATATATATATATATATATATATATATATATACATACATAAATAAATATAAATAAAAAAATTTACCCGCTTTTGCCTTCAATTTATTTTATTTTTAAACCAATCACCAAGATATTGTAGGTGAACAGATTTGACACTTTGTTCACCTCACCTCACCTCACCGCGAGAACGATAATACCAAAATATTGATGTGATCACTTCACCTCACATTTTTGTGGTATGGTGAGGTGAGGTGAGAACCATAATAGGGGCATTAGAGAATCCCACTTTTAAGATTTTGCCATTGGAGCAATTTGCATAGAACACAAAGTGACAAAAGTGGAATCACAATCAAAACAAAATAGCAACTGGAAGATCTGTATAGTTTCTGTAATACATATTTTGTAACCCTGCCCACTTGCCAAATAACATTTAACGAAACTGTATTAAACTGTAAATGTAATTGTCGAAACTGAAATAGAAAATCAAATACATACATAGACGTATAATAGATTATAGATCTATTATACGTCTATGAATACATATCATAAATTTGAGCTTGATCGTAATTTGCACTAAATAATGGTTACTAAAACCGCTGCCATTGATGGATTAGATATTTTGATAGTGCCTGGACTTTATTATACATAATTTTTGAGGTGATTCCATCGTTTGATCTTTAAACAGTAATTATGGTAGATGTCTATATGCTTCTTTAGTGAATTCGAATAATTTGCTAAATGTTGTCCCTGACAAGAATAATTGATAATGCTCACAAATAAAAACTACAATATAAATAGTTAAATTATTTATGTATTTCTTCCGATTAAAATTTACCAAATATAATTATTATTATTATGATCCAAATTATTATTTTTCTAATATGTAACTTTCCTTCTTTGAATTTGTTGTAGTTTCCTCATCAAAATCTGATTTTCATAATCGATTTTTTTCTGATCCTTTTTCCTATTTATAGCGGCACTCGTTGCGCGCGAATTTGAAACTGACGACGCTATACTTGTATTCGAACTATCTCTACTTATTTGGCCAGGGCTTGAACTTTTCTCCAAGATTTTTTTCAACAATATTTTATTATGACGATCTATTTCTCGCACACGTTCACTGGTAAATGACAAATTCTTTTTCGTACTTGTTTGTGATGCAGGTGTACTGGTACGCGTGGCGAGCGCCGTTGTATTTTTAGAATCGTGTACTAAATTAAAATGAAACAGCACATCATCTTCTTTACAGCTCGTCATATTTGAAACTATGTCATCATCATAATCATCGTGTGTGTATTCGACATCGTCATTGGCGATATTAATTTCATGATTCATTTCTTCATCATTGTCGGTGAAATCGTCCTATATAATAAAAAGACATAAGTAACTAAATATGGCATATAATAGGCTGGAAACGAGTCTAATCGTATCTCTAACAAGGCCTTTGAACTACTTGTTAAGAATTGGGTGTTACACACAATATCGATCACAGGTGCAAGTTGAATACCGGCATGGTAAGCAAGTATCTTAACCATTGCTAAACGACCAGTAATATAAAATATAATAGATCAAATAATTCGATTGATTTACTCACATAACTGTAGTTATTCTCTTCATCTTCGATTTCAACTCCTGATTTTTCAATATCTTTGATAAATTCGATTCTAAATAAAAAAAAATAGAATAAATTAGAATATAAAAATATACAAAAATTTCATTAAATTACTAACTTATCGGATCGAAAGGATTCAATATTCGAATTTATTTCTTCAATTGTTGAATCATTATCATCATGATCTTCGAGATTCCTTTCCATTTCCATTAATTTGCAGGAGTTTACACTTGTATAAAATAAATTAGCAGTTTAGTATTTCTATAAGAAAAACTAATAACAAACTAACAAAAACTAAACAAAATATTCCGGTTCACTTGATTTGCCTACTACTTAAACACAAATCACTCAAATACCAATGGAATTACTACTTTACACAATGTCCAGTCAGTAAGTAGGTTTTGTGTTAAATAGGAAACTTAAAAAGTAGATTAACTTTCCATTAGAAATAAACAGTATACTGAAGGCTGAAACTAATTTATATAATAGCCGAAAATAGTACATTATACGTAAACAAACAACAATATTTCTGTAGTCTGGGGTGGTTTCCATGGATATCCAATTCTAATTACAATACATAATTCGTTCTGCGTGTATACCATAGACCGAGTAATAGAGAAACGTGGTGAAGGAACTATAACTAAAGGGTGGATAAAAAATATTAGATCAGTATATACGAAATATAGAATACAGAAGTTTAATGTTGCTGTGACACAACATTATAAATAGTAAATTAGAACTTGGTTAGCCCTCTAGTCTAGTCACTGTCACAGTCAATTAAAACATGTGAACGGTTAACGTTCTTATGCAATTACAAAGAACTACTGTCATCCAACCATCCCCAACAGTTGGGGCCTCCGCATGCCTCGTAAAAGACTTATAAATGATATTTTAAAATTAAACCACATTATTTTTGGCTGGCCATAGGAAGCAACTCAACAAAGGTTTGATCGCTGGACAGACTGCATCATACATAAAAAAAGCTGTTTTGATGCCATAATATATCCAGTCATGAAAGAGCAAAGCTGTTACCTCCGGCACATTTCAAAACGTAATATGACGAAACAATACATCCCAAAACATTCTAGTTTTTAAAATAAATTAAGACGAACTTTTCTGTACCACGTACTGTTTTGTGATATAAAATCCTGTTATATCATCCTGTTTTGGAGCATCCTGTTGTGAAATGTGGCGTTCCGAATGGGGCCCATTTCACAATTTGAAACTCGTTGCTATCCAAGAAACTCGATAACCAAACGTGGAGACCACGTGTCACAAGGCTATACGTTGCTTTACAGTAGAGATGAGCTTGTCGGTAATCTTGGTATGGGTTTTCTTCTTGAGCTCCAGGTAAAATCGGCTGTTTTGGTCTTTGGATTTCAAACCAGTCGATAATCATGTGTAAATAATCTACGTTTATGCAAGCAACTAGCCAACCTGCCAACCATCTGTGTTCACGCGCCATCTGTTGTTAGCCAATCCAAAGATAAAGACTTCCAATTTCAACAATTTGGATGATTTGATAAGTTCCATAGAGTAGCACAACAACAGAACAGTGATTGGTGAGTTTAATACTAGAGCTAGCAAAAATCAGACTGACTTATGTAAATATATAGATCCGTACTCTTCACGTGAATTAGCGACTGATAACGGGGAAAGAATGATGTACTTTACGAACGGACACAATCTTACTGTGGCTAGCACATTCTGTCCTCTTTCAAAATTCACTTAGAAACAAGGAAACACCCGCGTAAGACGTCTCGAAGTTAAATTGATCTTGTGTTAATTTCTAAGGGAAGGTCTTATATGTTGGCTGGCACAAAATACTATAACTAGTCAGGAATCAGAGGAAAATGAATTTTACGTTTAAACAGTGAAGGTCTGATAAACGAAGATGAGAAAACACAATTTCAAAATCTTGTTCGCAGTATCATAATAGAAATCAATCATAGTCTTGATGATGTAAAAACATTGGAGATATAGAGAACCGTTGTTGTTAGTCCCGGCCATATGGCACTTTGTATGGGAAACATTTAAACAGAATATAACCTATAAAAAGCAGATGAGTTTTATAATCGCTCGAAACAATAAAGCGTCCCTTGCTAGGAGAAACCCCAAGCGAATTTAAAACGAAAAACGCATGAATGGTGAAAGGCTGAATTCTTAAAAGTACAACAACTAAGCGTAGAAATATAATTTTTGGATAATAAAAAATTGTATCGAACAAAAAGTTTGTTTGGTATGAAAGTTGGGTTCGTATTAACATCGATACGGTACTTGACAAGTTGACACTAAGGTTTATTTCTCTGACTTACTAAATGTTCAACATGTGTCAAATACTGTAAATGAAATTTGTCAAATACAGATTACGGAGATGTGCATAGAGAACAGACCAATTCACCCTCACAAAGCAGAACCCGTAAATACAGGGTGGCTGAGACCAAGTGTTACCAAATGAAAACGTTGTAATTTTTTTAATTTTGATTATATTTTATTGAAATTTCGTGGAATATGTTGAAAACGTATTACATTTTATGAAAAGCATGTTACTGCTCGATATGACCTCCTTTGGCTCTGATTATTTGATTCAGCCTTCCATAGAAAGCATTGCATGCTGACCATGTGGGCTTGCGGAATTTTATTCCATTCTCGAACAAGAGCTGACTTCAATGCATTAACACTTTCGTATTTTTTAGTGGACACCTTACTCTCTAAAATGGACCATATGGAGAAATCCATGGAATTCAAGTCTGGTGAATATGGTGGCCATTCTTTCGACGAAATCAGCCGTGGAACGCAATTTTGTAAAAATTTCTGTGTTGCTCGAGCTTTGTGTGACGGTGCCGAGTCCTGTTGGAATGTCCAACGGTTCGTACCAAAGAGTCTACGTGCCCAAGGTAGCAAAGCATCGTTTAGGATCTTTTGGGGGTACACCTCTTGGTTTACCTTGACTCCATGCTCGATGAAAACCAGAGGAGTGCGTCCATCTGCAGTAACTGCAGCCCAAACCATAACATAAGCTGGTGATTGCTTGCGCATGGCAACTCTTGTGTCCAAATTATCGTTGGACTTGTGCTCTAACCAAACACGATCATTTTGTTTATTTACAAACTGTTGAATGGTGAAAATTTTCTCATCAAAAAAAACAATTTTTGGAATCTCATCACGTTCGGCCAAGGCCCTCAATGCTCGTGTTCTTTCAAGCCTAACTTTTTTTTTGTTTCTCTGTAAAATCTTGAACTTTTTGTATCTTGTAGGGCTTCAAGTGTAGTTCATTTTTCAATATGGTTTGAATGCTGTATCGTGAAACATGTAGATGTGCGGCTAATTGATTGGAACTTTGACGAGGTTTTCGTTGGATTCGTTTCTTCACCTTTCGTATCATTTCTTTTGATGTTGCTGTCTTTTTAGGACCGCCTCTGTTTCGTTTAGCGATGCTACCAGTTTCGTTGTATCGAGTTATGGTTCGATACACCAACATTTTATTCACATTCTGTCAAAAGATTGACGCGCGAAAATGACAACTGCACAAATGACAGCAGAGTGAAATCAGTAATTTTTGGTCTCAGCCACCCTGTACATTTTCCCCAGTGGTAAGTTGGATTAAAACTGAGCTCTTAATATGTGAAGGAGATACTTTGTGGCATAGTTTTCGACTTTATTCGATTAGTATGGCAAATCAAAGTTATGTCTGATGAATCGTTTATGTTCTTCCTTTAAGAAAGGAGATCACTTCAAATGCGAAAACTGTAATGGCATAGCTCTCCTTTGAACTTTGGTACATTTGTCAAAATCTTTCTACTCCTTTTGTTCTTTATAAATATTACGAAACATCTTGTGATGGAATCAGTGTCCTTATGGATTTTTAGCTCAATCCTCGGATGAGCCTTTAGTTTGTTTTGTGATATCCAGGTATACCTTATGCAGATGATATCTGTGTGATTATACTGAATGGCAAGGGTGTAAAAGAACTACATTCTGGATACCTTGTCACTCATTATAACTGTATGGAAGAGGACATAAAAGCAAGTCTTACTGCAGTCAACATTGCTTTAATATACGCTAATTTCACCACTAGTCTAAATACCTTATAAATGATGGCATGTTAGAATTGTTCTTCAGGTTTTGATTAGACCCGTCTATGTAAAATAAAGTAATGCAGTCACAATTTTGTGTTCAAGTCACGAAAAAACTATCAAGAAGCTATCAGGTTTCCGATACTCTTTAACCTCGTGTTATAATTTATCATTCGTTAAATTAAAACAACTTTAGGACAAAATATTATACCATTAGTCCAACCAGGTCCTGTCTTTATGCTTATGCGGATGGAGTAGCCAAAACTTCGATACACTTCGTCCGGAGCATTGATAAAAAAATTCAATTAGTAATTTAAAATAAAAGAATACACTGTTCTATTTGTACGTGAAATTTAGAAATATTACATAGAAGTTATAATATTTATCACTTTTTAAAATTATATTTAATTTGGGTTTCAGCTGTTTAAACAAGTTCTACTAGTTCGAGCGCTTTCAAATAATGTAAAAATTGTTCGCATCGCATGTTGTAATTTATACGAATACACGATTCTGCTTTAACTAGCTGTACTTGCATTCTATTGCGGTTATCTCTCCACACTGATTACACAATACAATAGAGAAAATCATCTTCACTAAAGGCGCAAGTACGTATGCGGATGTAAAATGTACAAAACATCCGCATACTAATTAATCAAATAAACGCTTATTATAGCAAACCATGTGACTAGCTTCACCAATCAAATCACACGTTTGAGGATATAACATTGCGTAGCAAAGTAAAAACAAAGCAAAAACGGAGATACAAATATTTTAAATTTGTTTTTAAATGAAATACAGAGATTTTTGTCCGCATACGTGTAGTTTGATTGGTAAAGTAAGTCACATGCTTTATATGTGTTGCTTTGATTGGTTAATATGCGGATATTTTTTATATTTTACATTCGCATACGTACTTGTGCCTTAATGCATTACTAATGAGAATGCTTAAAGCTTTAGATACAATTGCTTTTATATCTACTTAATTATTAAATTTTTGGAATATTAAAACCCATAACGCTTTAGTCGATAGAGTTTTGTCATTTTTTAAATTGTCTAGAACTTAATTGGTCTCATTGATCCCATCATACAACCGATCTTCAAAGATTAGTATATTTTATATATTACCAACTTTACAGATATCAGCACGTACGACGAGCAGGACGAACATATTATGCATATTTAGATATATTTTGTATCATTTTTTAATTCTTATTCTTTGCCCGGAGTTTTGTGAACTTGGCCCCGAGCCCGAAGATTCGGTTTCAGGCCCTGATCTCTGAGCGAAAATACCACAGTCGGTAATGTGGATGATTTCTTGTTTGATTAGACTGTTAAGTCTACTTGAACGTAAGATTCTCAACTTCCATTGAAACAAGAACCAAGAAAAATAAACACCAAAATGGCCCATTAAGTGGGGAAAAAAGGCGAATGTTAAACACAGTTGACAGTACTTATAAAAAATATGTCTGGCCATGTAAGTATGTAGTTTATAAAAAAATCGTTTCGCTTTGGTGCCACTTAAGCGAGATTTCTGTAATTTATTTAAAGGATTCGGTTTGAAAGTAATCACAATCAAAACAAATTACAAAACTGCCCTTCAACTCTAGCGAAAGGATTTTTTTTTATAAACTACTGCATTTGCATTAACAGATATTTTTTTTTTTAATACGTATGTTTAACATTTGCCTTTTCTTTCACGCTTTATTCTAGTCTACACAAAGAGTAACCATTTTAGTGTTTAATCATGTTTAATTATAAATTCGTTCCAAGTTAGTTTTTGTGACATCGAATATTTTTAAATGATCGCTTTGTAAAATTATTTATTAGAATTCTACTATATTTTTTTGTGTCTTCGTTTGCGTTACGTTTGTGTTTAACCAAGTTTAGAAGTTTAAAGGGAAGCAGACAGACACGCAATTCTCATATTTTTGGAAAACAAAAATTACATTTTATTTACTGAATTCATATCGATTTCGCTTTACTTTTGACTTCTTTTGCTTAATGGGTTAGTACACATTTGATGTGAACGGTTGCATGTCCAATGTCCATATTATTTATATTAAACTCGATTATTATATTATACTCGATTATTATATTAAACTCGATTATATATCTATTCGGTAGAAAATATTATTTCTCAAATATGTTTATTTTTCCAAGGATACATTATATACTATTAGAGATAAAGTTAAAACCATTCCGTGTAGAATCTTCATAGTACCAAAAATTACTAGGATTTTCTAAAACTCGATGGCTGGCACTGATCGAAAGTTCATTGTGTGACTTTATTAAAATCATATTTTCTCAGTAGCAACGCTGGTCCTAAATCAATCAAAAGATTTTTTGAGGATGAAATGAAACTGAAGAAATATATTTATTTTTCGTGCTCAGCCATGCCACGAAAAAATAAAAAAACAAGCATTTGATGTATCTTGTGTTGAATTAAAAGCTGCGATAAGGGATCTGCAGACCTCTTGGAGAAGTTGGAGGAGAGATTGCATACAATACTAATTGTTTCAACTTTTTGTGCAAGAGCGTTTGGCAGCCTAGAACCGGCCAACCCTACTTTCCGGAAGAACGATGAGGACTTTTTTAAAGCAAGAGTTTGGAATATTTATAACGAAAATAACATGTTTGAAATGGCATGTTTTAAATGGGTATTATTAACCAAGAATTGAGTGCGATCATGTTGTCAAATCATTAAATATAATGTGCTATGATCGATTGGTTGGAACGCTTATGAGTACAACATAACTTATAAAACGTGTATTTCAAAACTGTTTTTTCGAGCTGCGAAAAATTTAATTAAATAAATATGTATATTAAACTAATAGAAATAAAATATCTTGTATGTGTACATAAAAACAAAATAAAATGTACATGAAAACGAAGCGGACCTACACTAAACCGCGTACCGGAGAAATTATTATTATACTCATGAAAAAATAGCTTGCGAGTAGTTCATTTACCATTACTTTCCTTATAGGTTTTATTAAAAATAAAAATTTGTTTATGAACCGGTTCAATATATTGATACGAAAATATTTCACACTGTCATATTGAGCAATATTCCAATTTAAATTGGGCTACTGAAATGTCAAAAAAGAAAATCCAATTGCATATTTTATTTAGTCGATGAATGCGGTCGATTGATATAAAAACGCTTTCGATTTCATCAAATTAAAATAAATAATTTTAAAATAGTGAAATAGATTGTATAAAGAAAATATAAAATTTACAATAAAATAATCCAGTGACATTAATTGAAAACGTTTTTGTTGAGGGAAAAAGTGTTAAATTCATAGTTATACCAAAATTAGGTTAGAAGTTTGTAAAAAATATTTATAAAGAATTATTGTTTATAATTTAGTATTCGTGTGTGGTTTTATTAATGATATCCTTATTTAACTTTATATTAATATTCGATTAATAAACCTATTAAGTAAAACAATTATATGAATCAATTTTTTTTATGGAAAGAAAATGTCAATGAAAAGTTTCCTCATATAAAATTTACGTGAATTTTTCATATTATAATTTTGTTTTCCATAAATATTTGTCCTATTTTTTAATCAATTCCATTAAACTCTATGTGATTATTCCTATTGGATTGGCTCACACGTCAAAATCACTGCAAGTGCAAAGGGTCTATTTTTGTTGTACCATACATTTTCCATAAATAAATAAACTTTGTGATTCGTAAATAAATTTATGCATATTATTATTATGGTAAATCCTGGAAAATTATATGGAGAAAACTCGATTCAATAATTGTTTTTCTCTTTTAAATTTCCTTTTTGTTTGCGTGTGAGTAGTATAGTTTGTTGGTCAAAATTGAATAATATAAAATATTTATGTATCTTATGTGAGTTGATTCAGCATAATAATTTTTAGAAATACATACATACATATAATATGCGAGTAACGTGCATACGGATTTACTAGAGTGATTTAAAATATCATCGTGATGTAAATATGTAAAATAATATAAAAAAAGTGAATTATTTATATCATATACCTATAATCGGTAGCACGGATATTAAATTTTTGGATAATAAAAATTAAAGGAGTATGGTAAGTTAATGTTCTTATATTACGAGTATGTTGAATAATGTAAATGTACATAAAGTTTCCAACTACATACAATATCTTCCCAAACAATGCAAGTTGGTGTTTATTTCTTTGTGATAGACTTATATTGGTTGGTTATACTGAAGAAGTTAGCGAGCTATCCTTTGGTATGGGGGCTTTAACTTAAAAAGAAGCAAACTCTTAGACTTCTCAATTAATTCTCACTCAATTAAATTGTCTACCTTGCTAAGTTTTACAATTTACCAAAAATGTTTAAGTATATATGCCGAATGGCTAGAATCCCGAATATGCCTTATATGTTGATGCAAAATGCATGTTTTGTTGACTAAAATATGTATGTCATATGTTAAATAGAACAATATTTTTCCTAGTCCTATATCTGACTTTAGTAGTGATAGTTGCAGTTTTGCGTTAGGCATTCGTCTGCAGCTATGCAATTGCTGCAGTTCTATCTTTGGTTTTGACCTTCGTTATTCCCAATTACTCATATTATAATATAAGCAGCACGTCGATATCGTATCTTGGGGGGAATATGATACAGCCAACTTCTCAGCACAATTTGCGAATTTTTGTTGACATTTTTACTACCATGTTACTACAATACTTATGTGCGTAAGATTCCTAAGTTCCTTTCTAAAACTTCTAAATATCAAAATCATTTATAAATTAACAGGTTTGTCATTCTACTAATTGAAGTCAGGTTGGTAGTAGCTTATATATTTGGCACCTTGTATACTAATGGAATCATTACTTAGTTAAAATATTTTCGCCTCAACCTTATTTTTGTTATCAAGAGGTGGTATTTTTTATTGTATTTTAATTTTTTTTTATCTACAGTTTAGGAGCATAGGGCATCTACTAGGCGGAACCATCTTACCCTATTGAGAGCTATTGCTTGTATTTCCACCCATGATTTACCTAGTTCTTTCGCTTCTGCTAACAAATTTCTTTTCCAAGTCATTGCAGGTCTTTCAAATTTCTAAATCTTTTGCGGGTTTCAGTCTAATGATATCCTTGTTATATTACTTGGTGGTTTCAATAGCGTATGGCCTAACCATCTCCATTTCCGTTTTCTTATTTCGGTCTCAATGTATAACTGCTTTTTTGTTCTGTGTAGCTTGATGTTTGTTATGGTGCTCGGCCGAAAGCACTTTAATATTGTTCGAAGGAACTTTTTTACGAACTACTGCTGATTTGTTTCGTATGCCTCCACGTTGCACAGTAGTACGGATTTTACAAAGGAGTGAAACATACGTAATCTTGCGGGACAGATGAGAGATATTCAAGATTTTGTTTAGGCGTTTACATAAACTTTCTCATAATCTTCTTCTGTCCCACCTTTTTTTGCTATTGTGGAACTAAGTTATACGAATTTGTTTACATTTTCTATATGTTGTTGGTTGATTCGTGTCGATGTGGTTATATTCGTTACATACGAAACTCACCATCTTGGTTTTTCTAACGTTTATCTAGAGACAAACTTCGCTATCTAATGTTATAACTGTTTTATAGCAGGTATATATCATCTGCATAATCCAGATCATTCCAGAGGGGAATGATCTGGATTATCTAGCCCTTCCCACAAAATTTGATTGATTTTATTATCATTTGTTTATACAATTTGAAGCTTGGTCAGCTGGGTTTAAATTCGGTTTTATGTGATCCCATTGACTAGGCTACATTAGGTACTATTTTGAAATTCTATTTGCAATAAAGGTTTCATATTTATTGGAATTAAAGGATAATTAGTTCATTGTAATCATAAACTATTTAATACACTTTGCGTGTTCCTACTATAAACCATTAGGTCATTAGGTTCTATCCAATAGATATTTTTTATTTTAATCCATTTTAACATGTGATTTCTAACTAATTTACTGATCATTTCTTTGTAAGATCGGCATGTACGGATTTGTACCTGATCGATAGCTATACTTATTGGTTTTTCATTTCTGTCACATACAGCCATGACAACATTATTATCCTTGAGTTATTTTGATATTATCTCATGAAATAACATAGTGGTCTTTTTTAGAAGAACTACTTAACTAATGTTTAGACAAAACAGCGTGAATCGTGTAAGACCAATGGTATTCTAAGAGTTCAACAATTTAGTTCAAATGTGAACGTTTCAAGTGAATGTATTTCAGTTACGAATTTCAGTTTAGTGAAGGTATTCCCAGTACTATTTAACATTATTTTAGAAATTATCTTTCGTAAAAATCAAGTCGGACCAGTACATGTCATATGCAGAACATATTAGGTGATTGGATTGGACCTATTGGTAATGATGTGAAATAACTAATGTATCAGCTTGTACGATTCTGAGGTGGTTACAAATATTAATGAGTCTAAAACACATACTATTTTAGTATTAATTACCAAGTAGAGACGATTTTCTATTATCTCCAATCACTTGTCATCCAACAAAAAGCGTTGAGTGTGAAGAGAGGCAGTAAAGCCACTGCTAATTGTACTTCGTATGCTGTGTGCCCTGAAATTGTACGTGGTGTTGACTAGAATGGTTTGTTCTGACAATTATAAGCTTCTGCCTGATAAATATACGGAATATTTCTGATTACATTCGAGGGAAAAGAACGATCTTTAAATGACCTAAAACGTGGCGAATATTTATTTTGAATTACTTACATTTAATAAAACGAGTTCTTATTAGAAGCGCAGCCATTTGTGAAAGAAAACCGTTTGGTTTCTTTTAGGTGTTTAGTATATTCTGGTTAGTTTGAGTTTGTATCAAGTTAACAAAAACAATATATTTCGTCCAAAGTTTCGCTAGACAGCAATTGAATAGTCCTTAAATAAAGTATTTGAAGGCTAACTTAACACTGGTTTTATTCAATTTGTTTAACTCTTGTTTTGAGTATTTGAAAATTAAAGGTAGTAATTTTTTCAACACTATTGATAATTTCAAATTTGTATGCTACTTTATTGCTATAAATTAAAAAATTGGAAGCTTTCTACTTTGAGTTATTGAAATTTAAAGGGTTCTTGTACAGAACGTAATTCTTGTAAATGTATTATGACAATTTGTTGACGCTGTTAAGGACCCTACACACGATCCAACTTGTCGGGCCAACAGTCGATCCGACAATGATGTCTATATAGTCCAATGATGTGCGTCGACACGTCAACAATTATTGTCGACGTTGACGCGTCAACAATGCATCAACATTACGTCGACGTCAATTTCATGTCGACAATAACGTAATGTCAAAAAAAATTTTTTTTCGATAATTTCTTTTGTTTTTATTTCCTTTTTTTGCTTTTTCCTCTCTAATTCTATCCAAATTTTGCGGTAATTTTTATTTTGTTTTACTTAACAAGAGTAAGATACCATAGTTTTACAAATAATGTGCCAACCAGCGACTCAGCAACAACTTTAAGAATACGACAGATTGAGTCCACATGTTACTGACCAGTGAAGTGTTATGAACTGAACGAAAATGTTTCGTTTAAATCAATTGTCATTTAACAAAGTTAACAGAGCGAAAATCAAAGAACAAACTGTAGGAAATGTCAAATAAATTTATACTCAACCTCAAACCAAGAGAATTTGTTGAATTAGCCAGAAAAAGTAACATTTGTCAATTTCCGTAATGTTAGACTATAAGACGGATCCATATAGATATTAGATATCTTGAACCTTAATTTTTCTTAAGTTTGGGCGAAAAATGTGAAAAACGTGATATTGTCGGTTTTATCTTTTATTTTAAATTGAACAAATGACTGATCGTCTCTTATCACACCTGCCGAACTGATTGAGTTCAATGACTTTAGGGGAAATAGAAATAACGGGTTTTCCAATAAGGTTTTATTTTGATATTTTAAAAAACGAATATTTTTTAAGAAAAATTATTGAATGTTTATTTCATTGTAAAGAGGAAGATGTGCCATTAACATTTGAAAACTATATCAGCCAAATAGCCGCCACGGCTACGTTTGCAGCACCATACCCTTTTCATGAAATTTTCCATGACCAATTCGCGCATTTGCGGCTTTATGTCCTCGATAACTACACGAATTCCATCTTTAAAGTTTTGGATCGATTGTGGAGCATTAGCATAGACCTTGTCTTTCACGTGGTCCCAAAGAAAAAAGTCTAAAGGAGTTAAATCACAAGATCTCGGTGGCCAATTGTGATCATATATTCGAGAAATAATACGGTCAGGAAACATTTTTTGCAAAATTTTGATCGTTTCGTTGCTTGTCTGGCATGTAGCGTTGTCTTGCTGAAAATAAACGTTGTTCACATCAATATCTTCCAATTCCTGCCATAAAAATCATTAATCGACAAACCTGGGTTTTTTTCAACACTACGGGCTACATCAGCAATATTCTCAGTTGTTCTTGAGCGATGCACACGGTTTTGATTTTTCACATCACTAACTTGTCCCATCAGCTCAAATTCTTCCATCAGTTTCAATATTGTAGGCCGAGAAGGTGCTTCACGACGACCAAAAAGTGCTGTAGTTTTGCGAACTATGACTCCAAAATTTTCACCATTTGTGTAGTGAATTTTAACAATTTCAATGCGTTGTTGAAGCGTGTATCGTACCATTATTAAAAATGGCGTAGTTTTTACTTGTCAAATGTCAAAAGATGACTGCTTCAAAATTGACAGCTGCCCCAATAGCAGGCTATTCAAAATGAAACTTCTTATTGGATAACCCTTTATTTTTAAATATTTAAAATAGAAAAATACTAAAGACCCAATTGTTTTTTAGAATTCGGCGGACACTTAAGTTTCTGAGACTTCTAGTTTGACCAGAAAATGTTTAAAATTTCCAGCCAGTTTCGGACAACTTGAAAAAAATTTCCAACTGGGTTATATCAAAAAAAAAAAAAAAGAAAAAAAGAAACAAATAAAACTATTTTTCTATTTTTATTTCGACAATAATTCTCGACGTCGACGTTTGTTGACTCCATCGAACTTATTACTATTATTATTTTATCAGGCGGTCGGACGACAAGTTGGATCGTGGATAGGGCGTTTTAATCGGTCAAGACCGCATAATTCATACGAAAGCGAAAATTCCCCTTTTCCCAAATACCTTTTGCCGTTTGTCATTATACATTCATAATTGGAAATTTACATAAAATATTTCTACTCTCGAATAAGTTAAAATAAAACCACAAATCTGGTAAATTAAACGATTTCGACAATTTTCTGTCTGGAATTGATATTTGTCATTTTATCTCGATAAATAATTGTTGTACGAGTTTCATGTAAATTATATATGAAATAATTTTTTCTCGTTTAGTACACAAAAACTGTATCATCCTATTAAATAAGAAATGAAAAACTAAATTGAAAATATATGGTAGCGAAACGAAATATAAAAATAACTGAACAATATTGTCGAACTATTAAATTTTTCATTAATTTAAAAATGAAAACCACATATTTGAAGAATTTTGCAACGTTTAAAATATATTACGTATATACAAAATGTCCATTTATGTTGTGTGCCTCAGAAGTCTTTTCAAACTACACTTTTTGATATACTGTTAGTTAAAGCAATATATCAACAGATGCCACGAGTGCAAAATTCGTTGTCTGTGCCTCAAATTCGACTAAGATTTTGTAAAATAAAATTTAAATAATTTCAAGTTAAATGCATAAAAAAAAATGATATTGCCCCACTTGTTGTTAAAAGTATATAATACTAAAAAGCCGTCTTAAAAAATTAATAGAGACGATTTACAATAGTAATGGTGTTTTTCCACGATGAAACATATTTTTTCTGCAGCCAAACATTAAAATCTGCAGCAAAACCAAAACATGAAAGATAGTGTTAAATTACACTTGAGTGACGAAGACAACAGTTTTTTTTTTATAGCTAAATTTTATAGTTTATGAAAGTTGACGCCTTCCCTATATAACCTAAAAAAATCACAAATTTATGTGCACATCTCCAAAATAAATTTTGGTATTTTTTTTTTTTTTATGAGATTGTCCTATTTTAATGATTATTTATTTTTAAATTCGAAAAAATGATCCGATAATATTTTATAATTTTTTTTAAATCTATTACGACACTTTTATCAAAAAATTTCAATAATATCAAAATTTTATTTAATTTTTTAACCTCAAAATTTTAGTTGTTACCACACTGAAAATAAAAATAAAATGAATTTAGCTATAAAAAAAATAAATAAAAATTTTATGTGTGTATGCGAGAAATATTTTCTCGTCCAAACACAATTTTTATGTGCATGTATTGTTTTGCAGCAATTTTCAACCATAAAAAGTATTCCGATTTTATATTTTTTCGTTTTGCTGCCATAATTATGGCGACAGAACGAAAAAAATACAAAATAATTTTGTATGCACAGCGTGCAGCAAAAGTTGTCCGTCTCACTCGTACAAAAGTTAAATTTATATTTTTATCTCACGTTTTTCGTGCATATAAAATATGTTTCATCGTGGGAAATACTCTTAATTTATGAAAAGTATAATTAGATTGCATTTATTAAATGGCGGTATAAGATTGTTCTGAGAAATTTATAAACTTCTTTTGTAGTTATCCGGGTTCCGTGTATGGTCTTACAAAATAGCTAAGTAATTATATCTAATATGACTTTCTAGCCATTACATAACCGTTTATTAGAAGAGGTTATTCCACTGCATTGGGAAACAAATTGAACCAATTACGTCCGAGTAGCCCAAGTGATAAAAGTGCTCACGAGTTTGTAGGGATTACTGCCGTCGATAATACTTGATTATTCACAACATGATTATATATAATACACCAACTACTATTGTAGTTAATAATTCAATATTTTATTTAATATGATGCATGAGAATACCATTCTGTCACTGTATTTGTATACTTTTATCACATTATAATTATTCTTTTTTTAATTTTAAATATAAAAACAAAATAAGGAACCTTGTTTTAATAAAAACAAAGAATTCAATACTTCTTGTTTTATATATACTTAAGCATAAAAATTATTTCAGAAAAGAAGTAAAATTTTCTTTAATGTAATAATAGAAATTTTTATATTAATTTTTTACAAATTTTTTCTAAAAAGAAAATAATTTCTAAAAAATGTATATATAAATTAATCTTTTATTGTTTTAAATCAGGTATTAATTTCGACGATTACTATCTTCTTCATCAGCCTGTACTACTTTGAAACCCCAATTTCTCTTAAACCATGTTCTTATATACCTTTTTCAGGTAAGATTTTGGCTCCGCCCTCTTGTTCTATTTTCATTTTCTATTATTCTTTTAAACAGGTGGTTGACTTTTGTCTGTACCTGAATGTTTATTATGTCCTTGTTATGTCTGTTTTTGTAAATTTTTTAATCTTTCAGTGTTGTCATCATGCTACCTTTTTTACATTTATATTTGGCCTGTATAGAACCCATCACAGTCATCACATGATAGTCTATAAACCCCCGTATCTTGAGAAGATGCTCTTGGTGGGTTCAGTCTCCTATTTTGTTGTTAGTTTTGAATGCTGCCTGTATACCTTGATGTTTCAGTACTTTCCTTCGCTGTATTTCTGTCGTAGTCAAATGTAATGTATTTGTTGTCTTTGTTGTCTTTGTCGTCTTTCGCTACCAGATAAGTATACTGTTCGTTAAGTTTCTTGCCATTGTGTTTTCTGTTCAATAGGTCAATAGGTTGGCCCTAGCGATCTGTTTAATAGTATTCAGTTCCTCTGTACTGTCTTGGCCCATTGGTATCGTATTCAGTTGTCATGTACAGGTATGCCGCAATCTTATGTTGTGGATTGTATGGTCCGTTTGAGTTGGTTTTTTGAAGATTTTAAACTTAGGTTCATACTTTTCATTCCAAATCGTTAGATCCAGGAAATTAATACACTTGTTTTCTTCAGGTTCCAAAGTGAACTTGATGTTGTTATGTATATAGTTAAGATAGTCGTGAAATTGTTTCAATTGCCGATTGGTTCCTCTAAACAGTGTAAGTACATCATCTACATATCTATGCCAGTTCCACAATCCCTATCAGAGTTGCTCTCACTCAATATTTTAGGATTCTCTAAGTGATTTAAGAAAATATTGGGTAAAGTTCCCGTTGAAGGGCTTATCATGGGTAGTCCTTCTTGCTGTTCATAGACTATGTCTTGATGTTCGATGTAATTATGTTTAGTAATCACCTTTAAGAGGTTTCTAATTTCCTCGATTCACGAGCAGGTCGTACGTTATTTCAATAGTTTCTTCTATTGGAATATTACTATATATGTTCGTTATATCAAAAGAGGCCAGTCTGGCACCATGATAAATTTGAACTGATTCTATTCTGTTTACAAGTTCTAGGTTGTTCATCAACGAAACGTTGTTTTCCAGATTAACTTTATTCATTATATACTGATTAACGCGTTTCGCTATCCTGTACGGGGGAGCGGATGTTAAGTTTATCACCGGTCGATTAGGCATATCCGATTTATGAACCTTAGGAAGTTCTTTGATGTTTGGCACCGACGGTTAGATCATTTTCACATGTACCTCATTTCTTGTTTACTAAGAAAAGCTTAAGTTTAATTATATCACTATCCTCGTTATGATTACCATCGCGTTGCCTTTATCAGACTTAGTGGCGATCGCCCCATGTTCTTTAATCTTCTTTGCCAGTCCGGAAGTAACCTTCACCTCCGAGCTCGAACGGTTGCAGTGCATCACATCAGTTTTACTAATCCCATCCATAATTTGATATCTCAGACTATCTTGTAGAAGTGTCCTTTTTAAGCGCGGCGCCTTTGATCCCAATTTTGATAAAATTCGGGATCAAATTCTTCCTTCGGCAGATTTTATTGAAATACAACAGAATTTTATTCTGTCGTAGTTTCCAAAGGGTGTTCAAGTAGTCATATACAATTTTGATTGATTTACTCATGAACATATTGTTGCGAGACTACCATTCTGTCACTGTATTTGTATACTTTTATCACAATATAATTATTCTTTTTTTAATTTTATAAAAACGAAATAAGGAACCTTGTTTAGAAGTATTGAATTCTTTGTTTTTATTAAAACAAGGTTCCTTCGTTTTTATAAAATTAAAAAAAGAATAATGATGATATTATGTACATATTTTTATTAAATAAATGGTCGAATCCAGCATAAAGGCTTGAGTACATTTTTCGGTTAGTATTTCTGTCCAATATAAGTCAAAATGTATAATGCGTCTATGTACTTAATTATAAAAATTAGTAATTTATACGTTATATATACATATAGAATGTAAATTTATTTTCCAGTTTTGCTTATTTGATTTTGTTTTTAAACGTCAAAACACAACAAGCTAACTTCACACAATAAAATTAAAAGTTTTTGAAAAGTATCCTCGTTAATTGACTTTTTAATTATCGCCTATGAGACAGTATAATGGACGCTTCAAATTATGAAAAGTTTAGTTCCAAAAGTCTTCTGAACACACAGAATGTCTTCTGAAGGCGTTGAGATCGCGGTCGGGAACGATGGCTAATTCGGAATCAAATCTGATATAATTACTTGCATAGTTGCAGTCAAACAAATTAAACATGTACATATATTTTAAAAGTCGATAGCAATGTAATACACCCTAGTACAGATTTATAAAATCGATTTTTTTTAATATAATTTATTTTGGTTCGACAACCACAGCACGGAATAGTACAGTTTAAAAATAGGATGATTTATTGACGTGTCGCTAATACTGTACGTTTTGTAATATATATAATATTTTTCTGTACCTACATCAGTAACCTGATTAATGTTTATATTCTTCATTAATCAATGTTTCAATCGAATTAAATAATTAATTACAAAAGTTAAAATTTAAAAAAATTTGAACAGTGAACATATTTTTTTCCCACATAGAATGTCATATCAATCAAAGTTCAAACAAATTTCAAACCTATAATGGCTCTTTATAAAACATGAAAAGTCGTAGAATATATACGTATATACATAATATAATAATATTGCAGTATTTGACTAATATCGATACTCGTATTTCGGTATGTATTAGAATTGAGATTTATTTCCTGTTATAGTGGGTTGAGTAATGTAGAAACCCCAGCCCAGTATGTTTAAATGTCGAGAAAATAAAAACATACGTACATACTAGTTTTATGATTACTGTAAATTATATATTTAGAACCAGGTAAGGTGGATTACCATTGAATAGTAGAAGCTGAATCATTTTAACTTCGATAAGTGTTTATAATCTTTAGCTGTATAGCGATGTTTATTTACCTTTTAACCACAAATAAAATAAAGCTACAACTTTAACCGGTAACCGAATTCAGGATTTCATTGTAATTAATAATCAATTTTGTAAGCTGTAATCAATGACTTGTGTTCATACTTAATCCGAAGATAACATGAATCCTTTATTTTAAAACACGACCTAGTGGCCGATAATAGAATTAAAAAAATGGTTTGCCAACCCGCGGTTTTGCGGTTTTGTAAATTTTAATTTATTTTAGCTCGTAAAAATAATTATTTTTTCGAATTTTGCCTAAATATATACTATTCGCTTTTCTATTATTAATTGTTGCACTCATTCATAGAGGCTGTTATTTCAGTATTTTTGAACAATAAAAAAGTATGCAAGTATAGATTTACATATTACAATCCTATTGTTTGTTTTGTTTGAGCTGTCACATGCCAATTACAAATCATAATTGCATGCAACTCAAGGCTTTATCGAAAATAAATTTTTCAAAGTATATTTCTATCAACAGTATTTAAAAAAAAGTTTATGTGAATTGCCTATACATTTTTAGTTTTAAAATTACAATTTTTTATAATTTTGTCGAATGAACTTAAACATATTTCTAACCTAAAATTATGTCATCTGTAGTTTGGGAGTATTTTATTAAAATTGCATCCCCAAACAATACAAACAATAAAGCGAAATATAAGCAATGTGGAGCAGAAATCAATAATTCAAAGGGATCTACGTCCGCAATGATAAATCACATGCGGAATATTCACAAGATTTCTTGTGAAAAATGAAAATATGGTTTAAGTTCTGGTGAAAGTGAAAAAATCTCGAAACCAAACTCGATTTTGAGTTACATCAATGTTAGAAAGCAACTCTTAGTGAAATTGTAGATGTATTAGCTACCAACGTTGGGTTTTCTATTCGAGGGATAACAAGTTCGAATTTTATTCGACAAACCGTTTCAGACACAGGTTATAAACTATCACAAAGCCCATCTGGAACAATGGTGTTTTAAAATATAGGATTCATTTATTCACGAGGATTACGAAAAAAAAAATCAATGTATAAGTTTTCTCGATGAAGCTAAAGCAAATGGTCAAAGGTTTAGTATCACATTGGATGAATGGGTAAGTTCCAGGCTTCGAAGGTATATGAACATCAATATTCATGATAAATTAGGAAAAGTATTTAATCTTGGACTAGTCAGGATAATTGGGTCATGTAATTCATCAAAGGTTTTGTCGACGGTCACTGAACACCTTAAAACTTTTCACCTTTCGTTTAAAGATGACATTGTTTAACGTCAAAGGATGGACCCTTTGTTATGGTCACATATGGACTAGAATGCCCAGCTGAAATGCAATTATGTTTGAACCATGGCCTTCACCTTGCAATTTGCGACACGTTTTACCCTAGTAAAACAAGAATAAATGTCGAATCAAATCTTGATAACGAACCAGAAAACATCGACGGCTTAGATATTGATATAATTAATTGTGCCGAAAACGATGAAGATTTTTCTTTCAGTGAATATAGCGAGGTTGAAACGGTTCCCGAAATAATTACAATAGCAGAAATTTTAGATAAAGTGCTGTAGCACGTAAAGTTTTTTAAAGTATCGACAGTGCGAAATGATATTTTGCAACAAAGAGTAAGTACAGAAGTTGGTCATGAAGTCAGTTTAGAATTGGATGTAAAATATTTATTCATCCAATGCCACAAAAATTCCTAAAGGTCCAAAAACCAATTGAAGATTCTTTGAAAGTTTTAAATGCGACACATTTGTTTACGGGAATCGATTTAACAATAATTGAGAATTTGTGTAATATTTTAAAACCCCTTGAACTGACTGTGCTTACCGCTAAAGACGCTAGTAATTTTTTATACAAAAAAATCGATGGTCTTAAAGCCAAAGGGTATCTAAGTTTTCAGGTATTTCTTAATAAGCTCGACAAAAATATTAAAACGCGATTAGGTTCAAGAGAGAACAAGGGCTTTATTTCTTTAATAAACTGCCTTCTTCAACAAAAACTACCGACGAAGGATGTTATAAATTTTGGCACACGTTTGTTGAAGAGACTTTATCCTATGCCAATAGACTCAAACTCATCTGATTGTGATTTGAATTTATCAGATGACGATTAGAGTGTGAGATAAATGATGCCATCAAATAAGCTGCCAATGAAGTAGTAGAAAAACCATTTTGTTGAAGAGTTTTTAATTTAAAAAAAAACTGGGAAAAGGACTAAAATTTTACAGCAGCTCTATGATGAAATTTTAACGATTCGTCCAACATCGACTGAACCTGAACTGGTATTTTCAGTCACTTCGAATTTTAGTCGCAAAATCAGAACTCGGTTGAGTGATCATTCGCTGAATTGTTTAGTATTTTTAAAATACCACCGAATTAATAACTTTTAAATATCTTTTAAGTTTTTATAAATAATTGTATTTAACTCTATAATATCCTTCATGGACTATACCAACAGATATGCATTAAATCATATGAAGATAAACAATATTTAATTCCGTCATGTTTTGCCGAAGATTTGAAGCCGCTTCAAAAATTACACAACTGCGTTATGCTCGACTTCTCAAAACAGCTTTTATTCGTAGATCTCGCGTTTCTATCAGAGTAGGTGGCAGATAGTTTGAGCATATACTTTAAATTCAAATAAAATTTTATCACTTTTACCGTAGTTTTTCATGAAGCCCTCATCATCAGGTACAGTTTAAGACAAGAAATGATTTAATTTTTAAAATTTTGTTATTTAGTCGAATTTACTCCATCCGCATATCAATAGTAAAAATTTCGTATTAACACTAGATAAAAGGATGTTTTATACCATTTTGAAATTTGTATTAAACACGCATTTATTTTAAAAGTTGGCCGTTTAGTCTCTCATATATTTTTTTTCACCACGCACGTTTAAACTTTTACAAAAAAAAATATTTACCACATTTCATGATTAAAATTGCAATTTAGGTTTTTGTTTCCAAAAAACTAAAACAGCCTCTGTTGCTATCTATTAATGTAGTCAATGGAGAATATTATAATACCAAAATACCAAAACACCGATGGATTTTATTTATATGTAAATGCAAAGAAGTGAAAAAATCAACTTTAAAAAAAAACTGACATATCTCGCAGGTATTTATTTATTGTATTTTTTTTGGTGCCCCCAATAGTTCTACTATGAGGTGTTTTAGTCTTATCCTTTTTTTATGGGATACCCTGTATATACTCACAAAGTATGTAAGTATTTATAGTTTTAGTGACTTGCATAAACAACACAATAAATCATAGATTGTTGTAACTTTAACTGATATTTGATTTACCACGACAAGTTTTCATGCAAAATAAGTCAAGTATTTATATAAATTAACTAAAGCCCAGAGTGTCTGAATTCTTGCAAATCGTGAAGTCCTGCAAATCGTGAACTGTTCAATTCAACTTCATCCTAACTTTAGGGTGATAAGGTTCAGAAAAAATTTAAACTTCTAATTTAATCTGAAATCATTTATTAAATCTCTTAATTAATACTACTTATAGCTTTCTGAAAAATATACACACAGAACATCCAATATAAATTTGATTAAAATAAAAATTAGTCCAATTAAATAAACTCCAATGTAAGTTGATATCTAAAAATTTCGTAAAATCAAACATATTAAAATTGTATATTATTAATTTATCCAATCTGTAAGTTGTAATAAACTTAATTTAGTTATCACCTAAAAGTTCAACTGTCACTAAGTAGTTTAAGTAATTAAAAAAAATTCAAAATTTAAAAAATAAAATGTGAGAGATAGAACAAAACACGTCCAATCTCTAAAAGGCCCTACACACGATCCAATTTGGTTGGTCCAACCAAATTGGTATGTTGGTACAACCAAATTAGTTGACACGATTCAATTTTGTTGGTTGGTCGGTCGGTTGGATGGAAATTCCCATCCAACATGCCCGACCTATTTGATTTTAACCAACATGCATCCACACAAAAAACAAAAAATAACAGTAAAATGAATACCAACAATCAACACTCACAGAACAAAAATTATTTAACCTGAAAATTAAATGAGATAACCGTTAAAGCGACGAAACACGCCGACAATTTATATAATATGATAAAATTCATTGATTGATTAGAATGTTCGGCCCAGGACAAACCAGGAACTCCCGGAATTCCGGGTACACCGTACACCCGTGTTACATATAACAAAACCGAAGAAGTGGATGGAATGTTAGTTATGACAGAATCGACCCGGTTACAGACACCTAAGCGATCGATAGTTAGAATTTTTTTGTGGGGTAGGGAAAGGAAAGGTACGTCAGTAATATGACAGAATTGGTCCGGTTTTCCGGTAGCCAATATTCAAACTACTTATAGTTAGTACAAGACAATCATAATTATAATGAACTGCTTTGCATTTTGTCAGATATAATCCTTATAAAGTTATGAAATTTATGAAAACGATAGATGTAATTCTTAATACTTATGAATAATATTGACTAAATATAAAAAATTTTAATTATAAAAAAATAAAATTTGGGTTTCAAAGTAGTACAGGCTGATGAAGAGGATAGTAATCCTCGAAATTAGTTCCTGTTTTAAACAAAAAAATTAATGTTTATATATATATATATATATATATATATATATATATATATATATATATATATATATATCTTTTTAGAAAAAATTTAGAAAAAAAATAACTATAAAAATTTGTATTATCACATTAAAGAAAGTTTTACTTCTTTTTATTTTTATACATAAAATAAGAAATAACCGAGCAATGGGCGCAGTGGTTAAAGCTGCGGTGTTTGGTTCGGGTTCGAATCCCAACGGGGGAGGGTTGCAAAAGGAATTTTTCATCACCTGATTACGATCGGTGATGACGATGAACACAACTATGACCCCCTGTTGGAGTGCAGAATCCATAGGCCGAACCATCGTCCATGTCAGTACAGGCTGACTGGAGCAATACAATGTGCAGATGGATTTAAAATCGAACCTGTATTCGTGTGTCCTCGATTTGGCCGGTGACGGCGTAAGGTAGGACGTTAAAAATTAACCGCGAAAGTTGAGAGAGCTTCAGCATTTCAACAACAAGGCTTTAGTTTGCTTGCCGCCGATAACATTTAAATAATTGTATTGCCCCACTAGTTAGTACTTGGCAATTGCTCCGTCACAAATTTCTTCAAATCTATAGAAACTTCTGCTGTAGGCAATGCTGCCAACCAAATTTTATTTTTAAAAAATCAGTTATTTTTTCGAATAAGCCAAATTGCCAGGAATCACAATAAATCATTTTGTCATATATATCTAAATTAAATTTTTGGGAGGTTGTTTTGATGGGATTAAAATTCTTACATTTTTAAACGGGCTAGCTGTTATGTTTATTGTTTGATTTACTCCAGTAATAATGGGTTATATATAGATTTTTTTGTCTTATATGATTTTCTAATCATACGGTTATGGTTAATTCATAATTTTGCTCCAAACGAATAGTCTAAGACTATGATGAAAATTAAACCTAATTATGATTAGTTTGATCGTTTAATTTAAATTAAAAGTAACATGTAATCTTGGTTAATCCTTAAACAAGATTGCCTATACTTACAAAATTTTTATTATGAAAAATATATTATTTATCTTAAATACATACTTATAGATGTATTTAAATTTGTATTGTGAAACAAATCGATTAGTAAATAGCGATTTTATATGTGCTTAGATTATCATCGTGTTAACGTTAAACATATTACATAACAATCGTGATACAAAAAATACAATCAAAGCAAAAAAATCTTATTAAATTTTAAAAGCCTTTAATCCTTATGCTCTTCAATATTTTGCTATATACATGTAAATTTTGATCTAAAATATTTTCTATGGTATATAACCTCAAAATCTTATTAAAAGAAAACTAAAGTTTGACGATGATGAATTTGATGAATTTATCACACAGAGTAAGAATAACGTCCAAATTGGCAAATATGTATGTAATATGTATCCCGATAATATATGTTATTAGAAAAAGCATAAAAGAGAATAAAATGGCATGACATTACTAACAAAACATAATTGTGTAATTGAATCGAATTTGATTTTGAACTTATTAATTAAGTCAAAAATCGATGGTATTTTAAAATATCATAAGTTATTCCACATTTTATAATTATATACATTTAATCTATTCCTGGCTTTAGTTTTAATGTACAAAAGTATCAAAATCCCCATTTGCCACAACCTTTTACATACTTAAATAGAATATTTTTATTTTTTTTTTATAACTTTATTTTTTATTTTAAGATTTTTTACAAAGTAACTAGTCATTTTTGACTAACAGCGTTTGATTCTAATAATATAATAATAAAGCCACATCTATGTACTTTCCATAAAGTGTTATTTTGGTTGATTTTGCATTATGTGCACTACTCAGGTACCTCAAAAGGTTTTAGTCTTTTGAGTCTTCTTATAATACCCTATTGATGAAGTAGTCTAATAGCTTCAATATTAGGGTGATGATGAAGCCTCTCCTGGTGTTTTTGAGCACATTTCTTTTTTTTTTTTTATATTTTAAATAAATTGACTTTATTTATTTTATTTTATTACAATCTAGTCTCCTGGACTAATGAGCAATTTGTTTCTGACTTAATTTACTAAGATAATTATATCTATGACTCCACCCATTGGCGTTTCACAGTTTCTGGTAAGTTGTTGGTTATACCACATCGGTATTGTGAATGTAAATCAGCAAGCCGCTGTTTGCATTAATAATTAAACCAGTTCAAAGGGTTTAGTTCTTTTCAATCTACGTATAATATTGGTGTTGGTTAACAGCTGAATTGCCTCTATATTCACATGTAGCTGGAGTCTTTCTTTGTGTTTCCTTGCATTTTTTTTAATTTCATTTGAAACGGGATCCACTTTAAGGTCTCTATGTAGATCACTATTCCTGACGTACCGTGGTGCATCGACGATGTTCCTTAGTACCCTGTTCTGAAACCTTTGAATGATATTGACGTTGCTGGGTTTTGTACAACCCCAGAGTTCAATACCATAAGTCCATATTGGTTTCAGTATTTGCTTATAAAGTAGCAGCTTATTGTATGATGATAGAGAAGAGTGTCTGCCTATCAGCCAATGCATTTTTTTATATTTGAGTTTTAGTTCTTCATTTTTCTTTTTGACGTGCACTTCCATCTAAGTTTAGCATACAGGGTCATGCCTAGATACTTAGCTGTGTTCGCATACGGTATTAGTTCTCGATTTATTGAAACAGGTATATGTTCAACTCGTTTGTTGGTAAAATTTATGTGAACTGATTTAGTTTCATTTAGCTTAATTCGCCATCTTTTAGTCCATTTATATACTTCGGAGATGGCTGATTGTAATTTTTGTGTTGATTCTTCGTTGCTTTTTCCAACAGCTAAGATCGCAGTGTCATCAGCAAAAGTCGCCATTGTGTTGTTTTCTAATTCAGGTAGATCATACGTGTATAATAAATATAAAATTGGTCCTAATACACTGCCCTGCGGTACACCTGCTTTTATTTCTTTTAATTCAGAATAAGTTTCAGCAAATTTAATTCTAAAGAATCTATCTTTCTAGTATGATTCCAGTATTTTAGCGAATTGCATTGGTAAGAGGTTTCTTAACTTATGATTAAGTCCTTCATGCCAAACCTTGTCAAAAGCTTGCGCCACGTCTAAAAATATCGTGGAGCAGACGTTTTTCTCTTCAAGTGCTTTCTCAATTACATTGATTACTCTGTGTACTTGTTGTATTGTTGAGTGTTGACGACGAAATCCGAACTGATGATTTGGGATTAAGTTATTCCTTTCGATTATCGAATTTAACCTTTTAATCAGTATTTTCTCAAAGAGTTTAGACATAACTGGCAACAACGAAATTAGTCTATAAGATGAAGTTTCGTATGGTGGTTTACCAGGTTTTGATATCATTATTACTTCTGCAATTTTCTACAAACTGGGTACAAATTTGATGCTAAATGCTGCATTGATAATATAAGTAAGCTTAACTAAGGCCTTCCTTGGTAGTTCTTTTAAAATTTCTGTAGTAATAAGATCATAACCAGGAGCTTTTTTCGAATTCATATTGAATTTTATCTCATGCATGACTTCTTTTGGTGAAGTCAATAGAATTTCTTCACTTTCTTTTTCAGATTCCACCGTTATTATTTGAGATTCTAAAGTATGATCATCATGTGGTTGGAATATTTTTTCGAGGTGCTCCGCAAAACATTGAACTTTATCTTCGTTATTTCGAGCCCATTTCCCCCCTTCTATTCTTATTGGAGGGTTCTGCATTGTTGGTCTTTTAATGTTCTTGGTTGCTTTCCAAAGTGAATAATCAGTCCTGCTATCATTAGTTAGTTTTTTTAAACAGTTACTGATTGACTCGTCTGTTACTTTTTGGATTTCCCTTCTTAACTGTTGGGTTAAATTGTTTAATTTAGTTTTATATTGAGGAGCTCGTGTTTGCTGCCATATTCTTCTCGCTTTTCTTTTTTCTGCCAATAATTCTCTTATTTCTTTAGGGTAGTTGTTTCCTTTTATTTTATATTTAATTGTTGGGGTACTTTCCCAGGCTGATTGTTGTATATCATTTACAAATTTTTGAACTTCGTTTTCTACTTGCTCCTCGTTTTTTAATGGAACCTTTAGGTTAATTTTGTCTTCTAAGGACTGCCTAAAGTATTCCCAACAAGTGCGTTTACTTATTAGGCTTGCATTTCTTTCTTTTTGAATTATTTTTTCGCTTAATGTCAAAAGTATAGGAGAATGGTCCGAGTTTAGGTCTCGACTTTCGTCTACTTGTATATAGTTCATTGATATATTTTTGATTATAAAAAAATCAATTAAGTCTGGTATTTTGTTTTGATCTGTAGGTCAGTAGGTTGGTTTTCCAGTTGACAAGGTTTCACTACCGCATTTTCTGACAGCTTTAAGCAGTTCTTTACCTTTAGTCGTTGTTAGCCTAGAACCCCAATGGACATTTTTTGCATTAAAATCTCCTCCAATTATGTATCTTTTTCCTAGTTTACTGAAGAATTCGAGATAATCTTTTTCGGAGATGGTGTATTATTTCGTTTTCTTTTGTTTCTACGATTTATACCTCGTACAAACTTCGTTTCTCTAGCTAGTTCTTCTTCATCTGTATGGTACATTTCTTGATTTCATTTGCGACTGTGTCTATTCTGAGATCTCTATGAAGGTCACTATTACGAGTGTACCAAGGGGCGTTTACAATCCCTCTAAGAACTTTATTTTGGAATCGTTGAACTATCTGTTGATTGCTGGTTTTGGTGCATCCCCATAGTTGGATACCATAAATCCAGACCGGCTTGAGCACTTGTTTATAAAGCATAAGTTTATTATGAATGGATAACTGAGAGTTTCTTCCAATTAACCAGTACATTTTTCTATATTTTAACTGAAGCTCTTCTGCTTTCTTTTTCACATGTACTTTCCACTTTAACTTTTCTTCAAGGTTCATACCAAGGTATTTTGCTTGATTTGCATGTGGTACCGGGATATTATTGAGAGTCACAGATAGTGGTTCCATTGACCTATTAGTGAAGTTAATGTGAGTAAACTTTGATTCATTCACATTAATTCTCCACTTAGTTAGCCAATCTTGTATATTATTTATGGCTATTTGTAGTTTGAATGTGACTTCACCGATTGTGCCACCAAAAGCTAGAATTGAAGTGTCATCGGCAAACGTGGCGGTAGTTGTATTGCTCGTCTGTGGTAAGTCGTCGCTTGTAAACAGTACGAATAGGAGTGGCCCTAAGACCACTCCTGTCCCTGCGGGACTCCTGCTTTAGCTTCTTTCATGCTGGAGTAAGTTCCTTCCTGTTTAACTCTAAAGTATCTTCTTTTCAGGTATGACTTTAACAGTTCGCAATACTCAAATGGCAGAGTTTTCTCCAATTTAAATATTAAACCATCCAGCCAGACTTTGTCAAATGCCTGTGCTATATCCAGAAATATGGGTGAACAAATCTTTTTTTCCTCTAAGGATTTTTCTATTAAATCTGTTATTCTATGGACTTGATCGATTGTGGAGTGTTTTTCTCTAAATCCAAACTGATGGGATGGAACAGCTCCTGATTTTATAATTTCTGGTTTAATTCGTTTTAATAATAGTCTTTCAAACAGTTTTGAAAGACATGATGGGAAGAAGTGATATTGGCCTGTACGAGGTTAATTCACTTGGTGGCTTACCTGGTCTAGGTATCATTATCACTTCTGCAAATTTTCAAGATAGAGGGAAATAACGTAATCTGAAGGAAGCATTAATCATGTCCGATATTTTTTTAATAGCTTTATTAGGTAGTTCTTTAAGAATCTCTCCAGTTATCAAGTCATATCCTGGTGATTTTTAAAGTACTACATGGTTCTGTCTCAGGATGGTTGTATGGTTTTCAATCAGTATATTCTGATATCCTGATACCTGAATGTGGAGTCAAATTCTTCCTGCACTTGTATATAATCAACCGAGATTTTTCTTGTTATAAAAAAGTCAATTAGATCAGGTGTTTTATTTGATCGCTGGGCCAATAAGTTGGTTTCCCAGTAGAATGCCAGTTGCAGTTGTATTTAATTATTGCTTGATGTAGCTCTTTCCCTTTAGGTGTTGTTAGTCTGTATGTTTAGCGTTGAAGTCACCCCCGATTATGAATTTTTCACTAGCTGCTTGAAGAAGTGTGTATAAACATTCTCTTTGATGCTGTATCTAGGTGGGCAATATATTGCGGATACCACTACTTTGTGGTTGCGGGTATTAATGCTAACGCTAATTGCTTGTATTTCATCATTTTCAAGTTTTAGTTGTAGATCGTATTTAATATCCTTTTTTAAAATCAAGGCACTGCCCCCTCGTGCATTATTATTAGGATGCACTGCTGAGTGAACTTCGTAGCCATGGAGTTTTATATGACTCTGAGTAGTTAGGTGTGTTTCAGATAATAAGCATATATCTATTTTTTCTAAATCAAGAAATAGTTGTATTTCATTTTGTCTTTGCAAGAATTTTTAAATTATTTGCCATGTTAATTAGCAAAAAGAGGCTACCTCTGATGTGTTTGACTTTTTTCGAGTAAAGTAAGCCTTTGCATGATTGATATGAGGGCTCTTTCTTGCTTTTCTTCTTGTGAAGTAAGTCTATTGAGAATATCTTGTAGAATTTTATTAGTTTGGTTATTATTTGAATCATTAACTGAAGCAGAACTATGTTGCCTTCTCGAGCTTCCAATAGTGAGTGCATCAGCAAATGTTACATTTGGATTAGTTCTTGATAATTTGCTTAATGTTTCGTGTGTCCTTAACTTTGTGGATATTCTTGTTGAGGCTGAGTTGATTTCTGGCCTGGTACTTACTGAAGTTTCCCTTGTTTTGTTGCGAATTTTTTGCAGCTCTCTTAAAATAGTACAACCTCTGTAGTTGGCTGGATGTGCCTCTCCACAGTTGACACATTTTGGTGTCAACTGTGGAATCAATTTAGATTTTTTAACTGCTTCTATTTGAACTTTCATATGGAGTATTTCGCTGATTGCATAAATATTTTTAATGTCTTCTATTCTTTCAAAAGATAGTATATATAATGGAAGCGGTGTTTTGTCACCTCATTTTAGCAACTGTTTAACTTCTTTTATTTTATATTGTTTCTCCAAAAGATAGTCTTTTATCTCTTCTGGTTTGCATGAAGCGTGCAGTTTCTTAACAATGACTTTGGTTTGTCTTGTCAGCTTATCTTCGTATGAATACCATGTTGTTTTGTTTTCATTAAGAGCTTCTGTTAACTTTCTGTAGCTATCACTGTCTGGGACATTTATTTTGATATCACCACTATTTAGAGCTGTAGCTTGAAATTCTATCCGATTGTTGTTCATGATATTTCTAATACTTTGATAATTATCGCAGTTGGATATTATAACTGATGGTGGCAGTGGCACGTTTTTCATCAGTTGTATATTCTTCCTTCCGGTTGAGAGTTCTTTACTTGATCGTTCCTGTTCCGCTGAAATCTGAGCTTTTTCCTCCTGTGGTACATTCCTACTTGCGGTTGGAAGCTGCTCAATTGATTGTTTCAGTTCGGGTGAAACTTGTGGTGATTTACTCATCTTGCGTTTCTTATTTTTTTTTGTTACGGTTCAGAATCCATCCCGTTTCTCTGTTCAGCTCTTCTTCGTCTGTTGCATATATAACCTTTATTAGATCATTGGTATCGAGTTTTTACTGCAGCTTTGAGGTTTCTTTCTCAGATATTACTGCATTTAGAGCAACTTTTAACTCCTTGTTTTCTCGCTTTAAGCTTACGAGGTCTTTGGTTAGATTTAACGTTAACTTTTCTATTTCGTTAATCTTATTGCACAGTTCTGCGTTATCCCTTTCCAAGGTGTTTGCTAATGGTGGTGGTGATCTACCAACCCTGGGTTTTTGTCCAAATGGGTTGAGTTGCCTAAGAGGGATTTTAAACAATGATTGGCTCACCCCAGAATCCGTTGAGCCAGCCTCGTTAGAGGGTGGATTTGCCAGCTGCTTAGCTGGGTTACCACCTGGGGTACAATTATCTAAATTAGTTGTACTCATTGTTTATTTTACTGGTCATGGAGCATCTAGCACTCTGACCAGTACGAGTTGGTAGTGGGTCTGGTTTGAGAAGTAGTTCATTTACTAAGTTCTCGATATTCGGTTATACCGCCGTGTCTCGGTCGCCAGAGCCTCGTTAGTTGCCGAGCAGGGTGCACCACGTGCAGGTGAGGATGACATTTGAGCTGTTTGTAGACCACTTAACTTAAGCCCGCTTTCCCACCCCAAAGGTAGAATATGGCAAATAAATTTTAGATTCAATAGCCCAATCTTGAATCCTAAATTTGTTCACACTAAAAATTTTGAAGTGGATGCTGCGTTTTTTCGACTCACTCATATCATAAAGAAATGGGTTATGAATCCATTTCTGTAACGCTTTGATTTATCTTCAAATAAAATGCATTCACCGAAAGTTTCTAAACTATTGTTATCCAAATTGTTTATTCTAATATTTTTTTATAAATACCAAAACCTTCTGTAATAAAAATCATTTGTGGTGATATTTTTAATCGTACAATTGTATAGTGACCATGAATAAAACTAAAAATTTACTTTTGTCCCGACATGCTTCCCAGTAAACCAAAAAACTCGTGCTGTAAAATTTATAGCAAGTTAAAACTCATTAGTAAAACTGGAATTCGAAATTTAATGAGAATGAGAACTGACTAGTCGAAAAAATATTTCTTTTTATTTCTCATTCTCATTTGTCATAGAACCAGAATCTAGGTGCAGATCGAGAATTTTATTTAATTTTTTTTATAAATCGGCATGTGCTACGCGATGAGTTTGACTTTTATTATAGAAAGTTTTGATAAATACACGTAAGCTTATCAGTAATAGTGTTACTACTAAATTCTGGTAAAGGAAGATTTATGTAATTCGTTATGATATATTGACTTTTTTGCTAAATTTCCTGAGCAAAATGAAACTATAGAATTTTATTCACAAAACTTATTGTTGACATATATGCCTGGATTTGTAAAAAATTGCTATGTTTCATTACGCAATCTATAGACACGGTTTAGTATTTTTTCAAGTTATAACGACCTTACTTTTGTGAAATAAAGTAGCTCATTGTGAATGAGTTTAAGTTATCTACTTGTTTTAACGGAAAATGCCAAGCGCATGTTGATGCAAATTGCAGAAATTGCCCTAATATGTATAATGTATTATTTTTACATATTCCACAAAACCTGAATATTTGCCCAACATAGTGAGAGTACATAACCAACTTTGCCATTGGCCCAACTTTCACGTTCAATTTACTCGTTGAATAGATTATAAAATAACAAGTGAATATTAATTTATGGAATAAGATCATTTTTAGTTATATGGCTAATGTCCATTGATGGCTTCGTTAATCGCCAAAATTGCCACATTTCGGGTT
Organism: Tipula confusa; assembly: GCA_963556175.1. NCBI lineage: Eukaryota > Metazoa > Arthropoda > Insecta > Diptera > Tipulidae > Tipula > Tipula confusa. Next base: position 168,480,778 of record OY744475.1, on the reverse strand, counting down.
CAGAAAATCAACGAGTAATTTTTAAGAAACAATAACGTCTACAACATGTCACTGTTTGTCACTGTATCATCGAATCATTCTTCGGAAATTCGGCTATTCAGGCAAAATCAGTTAATGGTGCTCGCCATCGTAACATGCGATAATCCAGTTTTTTGTGCCTAAATTGCCAGATATGGATGTAGCCGACATGTAGTTTTAACAAGATGCCACATGTCATTGTATCGACCATCCAATCGCTTTAAAGCGTACTTGAATCTGCATATGTCACTCAATCGCCATTGCCCGCTAAGGTGACAATTAATTTTAATAAAACTTAACACAAATACTCTCTAGATCGAAACTGAGCATTCTAAATAATTCAACACAATAGAATAACGAAACAAATTTATGTCGTTAAACCATCAGCCTAAGAAAACATCCAATCACTTCATGAATTTCCAGTCATGATATTTAAAGCCATTACCAAATTAATAGAAAAAGTTAAAAGTTAAATGTAATAAAATAGTAATAAGTTGTAAGGTTAAAAGTTTCGAATTAATGCCTAAACCCCAAGGAAACGAGTTCTTCTTAGTCTCTGTGGCTTGCATGAATAGCTTGTAAACCGAAATGAATTCTCCATTTCGACTACTTCAATATTTCGTTAATAAGGAGGCTCTCATCCTGATTTCGAATGTCACTCAACGAAGGTATAGTAATTATGTGATTTTTTAGTACTCTAGTCTTCCACCATTCACGTGTTGTTTGTGTGATCTTTAAATGAGTTTGGATTTCGCTAAAAGCTTTATTCCATAGCTCGGCAGTGAATTTTTTTTGGAATTTATTTTCACAATACCGCCACCTAAGTGGTGTTGTCAACCGCAGTTTTTAAAACATCTTAAAGAGCGTTTACATCATCAAGATTGTGATTGGTTTTCACAATGCTATCGCTTACAAAATTTTGGATTTTGTGTTTTGGAAAAACAGGATAAAGACAAATCAATTTGTTTTTTAAAATAAATAATTACAAAACTTATTAGGTTAGAGTTGTAATTTTATGCCAGAATGTTTATGTTTTATATTGTTTCAAACTTCATTCGCGATTCCCCAACAACAGGGTTAAGTAGACAAAAATAAATCTACATCGACAAATTTTGTAATTCTACAACATTCTCGACATTCTAAAATGACATCAACTTTGCAATCGCTAGTGTTTATTATCAAAGTAGATTCGCCTTTAAAATTCTTTCGTTGACTTATAAAGTTTCATTTGTTTTAAACTTGTTCAATAATTCCATTTGGAAAAAAATAATGTATTTACAAAGGTCGAGTTTTCAGAAAGGGAACTAAATTTCTGTTATACATATATACTGTCCTTTATATACGAGTATATACAGTCATAGTCAAAATTATTTGTGTCACGCAAAAATTGTATAATGTATTCTGCTTTATTAAACAATTACATTTTTTTTTGTGTAATTACTGTTATAATTATTGATATTTTATTTAGAAAAACAAAACACTAAAAATCTTTATAATTCTTATAAATAAAATCAAAAAAGAAATGGACAAAACTATTTGTGTCTCATATTTTTGAGACAAAATTATTTGTACCTCATTACAAGGTTGACTAAAACTTACAAAATAAATCCTAAATTATTCACATTTCCCCGTAAACTCAGTAGGATGTACTGCCACCATTGTTGTTGTTTACTACTTCTTGCATGGATTAGATCATGTTTTCTAAAATTTGCTTAGTGATTTGAACCCAATGCGTTTTACTTCGTCAAACATTTCATTGGGCGTTCTTCCAATACTTAGTTATAGTTATTTTATGTTTTGTGTGATGTCATAGATTTTCTATAATTGAGATCGGCGCTTTGTGGTGGCCAGTCTATAGTTTCTTGGCACAAATCTTTAAGAAATTTAGTTATAAATTTACATCTGTGGAGTGGAGCATTATCTTGCAGCAATAAAAAGTTTTCATATCAATTTACATCCGGTAACCATTGCATATTCATTAAGAACTTCTAAATATGTGCTTGAGGTAATTCTTCCTGGCTTCCATCTAAAGAAAAGCACGGTTCATAATATATTGCGCCAGACCTCGCCAGGTTTTGCTAAATAGGCAGGAGTACAGTTTAGCCGGTTTTTTGTATTCTTTTGGCTTATAATTGACTTCTTTTGTACAACATATGCTTTAACATTCGCTTCACGAATTTTATTTTCTCTTACACTTTTTATGTCACTTAGAACAGATCTGTATTCAGAGGGTTTCTTTGCTTAGTCATTCTTGTGTGTTCTTTAGGCGTTGACTTTCTTTTACGCCCCCTTCCTATTACATTTTTATGCACTTTTGGATTTTGGATTTTCCATTTCGGTACATCATCGAATTTTTATGGCAGTTGTATTTTTGGGGTAATTTTATTATTGAAACATTAGTCTAGAATTCCACAACGATCGAGATTCGAACTTCTAATGGTAATTGCTTAATTTTTCCCATTCTTTAAAACAATTCTGTTCTTGTGGAGGGGAAAATTATGACTAAATGAACACGTGCAACATTTTTTAACAACAACAAAAACAATGTTCCCGTTATTAGGCACTTTTTGAAGATAGGTACAAATAATTTTGTCCCACTTAATTTTTCTTTTATTGTTTTATTTATATCAATTATAAAGATTTTTTGGGTTTTTTTTTTAATGAAATATCAATAATTAACAATAATTATACAAAAAAAATATATTTGTTTAATTAAGTTTTTAGCCAAATTTTATCTTTTGCAGAATACATTAAACAATTTTCGCGAGTCACAAATAATTTTGACTACGACTGTAAATTCGATTATCTGAAACCCAAAACAGCTTTTTTTACGTGATCTTGTTAAGGTTCGTTTACATTATTATCTTTTTTCGATGATACGAAAAAACATGATTTGATTTTGACAGATATTATAGTGTCAAGAATTAGGGCCAGAAATTGGTTCTGAAAGAGCTGCAATTGTATTGAATGTTTTTTGAAGTCGATTAATCGTGCCAGAAATGCTTCTTATATAATCCAATATTATGAATTATTCTGATGAGAAATTATAATGAATCATGAATCGATAATATATCACAATATGGAAAGTGTACAAAATTCTTTTTAGTTAATTGTTTTTTAAATAAGTCAAATGTTCAAAAGATTTAACATTAGAATATAAATTAATGAGTAAATTAACGATTTACGATTTAACGACCTTGTAATTTTGGATTTAAAATATTTAAATGTTCGGAAATATCTAATAAAAAATCAAGTTGAAACAGCCAAAAATGAGATTCAAAAAATTTCTTCAACACTTTACCACGACTCAACCACCGCACTTCAGTGTGATTTAATAAATCTCTATATAGAGATTTAATAAGTACTAAGCCTTAATTTATTCAAGAGAACTTTTGAATTGAAGATGATTCAATCCGTATTTACGTATAAAATTGTCTGTTTTTATTAAGATGGACATAACTGATACTCCGCACAATTCTCCACACAAAGCTTGCTGATGTATAATGCTGATAATAAATTCTAATCTAGCTGAAGTTCGTTAGTTGTAATTGAAACACATTATTTAAATTCATGAACTTTTTTCTTAAGCTGTACCTTGACATCAACTACTAAATCTTCAATTAATCTTGTTACAATCATTAAAGATAACCTTACCGCTTCAAAATTCTTTATTTTAGGGCGGCATATTTCTGCCGCAAGAGCTAAACAAACTCTTTTAACAAACTCACCATCGGCAAAGGGTCTTGATTCTTTAGCCTTACTTTGCGATGCATGGAAACTTGCTCGAACTGTAGACAAACTTTTATTTGTAAATAATTAAATTTTATGTTCCTGACTTACAACATTTTTCGTTAGTTCTTCCAATTAATTCTTACGTATTATCACCATGCAATTTATTATATGTTTCACCATGTTTCGTTTATAAACAAGTCAAACTAGAAATATCGGCGGGCCTGATAAAATCACGTCGCGGGCCGGATCTGGACCAAAAAATGTAGTCCTTGCTAAGATTATCATTTAAAACTGGTCTTTTTGAAATTTTTAATTGTCATGCAGTCCAAGCGATAAAAGCGATAAAATGGTGCATAACTGTTTCTAACTGCTCATGAAAAATAGGTAAAGCAGTTACGAGTAATTTAAATTTAGCAAAGACACACACCCAAGTACTTGCAAGCACTTGCGGTGGTCGATTAGAAAGCAACTATTGATAAAATACATTAGTTTTGAGTTTTTATGCATGATGTCAGTGAAAACTGTTATACATTTTCCGTTCGGTGTTATATATATGTAAATTAAATATGTGTCAAAATTCGAAGTAGATTTTTGTATACACAAATTTTTATAAATTTATGTATTATTTTCTAAAATTGAAGCACATTATTATTATTAAAATTAAATATTATTTGATAAAATTGAAACTACGTGATTGTTTTTTAAAATTTGGCATTAACAGAATACACACAACACACATATGGAATACACACATGTAGAATACATACAACACACGGAACACATAAATTTAGGCGCAAAGACAATAATTTTATTATCGCCGATAAACACTTTTCAGCAATAAAATCGAAATGATAAAATATCTAATTTTTTCACCAAATTTGACACAGGTTTTTTATTTAACACAAAAAGGGAATCGCGATTTGTGTTTTATCGATGATTACTTTATGAGTTATCATTATCATCGAACCAGAATTGCACCCCTATCTTAAATAAAATTGTCTTAAGATTCTTTTGAATTTTTTAAGTTATAGTTAGATCCTGGATTCCGGACTTTATGTTTCGTCTTTTAGATTATGCCATAAAATCAAATATATAGTTTTGGTCAAATGGGAAAACCTATTATTTAAACTAATTTACAAACTGATAATTTTTAACCAACAGTTTGTGATGGAATAAAACAAGTAAGCAACACGTGCACACCTCCTATTCCACTGCAAACAGTACAGTAAAACCTGTCAAATACAATAAATGCAGTACATATACAGTAAAATCTGTCCAAAACCACCCAAAATTTAAGGATTTGTGAGGTTACTTAGGGAGGTGGTAAACTTATAAAAAATTATTGAAAAAATGGAGTACATATTTCAATGCAATTTTTAATCAAATTAAAATAAAAATATAATATGTAACTTATTTTAATATTTTAAATATGTAAATAGAATTCAAAAAGTTTAAACATAAATAACACACTTCAACTGGTTGCAGCCGGAAGGGAAACTATTTTAAAGAATTATTAATACTTTTTTGCTTTAAGGATTGTAATTTAAGATCACAAAACATACACCCTCAAGTTTTGTATGTTCCTTTAACATTTTCACATTTCTAATTTTAAGCAAATATTTGTTTAATTTTAAAGCGGCTTCTTTAGTTCGGTTCTTATATTAATTTTTCGTCCGATTCGCTTATTTCAGCCAAAAATTCGTCATTGCCACCTTCTCGCATTTCTCGTACCATCTTTTTAAGTAGTTTTGTTTCATTAGAGGTTGAACATGTAAGAGTAGAGATATCGGCAAAATTTTCAAACAAAACTCCGTTCTGTGCTATAACCAAATCAGCATTAAATAATTCATTATCTACTCTTTCGTTTTTAAGTTGATGTTCAATAAATTGGGCCTTTTTAGAACAATTTTGTTTTGTTATATCGTTATTCTATCATGCGCTTCACCCATCCATAAAACTGCGTCGAGAACGTCAATATTTTTTGCCAACGAGCTTGCTTCATTGGTGTCGTTTTGATTACATACCGTAAAATTATATTACGATAATGTGATATAATATTTTTTTATGATGCTCTGGTCTAAGAGCTGTAACTTTTAAGTTAAATTGAGCGTCAAAAATATAATATTTTGTAAATTAGATAAATTGTCTAATTTTGGGTGTGCCGGACAATTATCAATCGTTAATAAAAATTTTCTATTTTTCTTCTTGGGTTTTGATAGTTTTAATCCAATTACCGGCAAATGTTTCATATTGAGCCTCTTAAAAGCCATTGGGCTAAATAATCATGATACCCACAAGTTAATGTACAATTTTACGTATTAAGTCAATGAAACCGTAAATAGTTTATTCTTTACAATATTTGTTTTTCTATTATGGCTGTGGGCCAATACTCGGGTAAATCGTTTAGTACAGTGTACATTATTTATTTATATAGTAAAATTAAAAAAAAAAACAGTTTACATTTAAGAGATTATTCTAACTCTGAAAAATCCCCATCTGGGAACATAATGTGTGACATACGTTACCAATTTTTCATTGTTTCGTACGCTTTTCCACACGTCGTCCGTAAAAGCGGTATTAATTAGAGTATTGGCACACAGCCTGTACTTAAATTCTCGCTGAAACTAGCTAAATAAACAAAATATTAAAGGTAAAAAATTATCAATTTCAAACCATACATTATTACAAAGGTTTTGTTTGGTCAACTTAGGCAGGTTACAATAGTCGAACTTGGTCAACATACAAGTTAGCGAGGCGGTCAACTTTGCAGGTTATACTGTAAATAAGTTTGTAGCCATATATTTTAGTTCGCACAACTGTTTGCCCTAATTTATACAAAAGATTAACCTGATAACATTCATTATGCTTTCATATATATGTATGCGTACGTACTCCAATTAATTCTATTTGCAAACATTAATTTTTCATAATTTTCTATCGTTGATATGCTCGTATATATATTTTTGATATAATTATTATTTATACAAAAATTATAAAAATTACGAGAAAGTTATTAATTAATTTTCTAATAATACTTTATATAATAGTGTGTATCAAATAATACATTTGTAGTTGAGGTTAATGGCTTGTACTTATTTATTTATTCTACCAATTTCATGATTCTTAAATTTTTGCTATTTATTTTTATCGAAATACGAGTATGTATGCTTAACGTAACATTTTCGATTAGTACAATATCATGGTGCAATGACTGACCAGTTCAATTCAGAATTAATTGGATTCAAATAAATTATAAAGTATCACTAGATGTAATTAAAATTATTTTTGTCGAGTATAAAATATATAAATTATCCATCATGAAGGATATTTTTTTTTGCTATGGATATAATAAACTATAATGTAAATACAGTGACTCACATAACCTATGTATACAAAATTGGTTTTTAAAAAAAATATATTATGATCAAAAATTAAAATAAATTTACAGGGATCCCATGTAAAAAAATGAAATTCCGACCAATTGCAAAGCAGAATGCTTTTTAATCAATGAATGTATTTCACCATGCAACCTGTGTTAAGGGTGAATTAATCCTGATCGGAGTGTTACACTGCACAATTTTCGAACAGCGCCAGAATCGATGTGGCCTTTCCACCACGTCTAGTGGCTTCAGTTTATACGGTACCCAATTTGCTAGCTTTCGAAATATTCCCCTTGTATATAAGCAGCTAAAAAGGTTGAATGATCAATTCTTAATGATACAGCAAGTTTAATGATATACGTTAATCTTGCGGTTGACACGGCTCTTAATCGAGTGACGTCTCAAATCAATCATCTTCGATTATTTTTAGCTGGAATGGTATGTTTTTTTTCGTCCGTGCCGAAATAACCACTTTTGAAGCTTTAAAACCACTAAGCGCAAGTTTTAATCGACGGTGTATAATGACTCAGCAAAATACTTTTTAGTTTTCAAAAGACTTGCATGACTTGCAGCAGCAATTTTCTTCGAATTAAAAAAAATTATATCCTCTAAAAAATTATTAGAGATCACCAGATCAGCATAAATAAAATGACTGAAAATCAGTGATATAATCAATTTTTTCCTCGTTAAGAAAGGAGTAAGATTACCCACTCATAACCTCTTCAAACCATAGTAAACAGACTTAAAGATATCACTGACTTGGTCATCCCATGTAAGGCTTTAATTAAGCGAAAAACCAAGATATTTAATATGATCGACATAGTTTATTATACGCAGCTACCAATATAAAGAGATGGATATTCGGCATCGGCTTTTTATTTGCATATTTTTAGAGCTATCATCTTATTGGGATTTAATATTAAATGATTGTCGCAGAACCATGCCATTATATGTTTTATATTTAAATTTAAATGTAAGATTGAGCTGGATTACTAGGCTTGAAACATCATCCATAAATGGTATTTAGAAAATTGTATAACTGAAGAAATGTCATTAATAAATAGTGAAAATAATAATGGTCCAGAATAGATCCTTGAGGTACACCTCTCAAAACATTAGTAACAGATGAAGAATACTTATTATGCGTTACAAATTGCTGTCGATGTGTGAGGTAGCACTTTATTAACTTTATGGCAGAACTACTTAGACGGTACCGATCACTCTGTTTTTTTATTAATAGTTTATGATCGACCATATCAAAAGCTTTAGAGTAGTCCAGAAATACCACTAAAATAAACATATCGTCAGTTATTTTAATGAGTGCTGTACTAGTAGTATATGCTTCGGGCGAAACCCAGATTACATTGCATTAAGATATTTTTGATCGTTACAATGTACAACCAGTTGATTACGCATGAAAATCTCTAAACACTTCGGCAAGCATGGTAAAAGAGTGATAGGCCGTAAATCATTAAGAAATTACGGATCTGGAATGTTGACGATGTGGTACAGGATGACGACTTAGTTCTAGTGTCTGAAGTAGAAACACTGTCAAACGTGTCCAAAACTATAGCAGTAGGTGACCCAAAAAATGTATTAATTTGCTAGACGTTAACTCAGTCGGGACAGTATTTATATGAAACTTTAGTCCGGCTCTGCGTTTGTTAGACCATATATTTTTGGATGGTAAGTTTGGATTTAATTTTGTGTAAAAAAATTTACCTTTTTCGGTACGTACTGCGTATTTCTCGATTTCTGGCTCTATGATAAAGTTGCCGATTATAATCACTTTTGTTTGCTTTCCATTGTCTATAACATAAGTCATGATTAATAATAGCCTTCTCAATCTGCAGCGTAAACCACGGAGGACTTGTACTTGTTGATTTAATGAATCTTTTCTTTAATGGGACATACTTTTATGTATTATAGTGATATAATTAAAGTATTGAAAAGGTGAAATTTATGTTACATTTCGAATAAATATCAGCCCATGGTAGCCTAACCAAACCGTGTGTAAATTTTTGATTATCAATGTGTTGGAAATCACGATATTGGAAAACGTTACTAATACTACAGGTTACATTTACATGCAAGACTTATTTGATTAAACTTCGAGATTTTAGTTTTATCGCAGGTGAGTAACAAATCAAGTAATGAAACAGAATTATGAAATGAAGAAGCATAAGTTGGCTTAAACGAGACAACATTTAAAGCAAGCAATGATAACATATGTCTAAAGTCACTAATGGGTTTAATATCCTTAAGAAGCCTATCCAGAAACATGTTATTAATAAGATTAAAATTAAATAGAAATTAGTAATTTTGTGTAATTGCTTGTTTAAAAATCGAATGGTTGCGTTTACTCAAGCTTTCATTTATGTAAAACCTGGTTGTAGTATCAAACCCGACATGTGATAAATTTAGGTTCTTAAACTAGAAGTATTTATAAAAAATACTTGCTTCTGCGATGCTGATGTAAACCGTATAATTATGGGTTAGAATTTAATCTGTTGATTTTGGAAATATTTAGTTGGCATCCTGTAGATAGCTTCAAGTGTGCTGTCGGTGATCGAATACGAAATTGTAGATGTGATGTGTTTAAAATATAATTTCAAATCTTCCGTAATTAAGTCTGGAATTCCACGTATAGCCAGATCAGTTGAGGTAATAAGTCGTTCTATGAAATCTAACCGAACATCATGGTTATATTCAATTAGTTTAAGATGATTAGTTAAGACGACCATCAAAAGATGCAATTAACTCGTTTATATTCGTGTGAATTTGTTGAAACTAGTTTTCATAAATTTTGTTTGAAAAGTTGACTCAGCAAAAGTTTGGTTTTGGGTCAGTAACTGGAGTTCAAATTCTTTGATTCAAAGTATTCTCAAAATTCCTCGATTTGTGCTATATCTAAATTTAAAAAATTATTAAATTAATTTTTTAAATTAGCCATCTTGTTTGGGAATAAAAGCATAGGATTTTGTGCGGTATCGGTACAGAATATTAATGAAATTCCTTTAAATCATTGCATCAATCGGCGCTATGTGTGTAAAATATTTATGCTAGTTGCTCACAAAAAAATGTCCTCTGCGTCTTACCCAAAATGAGTCTACGGTTTACAAAGTTTTACACTTCAATACGAAAAAACTTATTTCTTCTGCTCAACACGGATTTTATCCCGGTAGATCTCCGTCTTAACTTCAAACAGTACCTCGATACAGACTTCACTAAGGCTTTCGATTTAATTGGTCATTATTTTAAGTAAATTGAAGAGATTTGATTGTCGTTCCCTTTGACTGGTTGGGTTATTACCTCTCTGATCGCTATGGCAATCCGGTAATCTTGTCTCAGCGATTTTATATGTCAACTAGCGTGCCTCAGTATAGTCACATTGACTGCGCAAAGTTGCAAAACAACTTAAACCATCATTTTGCAACGCCGGTTTAATCGCCCTCCTATCACTGTCTATTCGCGAGGTTCGAGAGTGTCAAGAAACAAATTGTTTTATTCGCGCTTCGGTGTTTACCTTCCACGTGTGCTGTAGATTATGTCCTTCATATTATCAAAATCGATGTATTATTTTAAACTGCAACGTCTAAAATAACGTCGGAACTAACACGACTTGAATTGTATACTCTAGATCTCGTCAAATCAATCACTCGTCTAAATATATTATTATTTTTATTCCTCCGTTCTGCCATATTCTATATTCTGGACTATTATTCGGAGAGTTTTTTAAAAATAAATCTGGTATATAAAATCCCATAGTGAAATCGACCAATATGAATCATTAATTCCATAATCGATTCTTTAATTTGTGTTTCAAAGGCAACTTTTACTATTTTTGCGGGCAATTTATTAACGTATCGAAAACTTCGAAAGTTCTGTTTTATGAATAGGTTTCACGTCATGCTGTAGAAAGATGAGATGTTAGTCTTGTGATTCTAGTTTCACAGACTTTGCAAAATAAAAATTTGTTACTGTACACAAGAAGTCCATAATCATTTAAAGATTGAAAATGCCAATTCCATCCTCGCAATTATGTTTCTGTTTCGCAGAAATTTAGTGGTAATTTTTTAAAAAATTAAACTTAAATTATAATTTTCATTATGAGATGGATTGCGTCTCTTTTTAATTTGTATAAATTGTTAATTATTCGTGTTTGATTTTTTAAATTAGTTTTTAAAATGTTTCTCTATATAGAAAAAAATTATTGTAGGTGGTTAGCCCATCGAACGATTTGACACACAATTGGGCAAAGCGTTGTGGTAAGAGAGGGAATTCACGACCGCGGCGAGTTAAGTAAACAACTTAACCATTAATTTATGACCGGTGACTTTATATTAATTAAGACAGGAGTTTTATAAGTTTTCGAATATTTTAATTAGTAGTTTTTAATAATCACCAATTAGATATTAAGAATTTCTTTTTTTATAAAACAAAATTGGTTCGTTGTGGAAGAATTTCTTTTTTTATAAAACAAAATTGGTTCGTTGTGGATTATTTTCACTGTGAGTCACTGTATGTTATATTTAGAACAGTAATTAATTTTAATTACAAAATGTATTACGTATAATAAAAATTAATTTAGTGTACAATTTACGTTGGTCAAAAATTGTTTTTATTTAGTAAACAAAAACAAAAATGAACGAAAAATCAAATACATATACTAGTTGCTTTTAGTCGCTTTTTGCCATAGTAGCCAGAACATAATATAGGAGAAGTAGGTGAAGTATAAAAATAAAAATTAATTTTTGCATTTGTAAATTAGTATTATGTTATAATATTTATATTTATGACTTGCACTAATAGTATGACAGTATGATAATCCGTTTATATACAGGATGATCGGTCGAACACTTTACATGCGATATTTCTCCAATAGATTAATGACTTATTTGAAACAATGTTACAGAAACCCACTTTTTATAACATTGTTAAAAATTCTGTTATAAAACTCGAATTAAGTTTTGGTCGGTATGGATAGTTTCTAATTATAAAACTCTGGTCTGATGTATTAAAAAAGCTTTTCAAACCTAACTTGAGAAATATACGGATAAGTTGATTGAAATAAGCCACAATACCTTTGTGATATTTCGTTGCGTCCTAATACGAAAGTTTTTCAATGTCAGCATTAAAGGATCTTTTTTATTTTAAACCATTAAAATTAACGATTTGTTCTGTATATTCCACAACAAAATATGTAGTTTGAACCAGAACCCAAGAAAGGTTACACTCTAAAATTTCTAGTTTCCAATTGTTCTTAAGGAAATCATTTTTGAAAATGTATGCCATATTTATTAACCATCCATTAAATGGTGCTCCAGTTTAATACGGAACCTGATTGTTTCTCTCCTTAATCTCAATACAAATAAATACAATAATTTATTTTCCTTAAATTATATTTTGTGATGATACTAAATATTACGGCGTTTCCTTTGATAGAATTTTGCACAAAGCTTAAATAATGAATGGTAGTTACAGTGATTTACGTATTATGTTAAATGAGCGACACAAATGTGCTTTTAAATTTTATTTCGGTTTCTTAATTTAACTTCATGTTTGTATTCAACGTTATATATTTTTCTGATACAAATTCTGGCATAGCTTTATAGTTAACGTCTATTATAGTAATTATTACTAATAATTGATTACATTCTTGTGCCATCTATGAATGACTTATGAACTTGTAACTTATGAACTTGTAAACAATTTAGAGTTGCTATTTTTTGACACAACATTAGCCTAATAACACTTTAAAAAAAAATAATTTATTAGATAATAGTTTGTAATGCGTTTTAGTCTAAAATACAACCCAGTATTTGCTATAGATCTGCCATTAAATGGTTAAATTATCAACACTGAGTACCTACTCTGGTTGCTGTTTCGAATTTTAAAATAGGGAGGTTTAAATTTTAGCAGTGTTAAGTCTTTATTCCATTATAAAATATTGTTGTATATATAGGGTTTTCCAATAAGGACTTGACAACTTTTTTTAAAAGTAAAACGCAAACCATTTGAGATATCTTATTTTATTATTGGCTTTAAGTACACTCAAAACATTTATGTATAGAATTCGACATCGTTTATATGTGCACCACAGGCACGTTTGGAGGTGTCGATTCGTTGAACCAATTTTCGATGATTCGGCTACACATTTCGACAGATAGAGCCGCTATCTCGTTACTATTATAACTTGTTGGCTTAGACCAATGATTTAACGTAGCTCTATAAAGTCTAGATGTGTTAAATCACTCGATCTAGTCGGCCAATCGTCAGGACCGTTCCTGGATATAACACTTCCATCGAATTCAATAAGTCGATAGATTCAATAAGTCGATTGTTAGACCAGCTGAGTGGCATGTCGCACCGTCTTGTTGAAACCAAATATAATCAATGTCTAGCTCATGCAATTGACCAAAAAACGTTGCAAAATGTCTCTATAGCGATCTTCATTGACTGCAATCTGACGGTCATTTTCATTAACGAAACAAAATGGTCCAATGACCCACCAGCTGAAAATCACACCAAACAATTATTTTTTGTGAATGAAGTGGTGTTTCTTGAAAAACAAAACGCACCAATAAAGCATATTCTGTTTTTGACGAAGCCATTTAGTCAAAAGTGCGCTTCATCATTTATGATTATTTTGCGATGAAATTGATCATCTTCTTCCAACAGAGTCTAATCCAAGAACGTATGTCGCTTCATATGATCGAGTGGCTTTAGTTCTTGTGTTTAGTTCTTGATCTTATAAGGGTGCAAGCCAAGATCCTTTCGAAAAATTCGCCAAAGTGTCAAGCGATGCCCAATTTTTGAGAACGCCGCCACTGGTTTGATTCGTTTGTGACGAACGCTTGAACGGCAGAAATATTCTCAGCAAGTTTGACCAATCTTTTGTCTCACTGACACAGGAACATCCAGCAGCGAATATTTAGACTAAAATATTTTCACTAGACTATGAATTGCTTGTCTACTGGGACCATATATAATTACGACCAAAAATTGGAATTAACGCTCTTGAAGTTGCGGTGACTGCAACTTCAAGAGCGTTAATTCTAATTTTAACTTGTTACCTCGGAATTTTTGTAGTAAATTTTAATTATTTGTAGACGTTGTTCGTTCGTGTAGTTTATCTTGTTGAAAATGTTGTCTTTACTGAATGTTTTGACACTCACAGTTTAGTTTTTTTTGTTAAAAGGTGCGTTCACAGTGAAAGTTCAACGTTGTCAAGTCTCAAATGGAAAATCCTTTACAACAAATTTTTGTTGGACAATTTTTATAGTTACATTTTGTATGTAGCTATACTTAGACAGCTAATAGATAAATGTAGCCCAATCATTACATTTTTGCTGAAATCTATCCAAGTATACATATAATTTATTACATTTAGTCATAAAAAAACTAAAAATTATCATTGTGTGTGTGAGTGAAATATATTTCTTAACAAAACACAAATTTTACGTATATACTATAAATGTATTAAATATTGCCATAAAAAGTACTCTACTCGATACTTTTGTATAGCAACTTATAGCAACACACTAACACAAACGTAAACATTTTCCCTACATTATTTTGATTTAACCAACAAAATTATGTTGGAAAAGTTGGGGAACTCATTTACTCACTCAACGAAACTATACGTAATTTTTTTGTCACGTTCTGGTTTACCAACAAAAATTTATTGTACAACATTTTTTCATAATGGAATATAGACATTTAACCTTAATTTACTATAGTGTATACCATAGAGAACAAATTAAATAATCATCCTCTTTAGTATAACTGTAAAATTTTTAAGGAGGTCTTTCGTCAATATTTTAAATAATAAATAGAGTTCATCTTTACGACGCCTGATGTAATTCTAATCGTTCCTGAAAATCCGCCATGTTCAATTAATGAACATAAAAGGACTGTGTCTTTTAGTCGATCAAAATATATGTATAACAGTATAATACTGTTCCTGAACATTCTATTTGTGGGTGATTTTTTGTTTATTCTAGACGTTTAATTGACGTTATTAGTTTATTTCAACAGTTGTGTTATTCTTTTGATTTATATTTTTCTCGAATATTAGTATTGAATAAAAATATCCCAGCCAGGTGTTCACATAAGGCATTTTCAATTGTAGCGAACTATCGAAACTAATTGAACCAAAAATGTTTAAGTAAAAAAATAATATATCTATATAAATTTAATTGATTGATTTGATTGACTTGAGTTTTTTAATTTGAATATTCCGCTGTCGTACTACATTCAAAGATGTCTAAGTTGGTTTCAATTAAAGATTTAAAATCTTTAGTGTTTCCGAAGCCAAGTAAAATCTAAGAAGTTTTGCAATGTACAAAACTTACCATATACCAGTATTTAAAATAATTAGTAAGAAAGGTTTGTTAAGGTACGATGGAATAAGATCCGACTTCATTTACCTTATTTTGAAAACATGTAATGTAATGTAATGTAAAACTCAGCAGGCTATGTTATTCAGTTTGTATTTGACAGCCGCTTAATTTTTGATGTTGTTCAAGTGGTTGATCCGACCCTCTTGTCATGTATGTATGTGAGAGGTAAATTTTGATGAATGAGTACGACAGATTGCTTATGACATTTAAGGCATTGATTTAAACGAAAAACAGTTGGCGCTCGCAGTAAACTCGAAGGTTCAGCGGTGCTTCAAGTACTGCGTGAATCCTGCATATTTCATGAAGGATTGAAATATTGTATTTTGTTTAATTAATTTATATTATTTTGTATTATTTTTGAACAAGATAATTTCCTAGAACTGCGTGAAAGTTCTCGGCAATATGCATTGTTGAACATTGTAGAAGTCTTTTAATAAACTTTTTATTGAATTCGTGAAAGAATACCATGCCTTTTCTGTTGCTGAGAGTTTACTTAAATTCATTTCTGAACGAGCTGTTTTCTTGCTTCTAACAAGATCAATCTTTGGCATTACCCACGAATTTTTCCTTTGTCCTTGATTAATCCTTGTTTTTTATTTATTAGGAATATTGAAGGGTGTATATTTTTCATATGATCCACGCCTAACGATAATTTAAAATTAACTGAAAAAGGAGAGGCTATGTTGTTTTTAAATTGGTATACTAGACTATCCTCCGAATAACATAACGTTGATAAACATACAGTGTGCCAATATGTATGCTATGGCAGCAAATGTGTGGAATAGTCTAAACCTTGCACAATATAGTTAGCAGTCATAGAAGAAATGTATAGTGCCATAGATGGCACTCGGAGACGCGGTAAAACATAAATCATTAATTCTAAAGCTTGCTACAAAGCAGTTAGAGGCGTTAACGGAAGCTTGAACTGGTATTGATGTCAATCTATTATAGATACAATGGTTTAACATGCCATTTTGCTTTTCATTTTTCTAATATGTCAAGAGTGTAAATTGTCTGTTTATCGGCTATTAAAACGGATTTTTTAAAATCCCTATAGACCTATTTGGGATAAGTCCCAAAATAAATAAGTAATAAGAATATTAATAATATTCTTTATTACTAGAACTAAGAAGGCACCTGTGGAGCCCCACAAGATGGCGTTTCCTTCGTCGTATAGTTATGCCACTTCTGTTTTAACAATATTTTACTAACGTTTCCTTTGATAATTAAGTACTTTTTTAGTTTGAACATTCCTTAAAATAGATTTATGCTGCTCCGCAGTTCGCGCATTTGTGATCATTTACATTCAATAGTAAGAAGGTTCGCACTACATTTAATTAAATTATTTTTTTTTAAATTTAATCATTTGAGAAATAAATGTGTAAATTTAAATACATTTAGGCTTTGAAATTCAAAAAATTTAAGTTTTAAAAGTAATATTAAATTTAAAATATTTGAATTATGGTTGTCTGAAGTTTTGTTTCAATTTGAGGTTAAAATGTCCTTTAGACAGTCCAAACTCAACATCGAAAAAAATGGGGACATCATACTGATTGGTCATTTTCGCCGTAGTTAGTACGATATTTTTAAAGTTTTAACAACTTCTATTGACAAAAATGTCTACTAGACATGTTTATCTTAATACTCTCAAGAATAAAAGAAGAGTCTATGCGATTAAAAAGTACATTTCCCAATAGACTTGCGCAATGCTGGTGTCTGCGTCTTTTCAAGCGTCTTTCCAATTTTATACGCATTACAACGTACAGTGTAAAACGGTAGAAGGGCCAGCACCCGAACTCTGTAAAAAATAAGATAATGTGTAAACGTGAAAAGTACAGTAGAACATAGAGTCGAACATAGAGTTGGCCTTCGATATATACTCTGGTCAACCGACGGCGGATGTTGTGTCGTTATTTTAATTATTAAGAACTGGATGTTGTGCGAAGCAAAACTCAGTTTCGATCTGATGAGGAATCGTAATAATTTTTATTCGTAAAAGTTAATTGTCATCTCATCAGGCCATGGCGACCGAATGCTATGTGTAATTTTTTTTTTTCTACCTAAAAATATTTAATTGGTTAATATTTAAATAAATTTTCTTAGTTAAGATTCTTAGCCTAAACTTTATCATCTATTATTAATAAGTATTTTAGTATCACATCTATTGTATCTTTATGCTATGTGTGTTATATCTATATGCTATGTGTAAATGGTAATTTACGCTTTATATATATTTATGTACTGTGTAAATGTAGCGTTAGCGAATTATGTGATGTGCACGAAATAACTGAATAATTGATTGTGTTTGTGTAGCGATGGTCGCTACGATTCGTTCTATTAATGTTCCATTTACATTATAATTTGAAATTATTCGACATTTTTTTCGATGATACGATATTATCTTGCACTTTTATGCTGCGTACATAACATCGGCTATCATATGGTTGATTTGATTGGATAATGAGGGAGGATGAAAATTGTAAATAATCAGCCATTGTTATGTACGCACCTTTAAATTATTACTTTTAAGTATTAAGCTGTTTACTTCACACTAAGTAAAAACCTTCTCAATATCCTCCTTAACTTTTTAAGAGTCGCTTGCATCGTTAATTGATCGGAATATTTTAAGAGCACAGCTCTTAAAATATAATGCTTAATGAATGATGTTAGTGATGTCATCAATAAATATCAGGAAGAGATAGGGACCTATATAAGAACCCTGAGGAACTCTAGAATTCACCAGACTTTTCACTAGCAATTTCAATGATTAGGCACATTTCCGTTAAGTACGATTAAACCCATTTGACAAACATTGATAAAAAGCCAAACTTGTCAATTTTCATCAATATCTCTCGATGTTGATTCAGTCACAAGTTTTACTTAAATCAGTGTATATGGTGTCAATTTGCTGATGATTTTCTAAAGTTTTTATAGTGATGCTAGTCAAATATATGTTGGTAAATTCATGTTGATGAAATGATAGATGGCTTAGAACTATTTTCTTGAAAGAATTGCGGACAATGATCTTTCAAATAGTTTAGGTAAAATTGTAGTGGTTGCAATTCCCCGATAGCAGAATATTTCTTTTACCAAATTTGAAAATGGGTGTAAGTTTCGAAACTTTCCATTTAGCAGGGAAAATTCCAGTTGGCAAGGAATTATTAAAGATGTGTTTTAAAGGTTTACATCAGCTAATAATCTAATGATAGACGAAGGAATAGTATCAGGTCCACAGTTACCTCCATGTGATTTAAAGATTACTACAAGGTGAATCTACAGGATTGTAAATGGTTTGAAAAAATGATGAGAACAGGTTTGCTATTTCTTTGGGTTCAGATGAACATGACCCATTCAAATCAAAGTTCTCCTCTTCTGAAAAAATTCCAAAAGTATTTGGGGTTACTTTTAATATTATTTTGAATTTTGATTATGTAATTCTTGAAGTAATATCATTATAGTAAAAATAGAGTTGTTCCTTAATTCCGACAGATTTTAGTTTATCTTCTGAAATGGCTTGGCTAGTCTGCATTTGCAACCCCACTTGAAATGACTTGAAGTGCAAATTGTGCCAAGACATTTTCTAAGAAAATTTCCATTGCAATGTTGGCCGCGGCTATATGCTCCTGCTTGCTCAGCAGGATTGAGTGGGATGTGTGCCAACAACAGACAGGGCACATTGCTTTAGCATCAAGATTGGAATTTGTGTGAATCAGTTGATTCAAATAGAAAAGGGGATAAGATAAATTCCGACCACCAATCCGAAAGAAGAAGATGTAAGCCCCTTTAACGGCTTACATCTAGGTGGAGAGGAAATAAATACCCAATAAAAAACAAAAGAAAAATATAAAAAAAAATTAAAATTAAAAAAATATAAATAAAGACTGACGTATTAAACTACGGTTTTCCCACGGTCCGCCGAACGCCTCGGTGAATCAGACCATTCGTCTTCTTCAAAAACTTAAAAAGAAACGCCCCACCAAAAAAACCTTATTGATAAAATCCAATAATTTATAGTGGGGATGGTCATATACTCGCTAATCAATAAGAATTATTGAGTTAGGTCAGTTAGAAAAAATTATGGCTAAATTGCATAAAGAACAAGTACACTGCACTCATCGTACTTGTTGCTTGACAATTTGCATTTTGTTTTTGTTATGTGTTTAAAATTAACAAACTTACTATTACACGGAAAGTTTGCATTATTACAAAACAAATATAATTTAATTGTTTTGCAATAGACGAAAATACAGTATTTTTAAATATGACCAAATTTGCATAAATGTTTTGGGTTGAGTGGGTTTACCTTGGAGTATCACCCTTTACACTTGGTCTGAATAGATGCGTCACATTTTTTTATATGCATGGTCTTTTCTATTTTTCAGATTAATTAATTAATCATCGTACCATCATGGTCGATGAGTGATTGATGTATGTAGTTTTAGACTTAGAGGTACAAATTGATCAAATCCTTTGAATAATATATCATAGAAATTGTCAATCAATATAAGTTAATCCCCTTATTTCCTCGTCCCAAGTTTTATTATTCAGGGAGCTTTTAAGTCCTTCGATGTTAGCTTTAGCAAAGTTATGTCGTATACCTGAGTCTTGATGGAAATTGCAGTGTTCGTTAATTTCCTCACACGGTGAAGAAGGTAGTATGTATACAGTATAAATGTATTTTTTATTTTTATTGATTGTTATTTTTACACAGGCATGTTCGACTTGACAACAGAACAGTTGATTACTTCGCTGGAAATTGAAGCGGTTATCGCAATTAACACTCCTCCATCCATTAATTATTTGCTCGTTGATGAAGAACTGTTGCATCTCTAGTCGACATAATCACTCGGGAAAAAACTCGTTAAGCTGAGGACGAAACGATGCTTATATTGGGTTGGGGCCTTCTGGTATAATCCGAAAAACCGGCCTTTTTTAAAAATCAAATCTTTGATAAATATTCCATTTGGCCAAAGCTTCCGATTTGATACACCTGCAAAGTATCAAAATGATGAGTGGTCATCTTAAATGATGAGTGGTCACGAGGTATACCATTAATTGGTGTGGGTATCATCTTGATGCAGCTGTTGATATTTGAAATTTCTCTGACAGATAATTTTGAATGACTCCCACAGATAGAAATTTATGCAGTCTGCTTACAAATAGATGTCGTCATGGTTTAATAGTTGTAATTGAAATCAATCGATTTTTATTATCTGAACGAAGCGGTACATCAATTTCTGTTTGCAAATCTGTAGTTTGAATTGGGATTGACTGAACAATAGTAGTCGACGAAGTTTGATCTACAACTTCAATGTTTGCCGACGATGTTTGGTCTTCAACGCCAATATTGATGACGAAACTTGATGCTCAGTTGAGTTAACCTTTACTTTAGAACTGTCTTTTGTTTGCAGCTGATGTATACATTTTAAATTGGATGACGTTTTGGTTTGGGATCGCGTGATACGCCGTTCATCCACGGGATTCTTTAATTCATGAGTAGCATTGAGTATGGTCAGTTCGGCTTTCTGAATTGCTTTAAAAGAGTGGTCCATTTTGCTTTAATATTCACGCAAACATGCAAGACAATCAAGACAAAACCATTGTAAACAAGTTACGCCATGCAATTATTTAATCGCTTTCTTGATATCACTGGAGTATTTGCCAAGTGACTTTTTTAATTTGCCACATTTCAAAATTTTATAACAGTGTGATGATCCTTGGCGGTATTGAGTAATATTTTTTGTTGGTTGTATAATGTGAAAATCGAACTGCAATATGATGAATGTGAATATTTAATTTAAATAAGTTTTTTTAAATGTTTATCAAGTTTGCAAAAAAAAACACTTAATAAGTAAAAACTGTAGTTTTCTTCAGAACAAAGTTACATAGTTGACTAAACGAGTAGAAGTTTGTTAGTACAAATTGATTCCAAAAGAAAATATGGTGGAATTCTGTTAATTGCGTGGTTTTATGCTTTGCCTACATATCTTTATGGTATAATTGTTTCAATATTTACTGTGCAATTAGTAACATTTCATTGGTATTTATTTTGGAAATTCTTGGTATAATTATCCGCAAGTTGAATGATAAATCAATTAAAATTATCTAAAATTATTTAAATTGGACAGAATAATTTAAAAAAAAAATTGTATCGATTGATCATAATCACAAAAACTTATGTTGCAAATCTAATGTAGTACTAAAATATTTGAAAAAAAAAAAACTAAAACAAAACAAAAATTTTAAATCGCTTCTTGTACGGGTATATAACATATTTTTTGTATAATATTGGATTAGTCAGTCGTGCTTAATATAAACTAATACTAAATCATTAAAAAAAACTTCATTAAAGATCTAAAATAAATGGAATTTTATCATACTATGGATATGAGTTGAGTTTAATTTTTTTTTTCATTTTTCAATTTAAAATTTCACCTGTGAACTGCGGTGTATTTAATGAAGTTTTATTTTATTTACTCAAAATATGGATTATATTATGCGGAATCGACAACCCGCAAAGTAATTTTTGCGTTAATGTTGTGAATTAAGAAACTTTTTTATTAGTCTCACTTGAATTGAAGTCAAATACTTAAATTTTTTTTCCATATATTTTGGTACAGATATTTAATAAAATTTATGACAATTAATAATTAATCGTAACTACACTCTTGAGAATTATGATAATTAAATTTAAATAAAAAAAAAAAAAATACAAGATTTATTGAAGAAAATGTTTTTTCTGTTTATCCAATGGTAAGAGATTATATGGTGAATATTTGATGTGAAATAAAAGAAGGTTAGCCGAAATAAAACTTGTCGGTATTCATTTTCTTATTCGTAATAATTTTGATAAACTTGTCTAAATATTAGATGAATATAGATGTTTTTATTTGTTTGTTATAACATATTTCCATAAAAAATACACAAAAGAAAAATGAAAAAACAAATTATCCTCTACTTATTATTTTAATATGCTGGTTCTTTCTGAAATTATGGTTATACAAAATTCGACTGTGTTGTAACAATGAATGCTCTAATTCGGTTTTATTTTTTTTTTAATCTCCAACCTAAAAGTATATGGCTTCTATTAGTCTTGACCATCTGACACTGTTAGCGTTATACTCATCAGTTCTCCTCTCGCTTTTCTTCTTATGTTGTCTAGCTTCACTTAGAAACGTTTACCTTAACAATTTCCTATCCATCGCCAGTTGCGCTTTTTAATTTTATTTTCAATATGTTTACATTATTTGGCAAGAAACATTGTACTAACTAATCTTCTTAGTTATTTGTTATAATCACCTATTATTTTGAGGGATATCTGTGCGTGTGTGTTTTCACCCATACATATACAGGGTTTTCCATTTGGCACTTGACAACTTTGAACTTCCACTGTGAACAAATAACCAAACTGGTAGTGTCAAAACATTCTGTGAAGACAACATTTTCATCATGACGAAGTACACGAACGAACAACGTTTACATATAATTAAAATTTACTACAAAAATGTTGAGTCATTGACTCCAACTTCAAGAGCGTTAATTCCAATTTTTCTTCGTAATTATTATTCCAGTAGACAAGTAATTTATAGTCTAGTGAAAAATTTGAGTCAAAATATTCGCTGTGGGATGTTCCCGTACCAGTGAGGCAAAGGATTGGTCGAAGTGCTAAGAATATAGCTGATGTTCAAGCGTCCATCGCAAACGAACCAACACAGTCGATTCCGCGTCGTTCTCAAGAATTGGGCATCGCTCAGACCACACTTTAGCGAATTTTGCGACAGGACCTTGGCTTGCACCCTTATAAGATCAATTTAACTCAAGAACTAAACTCACTCGATCATAAGAAGCGACATAAGTTCTCGGATTGGAGTCTGGAAATGTTGGAAGAAGATGACCAATTTTTGGTTTTACCAAGATTACCCACTTTTGCCTTCCATAATATTATTTTTATACTAATCACCTTACCTCACCTCACCACGAGAACGATAATACCTAAATATTATTGTGATCACTTCACCTTACATTTTTTAGGTATGGTGGGGTGAGGTGAGAACCATAATAAGGACATTTAAATGAACATTAAAATCGCTTAGTTGCAATATTCGACAAATTGTATAGCGTCAGTTTGCATCAAATAAATATCGATACATGTTAAATTAAAATTCTAAACAAAATGTGTTAAATCAAAAGGTGATGCAAAAAGTATTGATATCAGATATCAATACTTTGATCAATATTATTTCATTGCCGTAATGCATCGCTGGTAAATAGGTTTTGTATCGATTTATTTTATGTTGATAATATATCTAAAATAAATATTAAATTATAATTTTATTTACAACGAACTACCTGGTTCCATAAACAATTGAAACACTTGTATTTTTTAAATAAATGTATATTTATTCAAGTAAGATTAGAAATTCAATAATTCACAGCTAAAAATTAATCTTAATAATTTTTATTCAAAATAAATAACATTCCAATTTTACTCCTAACTAAACCTTTGAAACATTTCACTCTAATATAATAAAGCTTGTCACTTTAGCCATGGTAAAATGTTTTCCAAAACAATATACAGTTGTATTAATTGTAATTGTTTTAATTGTACAATATACAATTAAAACTAATACATACAAACAAGACTTATATTTTTTCCATTAAATTGATAATTGATAAATTAAAAAAGATGTCAATGCTAAATTCCAGAATTTTCATTATTCTATATACATAATAAACTATTATGATACTATAACTATATTATATAAAGCTATTTTAAAACTTCGAAATCGTACTACTTAGCATGGTCCATAAGTTGTCTTGCAGTGTCGGTCCCACTAATAATTTTTGGTTTTTGGATTGACCGATTGAGGTTGAAGCTTTAACAATTCAACGACACAAAATTCAGAAAACCAATTTCTTTATATACACAAAAAAACAAGAAAACTTTTAGTCCTCTTTAGAATGGAGCTTAGTGACTTTTCCTGTCAAAAATTTTAAGCAAAAAAAAATAAAAAAAAATTAAAAAAGACACTATAAACACAAGAGATAGAACAGACTTGATGTTGATTTTGTGTGTTTACTGGTAACAAAAAAGAAAAATCTTTACCATTGATACATTTAACACGATCGAGTAATAAAAGTTGATTGATAGGTTTTTGTGGTTCAACATTTTAAAAGACCAATGAACAAATCATTAAATTTTATGAACTTTAACCCGTAGAAAACAAGTCACTCTCTTCTCCGAAAAGCCATCATCACTGATATCTGCACCTGCATCAATCTATATTGATAGCAAGTATGTCCTTGCTTAATTTTTCAATCATTGAAGGTCACGTTCAAAAATGGAATATGTCTTTTGTACCACTTTGCTTAATGTTGGTAATTTAAAGAACGTGGTGGTCAATCTATAAACCAATTAAATCTTACTGTTTTTCAAATGTGGAAGCTGGCAATTTTATGGCCAAAATTATTGACTCCAAATCGGAGTAGTCTACAATCAGTCAAATTAAATTGACCTTTATCAACGCGGGAGTAATGTGATAGCAGTGACATTCTCACCAGCAGTAAAATAATATACTAACGAATGCGTAAATTGCAATCATTCAGAAATTTTGAAATGATGTAGTTCCAGCCAACGCTGCAAAAGTTCCAG
This sequence comes from Tipula confusa, assembly GCA_963556175.1. NCBI lineage: Eukaryota > Metazoa > Arthropoda > Insecta > Diptera > Tipulidae > Tipula > Tipula confusa. The sequence continues at coordinate 168,455,591 of OY744475.1, read as the reverse complement.
AATAAAGTTATATGAGAAGAATTTGTTACATTTAGAACACCTTACCTACAAGCACCAGCTCCAGCTATCAACTTTTGGAAAGTAAATGCAGCAATTCAAAGACAAGAACCAAAACCTCCTGAAAAGTCACAAACTACAACTCCACAACAGCTGGACTCAACAACAGGAAACATTTTTGCCGAACGCAAGACCCAACTAGAGAAACAGAAGCAGATTTCGAACATCAAAAATATCATAAAAACGCTTGTTAGCATCATCAAATTGACAAAATCAAAGCAGGTAACCACCAAGAACTTAGTTCTACAAGTCATCACCATAGTTTTATTAAGATTACCAGTAAAAAAAATATTAAGAGCCTGTTATGGAACCCTTGTTTCATAATTCCATAAAAACCGGAGTTTGAAAACTTCATCCAAGCCCGTCAACCAAAAGTGATTATATGTTCGAGGAAACACGGAACAAGATAAGAAATTCACTCTATGCGCAGCTACAATATCGGTAATTCCACATTGCAATGAAATTATGTAAGCTACCGGCAAATTGCGTAATATGTGGAAGTTTGCACAGCTCCAGTGAATACAAGCTGGATAAAACCAACATAGAAGGAAAAATGCAACAATTATATGGAGAAGCCGAGTTTTGGAGTACATGCTAATGATTGAGATTAATTTAAGAGTCATGCTGCAACATATGAATACTTTCATGCAGCTAACATCAGAAATGAATTAAGTTAAAACTACAATGGAGTGCCAATGGGCTGGAGCAACATAAAACTAACAACTCTTAATTTGGTCGTCGTACTGGTTTCGCGTAAGACGACATAACTGGCGCTGAAGAACAAATGACGCCATAATTGGCGCTGAACAAATACTGGAAGAACTGATAGAACGGTTACGAGGTAGAGGTTACGAGACTATAAGGGACATTCAAATTACAACTGTAGAAGAACTCCACATTGTAATTACGAAGAATTTCCTGCCTACATACTCAATCGAATTTCTGAGTAGTCGGCTGAACACAGCAAACCAGCAAAGTAGTGAACAGTGTGTCGATTTTGGCAAAAAAGTGAAAAGTTATGCAACGTACTATGAAATAGGCATCAAGTGGAAATATGGTGAAGTGGATGCGATACCAAAACCCTTGCTAGAGACTATTGTGCAGTGTTCACAAAAGGTATTCTGAATCAGTCCATTAAATCTCACCTGCTGATGGCTTACAAAGCAAGTATTGACGGGCTAATACAGACAGCAACGAGACTGGAATCTTGTTTCTCATCGCAGACGTAGTGCACGAGAAGTAACGAGGAAAAATGCCAACTGTGTGACGAAACAGGTCACAATGCAAAGGAGTGTCTCAAGCGGAACACGCAGGTGTCAGAAGTTCGATCTTACCAAGTTTTAAGAAACCATCATGCCGTTCCTCAACGAGTACCAATTTGTCACTTCTGCAAGAAGAGTGGGCATTTCATTGCAGAATGCAGGACGAGGCAGAAGAGCATCAGAGGACAGAGCCAGTTTACACAGTACAGAGACGAAAGGGCACAAGGCAGTAAGCCAGTATTCCGGAGACAGAATCCACCATTTAACCAACAATAATATCACAGCCAGCCGAATTCAACATTTCAGCGGGAACCATTTAAACAGGAGGGAAGGGTAGCAGATAGTAACCAACGGATACCATACGACTGACAAAGACAAGAGAGACAGCACTATCAGAATCAGCAAAGTTCCACAATTCAACACTAAACACAAAAACCAAGGGACTGGGGTATACTGAATAACCACTATCCGAATCCGAAACAATACCAGGCATTCCCATTAACACCAAGCAATACGGCAAGAAAGCCACTACCAGAAGATATGTCAAAGTTGATGGTCAGATGCAAGGATTGCCGATCAACTACGTCCAAGACGAAATGCGGGGAAATTCAGAACACGTATGGAATTATTGCCAAGATGAAACAAACATGGATCCGAGAAACGAGTCCGGACTCTCCGAACCGATGATGTAGGCCTCTCATGAGCGAGTCCCGCCTTAGAAATAAAGATATTGACACCATGCAAGCAGAACAATCATCAATCCTACATAAAAGCCGTCGCAGCAAGTCCGACGCAAAATAGTGTATCATGATAAGATAGCGAACTTCCTTGTCACTGTTCCATGGATAATAATCGCTGTAGAACAATTCTATGTATAAAATTCTCCCAGTCGTGGAGAATCTGGTTTCAATGGCAATTGCTCAATAAAACATCCATCTTGATTTTTTGAATATAGGCTGCCTTAAAATGAGATTCGCAAGTTTCCTCTTCAGCTGTTCAATGGATTTTATCGACCATTTATTTTTGCTCCCAGAATTTTTGAATGGTAGGATCTAGGTTATATTCATCAATGAGAGCCGCATGAAAGCTATGTTGTACGGTTACTTGCCGATTATTACTATCGGTTGCCACTCCCGCAATAACGTATCCAAATATCGTTTCTTGTCGATGACATTTTCCACCAATTGAATTTGTTTTGGTTTCAGGACGTGGAAAAAATAATCTGCTCCTAAAAGAATATCTATTTCATTTTGCACGCTTATAGAAGACAGTTTGATAACTGTTTCATGTTACTGATAATAAATCCATGATTCGCTTTTATCAATAATTTTTAGAAGTACGAACAACGTTACGGTCACACCTTGACACATTTCGAATCGCGAGTAAAGTGTTAAAGTTGTACGCCCCATGGTTGTGACGTTGGAAGTGGCAATTCCTTCTACACGGAGACGGCAACTATTCGGGCTTAGATTTAATCTGCGAACACAAGATTTAGAAATGAATGAAGCTTGTAACTCTTAATCTAAAAGTATCCGAAAAGAACTAATATGTCCAACTCGGGTTTTCACTCTTATACTATAGCAGTTGGAAGGATAGCATTTCCAGTACTGCTTCTATTAATGAGAATTGATTCCTGTGGACGATCACACTTTAAACAATTCAATTTGCTTAAACAATTATTTGCTCTATGTCATTCTGACAAGCAATGAAAATAAAGGTGTAACTTTACTACTAGTTCACGACGATCAGTAGGATTACTCTTAAATTTATCGCAATGACATAAACGAGGGCCTTTGTAGTGTAAACAATTTGTGAGATTAAAAGCTACTGATAGTTTTACACGATTGTTTTTAATTATACTGGATTTCAGCGAACCTTGTTTCGCAGGTACGCATGATTCTAACGCATCACATCTGTCACTTAAATTTAAGTGTTTAAGGTTTTTTAAAGAATTGTTGGGTTTTCACGCTTGTTACGCGGACAAAATGGTTTTTTTGTTCGCGTAACAAGCGTGAATCATATACCCTCAATTTGATTGGACTCTGACTTTTTGGGCTCCTTCTTAACTTCCTAAGTGATTGTAAGGATTTAACATTAAAGTATTTTGTTTCGTATTCGTCCAGTTCTGATTTAATATCATAACTAGCCAATTTATTCTCACATTCCACAAACTCGGAGAATGCTCGCCCTAAATTCTCTTGAATGATTCAAGTCTCATTTCAATCTCAGTTTGCGACATTTTATCAGTGATTCTGTCCGCAAACGTTACCAAACGAGCTACGCTGCGTTTTGCTAAACCTCGTTTAGAAGAAAACTCTTTGGTCTTCCTTTTGGCCATTGCAACAAAAAAAATTATTTTTCCTTTATTTTGGGAAATAAAATAAGTGCATCTACACTAAAATCTCGATAATGATTTCACTGCACCATTGTTTAGGAAGATGAAATACTCTTTCGCAATACAAGTAGTAAATAACTCTTGATCTAAAAACAAATGGACAAACTATACTTGCGCACCATTCAACTCACAGATGACAAAAAATTCCTCTTAGGAATTTAAACTTCAAAAATCACACCGGAATTCAAAAATGAATAATTGTAATAAGATAAAAAGTATATACCCTCGCTCGAATACTTTTCACAAAATGTGTCACCTCGTGTTATCCAAACACCAATGGAAATTGGTAGAAAATACGCTGATGTAAATCCCGTAATTCTTGCTTCACTTGTTCTTAGATTGGATTTCGCCTTACATACAATCTCTTGTTCTGTATCCCTGTATCACTAATATTAACTCGCTTCCCATATCTCAGTTGTGGGTTTATCTTTGCGTGAGTTATGAATTATTATAAGAAAACATATGCTACCGTGTCGCAATTCTCGTGAACATACAGAACTCAACTATATTCAAATTATATACATGAATGTATACAAATAATTTGGCGGGAATATTTTAATGTGTGTGTATGTAAATATTAAGCTCGATACTTGGCGGGAAATTCAAATACTTCTGTAATGAAACAAAATTTATATTTTATATTTTTATTTAGATAACCAAATATTTGTTTTAGTGTTTACATATTGTTGCATGTATTTATTACAGGAAATTCTGATTGACAAAGAAAATCTCAACGATTTATTTTCAATGAATTCTTTATTTTGCTGTTTTAATTTTAGTTGTGAAGCACATAATTAAATGACTAAATCACTACTGAATTAACTATTAATTTTTTGCTTTATATATACGAGTATAGCTATCTTTATATATTTATTATATAGCTATCTCTTGTTTAAATAGAGATATAATTCGGACCGATTCTATTACTAAACTTAATTTATCCCAAGTACAACAAAACTGAAAATCTCGCTCTAGTACAATTTTTTCCACTTTTTGGTCAAAAAATCGGACATATGCGGAAAATAATAATTTCCAACTTTCTACGCTGTATTGTTATGGCGTTACTGAAATTTGTGATATATATGTTATGTTTAAGATGCCTATCAATTGAATTCCATGACTGAATTACGCACCATATAATCTGATCTCCAATATAAACTGCATTTCATTGGTCTGCATCATTTACAATAATTTCACAATCTTGAATAAGCTGGTAATTTTTAATTCTTTTGACTGCTGAAGTTATTTGTTTGGTTTTTATATTTTGGCTTTAACATTACATTTTGGTAATTGAGTGTTTCTGGGTTTTTGAGGTGGTTTACTAAATTTGCTTTTCTGCGTAGTTTTTATTATATATCGTCTATGTTCCGCATATAAAATTAACTTTTTAAAAACCAACTTTTATAATCGGTGTCCTAAAAATGTTGTGAACAAAATAATCATTTTTTTGTGATTATAAAGACTCTGTAAATTCGTATAACATGATGCCAATTTTTTTAACCATTCATCAGTTGGAAAATTATGTAACTCTTTTTGGTTTACATTATCACAACGGATAATACAGAATGGCATCGAACAAGATTTGTCATTTTTATGTTTTCGCTTATTTTATATTAATTTGGTCAGTTCAATACTAGTTCTAGTCAGCCACTTTGTTTTGAAATATTATTGGATCATGGATCGCAATTAAGTCGTCGTGTATGAATGGCGTGTAGCGTGCAATCTGGTCTGATTGAGTTCTTATTCCTATACAATTGGATAAAGTTATTCGAGGAACCAAACAAGATTTGGTCGCAATGAGAGCAGACATAGATTGTAAAATTGAAAATGTCAAGTAATCGGTAGAAAAATCGAAATTAACGTCTGGTAGATTATCTGTAGCGTTAGGGCTCGATTGACGAGAAATTTCTAAGTGCTAATATTATACGGGGACCATTATAACTGCTATTTAGGAAACTGCTATAAGCAAATTTATGCGGATAAACGACAAAAATGAATTTACATAATTTACAAAACAAGTTCTTTTTCCACAAAAATAAAAAATTATTTCATTTTATCAGCTTTTGGAACCTATTCGAAGATTTTTTATATATTCTTATGTATAAGTTTCTAATTCGATTTGCGTTTTTTTGTAGACCAAACTACGTCGCAAATAGAAGCTTTGGTGTATATTTTATTCATTTATGTTATGCGTTTCTAGCATTTATTATTCTCCCCAAGTTATTGCCACCTTTACTTTTTTTTACTTAATAACCTTAGTAAAATTGTATTTTAACTTGACTATTCTAAAGTAAGATATTATTCTTGTTAAAGTCAGTATACATGAGTCTGAGTCAGGTTTGTTGTAGACGAAAAAATATTCAATTGGCGACTGACTGTCATAAAATCGAAATTTATTTTAGTGTTAATGTTTTCATAGTTGTACATTTTTTTTATTGTTTATTAATTTTATTACATTAATTTTATAATTAAATTTGAAAAGTTTTAGTTTTACTAAGGTCGGTAAGAAAAGAGATGATCTTAAAATGTATGTGGCGTACAACACAAATAATATTACCATTGATCATTTTGCACAACATGGTACAGAAACAACCAAGAAATAGCTAGAATTTTTATTACTAAAGTGTTTTTCCAAATAATAATTTTAATCATATATTAATAAAAAAAGTTATTTTGTGAGTGGCGCTACTAAATGTGTTATGATACTCACTTTTATCAATTTTTTAAAAGATAATCTGATTGAGAGAGGAAATATCTAAAAATATTCTATATAATATTTAGACAATATTCGTATTTCAAAAGAGCTAAAAACTGTAATAGTAATCCTACAATAGTAGGCCTCGAAGAATATAGGTCTTAATCCAAAAGTTCGAGCAAATTTGAGCTTTTTCGCATTCAAAATCTGTAATACCAGCCAATCTAGTCCAGCCAATCTAGTAAAATTAAATAGTGTATTGTTTAACGATGGCAAATTTATTCTTTAGCTTCCAATTGAGTCCAGCTGTTCACATTAAAAAAATCAATTAAGTAGAACTAAAACTTTCAAATTATATTTTTTAAATTTTCAAATTAATCTGTTTTTCAAGATCCAATAACACAAATTAATTTTCGTTAATCTATATGTGTATGTACGAGTGCCATCTAAAAATGTTTAAATTATAATTTCACTTTAGAATTATTTAATCATTAAAAATATTTTAATCGGGCAATATTTTCTATTTTCAGATTAAACAATCAAACATGCTTCTATAAATTGGTGTAACAATCATACGTATTCAATAGTTTATTATGGTTGTGGTGAATTTCACAGTAAATTGTTGACAATGGTTTTAAGCACAGAATGGTCACAAGTTGAAGTAATTGATTTACTAAATGATGGTAATGGTCTGGGATTTATGTTAGCGGGTGGCAAAAGTACGGGTGTGATAATAAAGGCTTTAATACCGGGTGGCGTGGCAGAACGTGATGGACGTTTACAGAGCGGTGATCACGTATTACAAATTGGCGATGTTAATTTACGAGGCTTCAGTTCGGAACAAGTTGCAACAGTATTACGACAATGTGGATCACAAGTTCGTTTAATAGTTGCACGACCCGTTGAACCAACATCGCCGGATTATCAAGCGTTGGCTAGTCATGCACCAATAATACCTACAAAGCTATTATCTGATCCGGAAGTTTTGGAACGGCATCTATTACAAAGTGCTGGCTATGCAGATGCCCTACTACATGCTTCTATTAATGAAGCCGATTCAATGATAACACACATCGATATAGTGGCAATTAATGCATTGAATATAGAACGAAATAGTATATCATTAATATCACCTTTGAATTTATCATTACCACCTATAATTGATACATATTTAGAATTACCTGAAACAGAAACGTATGAAGTGGAATTAAGAAAAAATGTGTATGGCCTTGGAATAACGGTGGCTGGCTATGTTTGTGAAGAGGAAGATTTATCAGGAATATTTGTAAAAAGTATAATCGAAGGAAGTGCGGCAGAAATGAGTCGAAGAATTCAAATAAATGATCGGATTGTAGCTGTAGATGGTAAATCATTGTCTGGTGTAACTAATCACCAGGCAGTTGAAATTTTACGTAATACCGGAATCGCTGTAAAATTAACACTCGAAAGATTTTTACGTGGCCGCAAATACGAGCATCTTCAAGTTGCATTGACGGAAACTAAAGCCGAAAATCGAAATATTTCGCTACCACCATCTCCATCAATTACCACACTATCATGGGTACCTGCGAAATCGGATGCCGATTCTATAGTTACCACCGATTGCGGAGATGTTTGTGTGATAGAAGCAGATTTTGCGTCGCACACTACAATCGATTCGAGTGTTTATGCAGGTGAAAATGGTGATAAAATTGATGATGATTCAGATAGTTCAAGTCATAAAAGAAGTGATGGTGATAAAACTCCAACGCATTCACAGGCTCCGAGTCTCGATTCACTTGCTGACATTTGGACAAAAGAATTACCGGAAAGTGATATCATTGTCGCCGAACTTAATAAATTATCTGGATTGGGAATCAGTCTCGAAGGTACTGTAGATGTAGAAGGTGGAATTGAATTGCGACCACATCATTTTATTAGATCAATTTTAAATGAAGGTCCGGTTGGACTAAATGGTTGTTTTAAACCCGGAGATGAATTATTACAAGTGAATCAGCACAAATTACAGGGTCTAAAACATACAGAAGTTGTAAAAATATTAAAAGAACTCCCAATGAAGGTAAAATTAGTGTGTGCTCGTGGTTCATCAGCACCACTGCCCGTTATCAATACATCACAAAATCCAGAAGCGTTTGAGGCTCGTAGTATTTTAGCGGGAGGACTACAAAGCCTTCAAGGTGTGCTGACCAAAGCACAATCCGAAAGTTCATTGTACACTTCAAGTACGGCAACTTTAACTGATCAACAGCGTTCAAAATCGGTTGAACAAATTTCAGGTCTTGCACTCTGGAGCACTGAAATTGTTTATCTTGAAATTGAAAAAACTGATCGTGGCTTTGGTTTTTCAATACTGGACTATCAAGATCCAATCGATCCAGACGGTACTGTTATTGTGGTACGAGGATTAATACCCGGTGGTTCGGCGGAACAAACAAATTTAATATTTCCTGGTGATCGACTTGTTTTTGTAAATGATAAAAATTTAAATGGTTTAACACTTGACCAAGCGGTTAATATTTTAAAATCGATGCCATCTGGCATAGTGAAATTAGGTTTATGTCGTCCTTTATCAACATCAGATAATAATATTACATCACCGGATACACCAACCACATAGCTAGATTTTATAGAAATATTTTTCGAACTGGATTTGTAAGTACTAAACTAATTATTAACATTTTTTTTTATTAAATTTTTACGAATGATAGTTTATTGATAATTTTGTTTAATATACATTTTAAAGTCAGACAAATTAATTTTTTTTATTTCGATCATAATACACATAATTTGAATGAAATTTTTAAAAATTTAATTTGTCTAATAAAGAGTTGTATTTTAACTTAAAAACGTGGAACTACGATTAATCATCTGCATATTACAACTATACAATCTATAATTGTGATGTATTTAATACTTGTGAATTATACACAAAGCTTGCATGTTCTAAAATAACGTACAGAAGAATGACAAGTGATTAGTCTGTTTGCAAGAATACATTACAATAATATTGAAATAATAATTGGGTTGGTAAACTTAAACCTTACCATCAACATTAAAAAAAAATATGCCCGCATATTAATTTTTTCCAGTTGGCCAGAAACAAAAATGTTGTTGAATTGAACGTTTTCAAGAAAAAATTTAAACTATTTTTTATAATTTTCTCATTCATATTTTTTTATTTATTGACGATGGTAAATTATGTAACGTTGGTATCATATTCTAAGTACCTTAAAACCATAAAATTTTATTAGACAAATTAAATATAATCAATAAATTAAAAGAATTGTAATCAATAAAAATAGTAATATCAGAAAAATGTGATCTAATCGTGATAAAGTCTTATTTTTTTAAATAATAATATATAAATAAAATTAAACAAAATTATACGAATATAACAAAAAAATAATTCATAAAATTAAAATATAATCATTTAGGGTCCAGTTTAGTATATAAATTTTCAAAAAACAAAACTATTTAAACTTTTTAATAATAAGAAATATACATAGATTTATATTTTTTTTAGACATAATATAACTATTAAAAAAGCTTTATAACAATCGAAATATAAATAAATATTTAAATTTATCTTAAAAATATAAAATTCATATAGCAAATCACAAAATTCAAAATACATAAAGTTTTTAAATGATAACTGAACAAAAGGGCAGGAATTAATTCAAATTAGTCCAATAAACAAAAAAAAAAAAAACAATAAGTTGTCATTGTGAATTAAATAATTCAAAATGAAAAACAAGCGAATCTATTTATAAAATCTAAAATTAGTCACATTACATATTATAGTTATAATAATAATTACTAATTAAATTATTGTAAATATTTGTATAATTTTGTATCGAAAATACTATTTGTCTTTTAGTTTAAATAAATAAATAAAACACCTTTCTCTTGTAATTATAAATTACGAGTAGAACATTTTCATTGTGATAAAATCATGCAAAATTATTAGAATAATAAATTTAAAAAAAAATAAAAATGTTGATGATTTCAATTAGATATTTTTAATTTATTTTGTAGATACAATTTAAAACTTAATCAATTTTTTAGTCAAACTAAACTATACAATGATAATTTTTTATCTTTTAAAAATATATTTAATTTAATTTAGCTGTATATTAATTAGAATGTAGAAAAAAATAGATTACTCATTTTTTAGTGTGACCTTCCTCTATTATCTAACATTTATTTACGTTTTAAACTCAAACAGCGCGTTTTCGTTAAATAAAACACACTCGTACCTTCTCTCATAAATGGTTCTCACATTATGTTACTAATTTTTTTATATATGCGTAAAGCTCAACCCAACAGCAAAATATACAAACTGCACCCCAAATCAATCAATCTAGCACAATCGACCAATATGTGACCAACAAACATCGAGTGATAATTTTCCAATCTGCTTTTTGGCAACTTTACTGAATGCAAACAAGTTTGCAAACAAACGTATTAACTAACTACACTTATAACAGTAATTTAATGCAAGCAATCCAAAATATTTTTTATTAATACTTAAAACCTTTGTATGTACATTAAGATAGCATAACATTTCTTAGAAAACTAAGAAAATAAAACTAAACATTAAAGTCTTTAACTTCGCATCCCTACTTTGTGAAATTGCTAAATTGCTGTTAAAACGGATTCTTGTTTACTATAAAATACCTTTAGAACATCTACATGCTGTATTTTCCCACCTTCACGATGTTCATCTGACAATTCTTGGGTGACCCATCTGACAATTCTTGGATTAATCAATAGTTTATTTAAAGTCAAAGTTAATGCATGTCAATCCATTACAATTTTAAAACTATTACCATAAAAATATATTAAATCGTCTAACGACTGTTAAATAATAATACCGTTTCAGAGCATGAAATTGGCTCAGATAATTTTATGATATTAATATTTGAATATTATTTCGGACATGCAGTACACGGCGCATTCTAGGGGTCCACTTCCATACAAAAATGTAAGAATTTGTTTAGTTCTAGGTCTTTTTGATTTATAAGTAACACACGAACTGTAACTTTTGACAAATACCTAGAAGTGTATGGTGTAGTCCTTTTTATGTGTTCTCGAAAAATTGTGCTACTATTGTTTGAGTTTTGACAGAACTAGATCGTTGTCTGTTTCTCGCACGATGTTTTGTCAGTACCAATGAACTTATCCCATTTATTGCCTGTGTGTTTATGGCATCTGTTTCATCTAATGCCTCTCGGCGCTCATCTGCTAATGCAACTTTGTTGACCGGTGCTCTTGAGAAATAATTGACAGTCAAATAAACGGTGCACTTTTATCTAATTGTTTGTAATTTTGCCTGCTATTCCGACTAAGCTGGTAGCATATAAAAAGATTATAGGTAATGCTAGATTGAATGGCAATAATACTTGATCACTTCCAACTTCTGCTTTTAATTTGATAAACGCTGCTTCACACTTCGCAGTCCGCCGAAATTGTACTAGATGTGTAATTGCTAACGCATTGTTTATCAATTTTGAATAAATCGTAATTAGGCCCAGAAATTATTGAACTTCGAGAGCGTTTTTCATGTGCATGCGTTTTTCATTGCATACTTGTCTGTTGTATTGAATTTTAAATATTGAGCTTTTTAAAAACAGCCTTCTGAATCAGAATGATTCCGAATCTAATTCAAATTACTCCTAATTCGATATTCCCCTTCACAATTTGCAGTAATCACGATTCTTTCCTCTTTTAGTATAACTTTTATAAATTAATCTAAATTAATTTAAAGAACAAACCTTTTACAAATAAATCTTTTTTCTCGCCTAGGTATTGCCAAAGTTTTTATAATTGTCAAATATTCCTCTATGCCTTAGTCATTTTTCTTGTTTTCTTTTAAACAACTCCTGGCGCTTTAGTGTTATATATTTTCAGGATGAAAATGTTTTGGAAATTCGTATATAAGCTTCTGGTGAGTTATTTTCTTCGTCCATGTTAAAATAAATGTCTCTCTATATATACATATATCAGCATTTTTGAGTTTATTAGCAACCGTCTGATATCCTCTTCCTTTTATAAAAAATTAAATTTTTGAAGCAATACACTCCACTTCGCTCAGGGTTGCCAACTTTTCATTAGGCCATTACCGGAGAATTTTGAATTTTAAACGATTTTGAAAATTTTTAAACGACGAAAAGTATTATTTTTCTTTTCCAACCAGAAATGTTGTCAGTTATTCGTTGACTAATCTAATTTTTCAGATTAACCATTACATCGTGTACATCTGTGCTCGTAAGGTCATTTTTCTAAAAAAAATTAAAACCACTTGCTCCATTATAGCTAAGGAGAGTAAAAATAAGTATAAATATAATTCGGGAATGGTAAGATTTGGCAAATCGTCGCTAATTGCATCTTCTTGGGTTTTTATAAATTTCTAAATGAGGTCATTGCAGTTTGTTTGGTCATCCATCGCCCCTTTTGTTTATAAAATATAATTTAATTGTAGGATAACACAAAATAATTTAATCAATTGCATATGAGAGGCTCATCTAACGGGTATACGGATTTTGTTTACTACTTGTGAAATTTTTAAATAAAAAATCAAAGCAAGTCTTTAGTTCAAGTCTAACTTTTGTATTGCTACAAGAAATTTCTGAATATGTTTTGTTCACATAAGTTTCAATACCATAAGTTAGTTTTTTGCAGATATGCTCTGTTGTGTTATACAATTGCAATTATACTTTTCAAAATATTTCCATTCTGTAATTTCAATTTTTGTAAAACAGAACAATACTCCTTATAATTAACATTTGCATTATCAGCTGTGTATGAAAACACATTATTAATGGATAACACTTATTGGTTCAGCCATTCGATGATATTATGTGGGTGATGGATTCTGAACTTTCATAACCATCGGCGGAAAAATCCAATAATTTATTCTGTATTTCAATTTGTTTTGAGAAAAAACCTCTTGCATAAACAACGTTAAAATGAATAAAAAGGTACAAATTATCACAAATAAAAAAACTGGATAAATTTTTGTGATAATCGAAGACCGGAAATATAACATAAGAACCAGAGACTCCGGGTTAAAATCTCGAGTTGCCAACCCTGACTCCGCTGAATATTTCAGTGATGCGATATTACCAATGTGGGATATTTTCGTTTTAGCTTTTTGAAATATTTATTGAAACTATTTTGACTGACGAATTTTACAAATACGAAAACAGAGTGAGAAGTCTGGTAAAAATGAAACAAGCAATAATATTTTCGGCCATAATAAAAATTATTTTTTAACGTAGTCGCCTTTTAGCTTAATTTTTCGATCCCTTCCGATTAAAACGATTTCTCCAACCCTTCCGAATAGGCGTTTGTTGCATGGATGATCTCCTCATTAGAGCCGAATCCCTTTCCGCCGAGCCATTTCTTGAAGTTCGGAAACAAATAGTCGCAATGGACTAAGTCTGGAAAATACGGCGGATTTGGAAGCAATTCGAAGCGTAATTAATGAATTTTGGCCATGTCAACTACACACGTATGTACCCGTGCATTGTCTTGATGGAAGAGAATTTTTTTCTTCGCCAAATGCGGTCGTTTTTCTTTCAAAACTTCGTTAAAATGGTCCAAAAAGTTGCAGTAATATTCGCCGTTGACTGTTCTCCCTTTTGAAGGTAATCGATGTGGATTATGCCGCGTGCATCCCAAAAAACTGTGCCCATGACCTTGTTGGCCGAAACCGCCTTAGTCTTCTTCGGTGCAGATTCGCCAGAAGAAATCCACTGTGTCGACTGTTCTCCGGTGCATAGTGATGGATCCATGTTTCATCCACAGTTATGAAACAACGCAAAAACTCCTTTTTGTTTCGCTTGAACATCGCTAAACCTGCCTCTGAAGTTATCACACGCGTGTGTTTTTGGTCGATTGTAAGCAAACGCGACAACCAATGCGCAGATAGCCTTTTCATATTCATATGTTCGTGTAATATATTGCGCACATGTTCATCTGAGATGCTTACTATCTCAGCTATCTCGCGCACTTTCACTCTGCCAATCTTTTGGGTGTGGTGACTCCATTTAGGCGTCCTGAACGTTCGGCATCAGTTGTGCTTGTACGACCACAACGAAAATCAGTAAACCACTTGTGAATCATTTTAATCGATGGTGAAGAGTCCCCATAATAATTATCACGCTTTGTTTTGGTTTGCGTAATGGTTTTTCCACGCAAAAAATAATGTTTAATTAACACACGAAATTCCTTTTTTTCCATGTTTGCAAAAAAAAAACAATGGGTTGTCTGTTTTCAATGGCTGTCAAAACTGAACTAAATGACATCTGTCTGAAAATTTTAATTTGTTATTGTAATGTTTTGCCACATACGAGTATTAATCACAATTAAACAATTATTTATTTCAATTACAAGTTACTTTTATTTCTTTACACACGTCCTTACATTTACGCACTCTAGTTCATTCTCTTATACCCGTACATGCGGGTGCGTTCCGCACGTTCGTTTCTATATAATTTCGGGTGCGTTCCATTAGCAATTCAAATACATCACATCCCTCCACTATAGTTAAATCTACATCGTAACAATTTCTTTAAACCTAAATTTAGTATATAATATTATAATCTTTAACATTACTAATTTAATGACGATAACGTATTGGTTTCTGTATTATTCTTCCACTTCTACTTCTGTCGGTGTTTGCCTCTACAGGAACCAAATTTTCGTTACTGTCACCTAACACTATGCTTTCATTACTATTTACTGTACCGCCCTCGTTAGTAATTATTTCGACGTTACTTGCCTCGGGATCAAATTCATCATCTGCGACTTTATTTTCAATGCTTAAATCTCGTTTACTAACATAGACTGCGTAAGGATTCATACATTCTCCACTCCCGGACTTGTACGAGTCATACCTTTGATGTTTTTTAAATGTTTTTTGTCTCTGATCTGATTTATGTGCCTTTTAATCGTGCGTCCTGTTCCTAACTTGACAAGGTATGATCTTGGTCCTAATATTCTTATGATTTCTGCATCAACCCATTTACTATTATTTGGATCTGCATAACTTTTAACTACTACTTTTTGCCCTATCATGTACCTTATGCTTCGCTTACCCTTGAAATTCTTCACTTGTGCCCTCTGCGCCCTTTCAACTGTTTCCTTCTGAGTCGGCGGTTTTAATAAATTTAGCTTTGTTTTCACCTCTCTACCTAACATTAACTTTGCTGGTGTTTCATTTGTCGTGCAATGTTTCGTTGAACGATAATCTATCAGATACCGTTGTAACATTAAATCAATGTCCACCACTTTTTTCTTTCGGTCATGTTCATCTACCATAGCTTTCAATGCACTTTTGATGTACTGGATTTTGTAATTAAAGCCACTTAAAAAATGAGCCCACCGTTGAAATCGACTTGCAGCCATTTGTGGTAACCCTTTACTTTCGCCAAATAGTGTTAACAGCGGTTTATGGACTGTCTTTAACGTAAATTCATTTCCAATTAGATAATGATATAACTTCTTTACAGCCCAATAAATCGCTAAAGCCTCCTTGTCCATGACACTGTAATTTAGCTCGGACCCTGTCAGCGTTCTTGAAATAAACGCGATCGGTCTTTCCTCCCCGTTTGGAAAATTGTGGGATAACACTGCGCCAATTCCTTTATGCGACGCGTCACATGATAGCGTAATTGGAATTGAAGAATCAAAATGTACCAATGTAACCTCCGAAGTGATGTCACTTTTTACTTTCTCAAACGATGTCATACACTCTTTTGACCAACTGAACGGGACCGATTTTTTAAATAAATTATACATCGGATTCATAATAGTGGACAAATTTTTGATAAATTTTCCATAATAATTTATTAGCCCACAGAATGAACGAACCTCTGTCACATTTGTTGGTGGTTTTGCTTTTACCACCGCTTCCACCCTTTCTTTTGTTTTTGTAAGTCCCTGTTCATTTACAATAAATCCCAAATAATTTAAATTGTTCTTAAAGAATAAACATTTGCTCCTATTTAATCTTAACCCTGCCATACTTAATTTTTCAAAAACTTTTCTCAGATTTTCTAGATGTTCTTTCTCACTCGAGCCTGTTATAGCTATGTCATCCACAAATATAGTAACACCTGGAATACCTTGCAACAATTTTTCCATGATACTTTGAAATATGCCACTAGCGGGTTTAATACCATATGGCATTCTGTTCATTTGGAATACTCCTTTATGGGTGCTCCAAGTTACTATTTTTTTACTATCGTCGTCCAATTCCAACTGATTGTACGCACACGCTAAATCCAGTTTAGTGAATTTCTGTCCTCCCCTTAACGAGTTTACGACTTCGTCAATCCTTGGAAGTGGGTGTTTGACATCTTTTATATACTTATTTACCGTTGCCCTATAATCTCCACAAATTCTCAATTTTCCATTTGATTTAACTATTGGAACTAATGGTGTTCCAAAATCTGCTGTTTCAATTGGAGTTATGACTCCCTCATCTTCTAACCACTCTAACTCTTTTTCGACTAGTTGTTTAAAAGCATAAGGTACCTGACGGGGTTTACTAAAAACTGGCTTTGCACCCTCTTCTAACTCCAAATGTATTTTACCAAGTGTATATTTACCCAACCCTTCTTCAAATAAATTATTGAACTCTTTTAAAAGTGAATCTAATTTACTATTCGTTTGAATTACACAAAATCTTTGCAGATTTTCCAGACCTTTTACCGTTGTTAAGTTAATATCAAATAATTTTAGGAAATTACGTCCGACCACCGATGGAATATCGTCTTTTACGACCGCAAACTTGACTTTTTGTTTCATGTCATTGAATTCAACCATTACATCCATGCACCCTAAAACATGCAAATATTGTCCATTTACCGATTGAAGAATTGTATTATCTTTGTAGTACTGTACGTCCGCAAAGTTTCGACTGTATGTATCCCCCGATATGACCGCAATTTTAGCCCCAGTATCAAGTAACATCGAAATTTTCTTCTTATTTACTACAATTTTTACTATATATCGATCATCAGATATCTTTACATTGTTATCCCTAATACTATACACAGTTTCTATTTCGTTTGCACAACCATCCCTATGATGTATATTCAAGTTTAACTTTTCTAGATTTAAACTTTCCTCGTTGTCGCAGACATTGCTTTTCTGATAGTTGTGGCAAACCCTAGCACTATGTCCTATGACATTACAATTCCTACATTTTAATTTAATAAATTTACACATGCTAAAATCGTGGTTTGACAATCCACATTTATAACATTTCCCGTTTCTCTTACTTACGAATTCCGATCTACTGTTGCTTCGTTCCATCCATGGTTGATTATCTCCTCTCCCATAATTTGCTTGATTTTTCTTCGTACTGTTATGGATTGCACACACCTCTGATTTATCCTTTGCTTTTATCTCCATTTTCAACGCAATGGAAATCGCCTTGTCCCACGTCAACGTTTCATCTTCGAAAGCCGTAAAAAAATTTTGTTCTCCATTCCCATTACAAATTGGTTGACCAAATTATGGGGTAGATTATCTCCAAATTTACAATTGCTAGCCAAACCTCTCAATCTTGCCCCGTATTCGTTGATTGACTCATCAATTCTTTTATTTGCCGTAAAAAATATTTTCCTTTCCTTGAAGATGATTAACACTGGCGTGTAGTACTTTACCTTTAATACTTTAATAACTTACATAATACCTTTAATACTTTACATATTTCCTCGTATGTTGTTTCTTTTAATTTTTTTGGTGAAATAGTGTCTCTTACCACTTTCAATACCGTTGTCACTAATAAATTTATCAGCATATCCCGCTGCAATCCTTCATCTACGATTTTGTTGCAAGTTCACCAGACTTACCATTCCGCCGTCGTAGATTAATAAAACACTAAGTTGTTTCACTTGACAAAATTATTTATAAACGCTTTAACTTCTCACACCATGTTATTATATCTTAGTTCTTATAAGTAATATCGATTAAAATAAAACTCGTGCACGTGATGTTTGACTTCAATCATTCAACCATACCGCATATAACAATTTATTTCCTTCTCTTGTTGTCTAGGGTTGGCTCACTTACAGATTATACAATAAATAAACGCTGCTTCGACGATGTTTGATGAACCAGGATACATCGTAAAACGGACACTATGTTGATATTAGGAAACATTCTGACTTAATGGCTTAACTATTTTGCTGAGTACGGTATAGTTATGTTTTATTAGAGTTTATCGAAATAAAAAAAAATAAAAAAATTAAAGTCTTGCTTTAGAGAATCAAAAATTAAATGTACAATCTGAGCACAATTTATCTAAATTTTCATTTAAATATAAATAATTTAGCACCTTACTTAACAAGTTACCACCGACGTTTATTTTTATTTATTTATTTTTTAGTGTTAATTTAAATCGTAATTTACTGTACAATTGCGATTGAAATGAACAATTTTATTTAAAATTTATAGTAACCTTTTATAGTTAAAACATTTCAAAATTTGTAATGGTGTCGACTATAGAATGAGATGTAATGGTCTCTAAAGATTATATAAACTTACAAACCAGATGAGGGCTAGTTTGTAATGCCATAAACCATCTTTAACTAAATTTAATTATTTTAAAATAAAAAATCTAGTAAATTATTTCAATAACTTTAGAATCTCATTTTTTTTAAAGATATATTAAAAATAATTTCATTTCTTAGACGCTTTAATAAAAAATTAATTTAAGTTATAAATAAATTATGTCGGAAACTATTTAAATCGAATGCGACTAAATTATGTAGATGCTAGCATTAAAAAAAACCATCACCATTTGATTACTAATATAATATCACTTAAAATTTAAAATTTTTATTTTTAAAAGTAAATAAATTTAATTCGTAAAAATAAAAATTCGATAATGGTGCTTGAAATAAAAAATAAAATAATAAACAAAATATGTCGACACTAAATAATAAATAAATAAATAGATAAATAAACCATTACGCTTATTGAAATATTGTAAATAATAAATACAAACAGAATAATATTTAAAACTATAACTATATAGAGTTAAAAATTATAGATCAAATATGTAATATAAAATTTAAGTTTACTCGATAAATTTAATTTGATCATAAGCACAAACAAAAAAAAAAACACAACAAAAATTATTATTAAATTAATATTTAATTTTTAATAAAAAAATAAAAATAAAAAATTTTGATTTTAAATCACAAAATTATTTAATAAATAAAAACATTTTGTATAATTAAATAAAATTTTCAAGTTATTAGAACGCAAAAGGTAAGTTTCCAATATATTGAGCAATTTGCGCAGCAGTATTTAAAGCTGGCAAATGCTCAACGGATTTTTCATCATATGATTTCGATCGAGACTGACAGTGAAGAGTGGAGAATCCATCGGCCGAACCAACGTCTTAGCAAATCTAAAAAGTCGGAAATTTACGATTTGACTGATAACCGATTAAAGTAGGACGATGTAGGATAACTGCAAAGGGGATGGGAAACTTTAGTCTCAAAACAGATACAAACAAACAAGTTACAAATATAAGCCTGAACTTGTGAATATGCATAAATATGGGTAAATATGTGCTTTATGGTATCGAGTATGTCAAGCGAACTGTGACAAATCCGCAATAGTTTTTACATACCATTGCTAGACCGTACCGTATCAATAATCTGGCTCTATTGGATTCAATCCAGAGCTAGCCCCGTCGCCAAAAGCCTCCTCGGCGTATCAAATGGTTGCAAAAATCGCTGCATCATCCATCGATCTATGAGGGTCAAACTCTCAGACCCCATAAATGATATCCGTTTTGAATCCGCTTCGGTTCAACCGTTTTCTAAAACACAATACTCCTTTCCGTTCCAACAGTAAAAATATCATGTTTAATGTTCATGCTTCAAAGGATTATATTATCTATCTGTATCCAGTGTGCTTATTACTAAATATCAAAACCCTTTTTATATCAAAAAATCATCAATCTTACTTAATTCAGAAAAGAAATTAAATAATTAAGATTTTCTATAAACATTAAACTAAATTGAGGTTATGTTGTCCGTAAAACAAATGATTTTCCCCCCCCGTTCGTTGTGTTCACTTTTCCGTTTTTTTTTCATAAAAAATGGACAGTACTAAAAAAACTAAAGGTAACTTTTCCGATGTAACGGAATTCTGTCACTCCTTCAAACGTGTAGTCACCACTAAAATTCATTGCGTCTTACTGTGATCATATATTTTGTTTTAGACTCATTGATTTTGAGACTTAACGAAGTAAAAAATCGTACAAGTGGGTCCTGTTGTTCTTTTGCACCATCGTTATTCAGTCCAATCACAGGTACCATCTGCATAATATGTCAAAGCCTGATTGGACTTACGGTACAAGATGGTACCATAAGGTGTTTTAAAGCAAAGAGAGAGTATCGGGGATAGAGTAGCTCTTGGTTGTGCACCACAGCTTATTGCAAAAATTCCTGATAGTTTGTTCTTTACTTTGGCATGACATTGTGATTGGATTACTATCATTTTATACCACCGCATATATTTTTGCAAAATTCCTAGACATTGCAAATCCAATCATAAACTCTCCCGATGGATTAAGTCATAGTCACCTACAACTTTCTCTGTCGGAAGAGTGATTCGTTCTAATATTTTGTAAGCCAGTAATTTGTATGCATTGCAAAGAATGGCAATATACCTAAGTCTCTGAAGGTATGGTGCTGAACCACAGCTTATTGCAAAAATTCCTGATAGTTTGTTCTTTACTTTGGCATGACATTGTGATTGGATTACTATCATTTTATACCACCGCACATATTTTTGCAAAATTCCTAGACATTGCAAACCCAATCATAAACTCTCCCGATGGATTAAGTCATAGTCACCTACAACTTTCTCTGTCGGAAGAGTGATTCGTCCTAATATTATGTAAGCCTGTAATTTGTATGCATTGCAAAGAATGGCAATATACCTAAGTCTCTGAAGGTATGGTGCTGTCCCGTGACTTTTTTGAAGAAGTTACGTAAACTACGCTCATTGCTGGGTTGTTGTACTCTTAAAATTTCAGCCTTCCAACGTAGTCAAATGTAGCTTACGCATACTATTATCGACTACTTTAAAATCCAAACCACTAAACCTGGGGTCCAAGAAAAAATCCAACTCCAAGATTGCGGTCAGTTAAATTTTGGGGTATTCATATTTTCTTTTGGTAATATTTTTATCAATCTGGTTTTTTAAGAATGCGCGATGTCAAGCGAGAGATTCAACTTTTGTTTAGTCGCCTGCTTCGATAAGCCAAGGATGCTGTGTTGGTATGTTAGGGATATCATGCTCGTATATTTTACGAAGCAAGAGATTGCCATCCACATTTTGTTACCCATAAATATTCCAACGATTGTCTGAACTATTTTAAATAAGGTTGGTTGCGGAAAAGCCCACAGAACAAAATGCATTAGTTTTCTGCCGTTTTAGGTTTCACCAACATACGAGTTGATTATGTCGAGTTATGTAAACACATTTCACCTCTGGACACATTTCACGAATAGTCGTCGACATGTCTGTAAAAGATTGCGTGTTTAAAATTGGAGTACTACTAAAATTATACTCCGATAAGAGAACTATACCGGAAATGCACAGTTAGATGGAGTTTTGAAAAGAGTTGAATGACAATCATGATAACTGTAACTAATGCATTCTTTTGTTTATATTACCGTTTGGAATTGTATATGATATGACGACATATTCACTTGGATATGTATTACAGAACTTCGATTGTCTTGTGACAACTAATTCGGATCACTTGAAATAGAGAACCACAAAACAAGAATACATAGCAAATCTGATATAAAGAATGATCAATGTTCACGCTGCAGTAAAGAACAACTACGTGAAGTATTTGTAGATGAAGCTTTACAATACAGAAAGGAAAGTCGCTAAAATTACAACAAAATTGGTAAGGATCTTACAAAAAGCAGCTAAGCGATGTTATATAACAAATTTAATCAAGGCCCAGGGCCAATCCAAAAGTAATGCACATCGCTTGGTTGACATGTAATGATGTTCTTTTGGAACGAACAGCATTAAGGTGCGAGTAATGTGACAATAACTTCTAAGGGACCGTTAAAATCAACGGTAAACTGGCTATTACCATGGAAAATTAGAAAATTTTAACAAAACACTGGAAGAGCTTCTCCGTATAAAAAATATTGACGATCAAATTAATTGTGACGAATGAATTATCAGGCTTATGATGCTTCTTTTTGTGTTTATCCATGCAATGTTTTCTGGGCCCGAAGCAAATCCAACTCGTTCGCGGTTAATTTAACGTCCAACTGTTACACCGTCACCAGCCAAATCGGCAACGCACGAATTACAGGTTCGCTTCTAATATCTATCTGCACATTGTATTCTCCAGTCAGCCTATACTGACATGGAGATGCTTCGGCCCATGGATTCTGCAATACAATAGAAAGACATACTTGTGTTCATCGTCATCACCAATCGCAATCAAGTGATAAAAAAATTACCTTTTCAACCCTTCCCCGTTGGGATTCGAACCCGGTACCTTCCGACCCAAATATTGCAGCTTTAACCACTGCGTGAATTGCTGGGTATTATGCTTCTTTACGTGTACGTTAAAAATCAATAATTCGGTAAGTAACGTAAACTCTTCAAACCCTGATCAATATAGAACGATTATCTTGAAAATATTGCACTTCGATGGCTGAAAGATCTGACACTGTTTTCCAAAACTGTAAGGTACTATAATTTGGTGTCTAATGAAAAATCAACGTTTTGGATATGACTGTACGCCACTGCACAGCTGAACTTACCATAATCTAAATACAACTTAAATATCTTATTGAAGAATGGCCAATTCGTTGAATTTTCATTTATTATTTTTAATTCTACTTAAAATATACATAGGACAAGAAGACACAGGCTTTTTTAGAGTATGTACTCTTAACTACGTGCGTTGTCTTATACGTATGTTACACAATAAAATTAATGTTTATGCTTTATATAAAAAAACATATACATATTGCATACTATTTTCAGAATCGATATCTTTGGATAACGCATGCCATACGAATTAGAACTTAACAATGCTTCACAATATTATGATACGTACAACACGCAAGATAAAAATAAGTTTCCGTAATACTAATTTGGTAGTCTAAAATTACCAGAATATTATACATTTTCGTCTAATCGATTTAACAGACCTTGACGTTTAAAACGTCGAAAGCAAGTAAGTCAACAATAAAATTGTAGAATATTTAAACACAACGACGTTTGTTCTAAAAAAGTATTAGAATTTTATTAGACTCATTATAATAAATTTGTAGTCACAGTGGTCGGGGGTTATTAACAAAACTTAAAATATATATATATATATATATATATATATATATATATATATATATATATATATATATATATATATATATATATATATATATATATATATATAAATGAATTTGTCAAAGTAGTAGCAGCAGGTTGTGGATTATATTACAATTTGTATAAATACATCGGAAAGGTGTAGGTCTAGGTGATTGTAGTCTATAAACAATAGAGTTGAATGTTATTAATATTTATGAGTGATCAAAACATAGATCATAGCAGGTTGCTGCTTCTATAATAATGCGATTTTTTTTTTAATCCACAAAACTATTAAATCGGCAATTTTGTGCTTATCAATAGCCTAATAGGCCAATATAGATGTTCCGTGGGATTAGTTTTTGGTGCTATCTCACATTTAAGGCGACTTCATGACATCGAATATTATGTTAGCATTTTAAATCATACTGTGACGTCATAGTTGTCATTTGTATGAAAATCAATGATATTGTATGATTAAGTTGGCTGTCTGCAAATGTTTTTCATAAAGTTGAAAATATTTTAACTCGTAGGGGCGTGTTTTGTTTAAATTTAATTGATGTGGTTGGTCGAGAGCATGAATTTAATAAGCTAGCATAATATTCGATGTCATGAAGTCGCCTTTAATGACACATACCGTGACTCAGAGTAAGGGTCTTTTCTAATCGTATATTTATATTTGAAACTTATTTTTTGTAGACATACTTAATCGCTGCAATCTTGTTTAATTTGGTCGTTATATATATATATATATATATATATATATATATATATATATATATATATATATATATATATATATATATATATATATATATATATATATATATATATATATATATATATATATAAATATATATATATATATATATATATATATATATATAACCGTTATTTTGCAAAAAAGAGATAGAAAATAAGATATCTTGGTAGGTGACTTATTTGAATAAATGTCTACCCAAATAAGAAAACGATTAGAAAAGGCCCCTAGAGAAATTATCGATATTTACTGAGGGTGAATTATTAATGAACTATGCCCCACGACGTATATGCCAAATGAAGGAACTAATAGTGTTTGTTAATGTCATTCCATTTTTTTTAATTGAGGTTGTGTTTTAGAGTTTTTAGCTTGTGTTTCCTCACTCAAAACTCTACACTGTGATAAAAAAAGTATGAAAAGTCACCACAAAACGACCACCCTATTTGCTATAGTAATTTTATTTATTATCCCGTGTGCTACGCGAAGAGTTTGGCTTTTACTATAGACGGTTTTGCTTTAAAGTTAAACTCATACTGACTAAGTCAACGTTGGGCCGGTGGTATCTCCGTTCTAGCTTTAAGTTGTGGTACGAATCTCTCGAAAAGCTAGGCAGAGGTAAAAGTCAGACGTGCATCACTTAGGCTGGTAAGTAACTTTGGCGCAAGTCATTTTAAGACAAGAAAAAAACATATTATCTGATTTTATGTGTCACCAGCCTAAGTGACACCGCTGACTTTTACTCTACCTATAGCTTTAACTACCTAAGGCTTTAACTAATTTTAGCTCTATCTTAGGCTTAAGCCTTAGTTTTGTAAAAAGCAATAGGAAGGAATAAGAAGACACTAATAGAATGAAGTTTTTCATCGCCATCTCCGCGAGGTAAATACTCTCACCCTAAAATCAAAAAGATGGTATTTTGCCCTTTCTAAGGTTTACACTTTATGAGTAAACAGAAACTATCAAAACGTGTGAAGCCTCCTCACCAAATAATACGGAGCTGAAAGCAAATAAGATCTCCGTATTCTTGGCTACAAACAGGAAACAAATCAAAAATCATTGGAATGTATCAAAATAAAGTTGTAGTTGTCTTTACTACTGAAGATGGACGAAAACTCACAAAGCAAGTAATGAAATTAAAAAATCTCTGTAAAACATCCGATAAAAGGAGTTGCCATCTGTACATTTTACGGAAGGTGACTAAATTGGAAATCCTAACCGTGTAACGACCGTCGTAGGAGCTTGAAATACCATATGGCGCTATGAAAAGCACGTAAATAATGATTTGGCTATTACTTAAACTAACCCGCACTTTGAAGTTGTACAGGATTTGCTTGTTAAAAAATATGAGCCGACTTTGCCATTATATAGTACAAAATTTGTGAGAATATGATTTGTAGAAAATCCACTTTCGAGAGATATAGAGTAGTCATTTAGTCTTGGTTCCTACAAGCGTTCCGAATAACTAACTGAAAACGTCTGGTCTCGTAAGAGCTATCGCATGCAACTTTAATGTTTAACTAAAAATGTTTGCAAATCTGCAGATTGTCCTATTAAACAAAGACAACACACCAATGTCATTTATTAGCAGCAGTTTTCAAAAGTGAGCGAGCCTGGTATATCGGTACCGAATTTCCGGTTGTAGTAGTCGCTTAATACAGTTAGTTGGTGCTGCGAGTTTTTGTATTAATGTCTTATGTGACGCTAATGTGACGATAGATTTTCTATGTACAATACGAAAATTCTAATAGTTAAATATACTACATTATAAATCGAAAGTAAAATAGTTTATTAAAGTAATCATTTCAAGTAAAATAAAATTTCAAATAAAATCAAGTTTATCATTTTAATAAACATATTACGCCTTAGCATTTTAACACACATATACACGTGTACTCTTTGACTGCACACAAGAGATTACCGTTTATAGCCAAATAATTTCCCCAAAATTCCATTTGCCAAAAATCTATTCAATTATCACGTTGTTGTCTTGCAAAAAGAAAACTTTATAATTACATTAAGCATAAGGACAAACTACCGAAACTTGACACTCATAAAAAAGCCTTAAAATTCAAACCTTTTTTGGAAAATGTTTTGAAAATAATTAAAACAAAAAAGGGACATTATTATTTTAGTCTAATTTTAATAGAAGTAATTTGAAATTTTAATAATCTTTCCCAACATAATAATATAGGAGTATAAAAATATGTTTGTGATTTTAACAAATTACGAATACGTATAGATTGGTTCAAAATATAAGAAGATTAAAGTAAAATATCGTTCGGAAAACTATTAACTTTTTTTGTTTTTTATCTATCGGAGTATCGTCCTCCCATTTTGTCAACTACAACTACAAACACTCTATAAATATATTAGTTTATTTATATGTGAATTGATAATGAATGACAAAGTGTCCGAAAAGTTCCAAGAGAAATAATTTGCTTGGAAAAAATTTAAAAATTCATAGCATTACCGAACCTTTCTGGCATTGAACAGTTATGAAATCATTTTGTTTTGTTAAAAGTTAGAAAAATCATTAGTCAACTGACGTATAATTTCAATAAGCTTGTTAGAATGTCTGAAGCTAACTATGGTAAAGAAGCTGTAAACGACTATCTTATACGAGACTTTTTGAACTACTTGTTACGAATTGGGTGCGGTCCGTTTAAGTGTCAAACGAACTGTGAAAAAACCTGGAATGACAAAACGGAGGGTGAGCTAATTGGGTAGAATGTGGTGTTAAGCACTGGGCAAGTCTCTTGAGTACGGATTGGTTCAGGCCTATTTAAACCTAAGATTATTTTATTCATCTAGATATTTCATTAAATTATAATAATTGTCTTAGGTATAGTTCGGTACAATTAGGATTTACTAGTGCAAATACTTCACTTGTGTGTTAACAATATCCGTTTCGTTTACTACCTATAGTTGTATGTTAATTAATGACTACAGTGCAGGAATTGTCATTAGGAATTGACGACTAATTCTGAAATTCGACAAAACTACGTAACGCCGAAACCCAAAGCTGACTATAAAAGTGCTATCATATATAGTTTTTCAGGTATTCTTAATGATTCTAATGAAAACAATAAGTTTGTTTACTTAAAATTATTACGCATCAAAAAATGTTTATGTCTTCCCAATAAAATCTGCCATCGTACTTTTGTAAATGTTTCGGAACTTTTAGAAAACTCGGTATATTTACAAGCAAAATAAATTTAAAACAAAAAGATCTTTTCCAATATTGAATTTATATTATAATTTATAATTTATGTAGAACCTATGTTTGTACACTTTAATGATTGTATAATACATATATAATACAAAACAAAAAAATCCTTTGGTCAAAAATATACAACATGCATATACATAAAAGTATATAAAATGGTGTTTGTGGCACTACAAATTTTCAATAAAATATTTATCGGGACCATTTATGCGATACAATCCAGCAATATTTTGTAAGATCGATAAATTTTTATTATTTTTTATATAATGCAATTGTTGCTGCACTAACGTAGATGTGTTGGTTTAAAAACTTCAATAAAAAAATCCATTTTCAAATTGGTGTAACTCGCGTTGTATTAAATACTTTAGAGAAATGTGCAGAAAGTAAGATACAATCCAGATTCCAATGAGGTCAAACTAAATAGTATTTTACAATTAAACAATATTCTCGACTTATTTATTTGAAAAGTTAAACATACGAAGTATATACCTATACATATATCTGTAGAATTAGTTTATGAATAAATTATCAACAACAAGAAAATGGATACCCAAAAAACATTATCAAATTCCGATGATATTTGTGGATAGCTCATTACGGTACGTCAAATGTCCCATCGCACTTCGAAAACCAGAGGTGTTGAATGATATTACCACTGCAATGAAAGTTTATCGATTGAAACTCGTTCTCAGTTGTTAAAGGCTGTTTTAGTTTTGAAAGCAATCGGTATAATCGTACGCTAGGCTCACCATAAATTAACTACACCATCCTATACATTATCAAAACCTAAATTTACTTCGGTTGATTTTATGTCCACGAAAAAACATATAAAATTATAGATCAACAGACCATGAAGCTTAAAATGGACGAGCAAATTTTTGAGGTAAAATAAACAA
Organism: Tipula confusa; assembly: GCA_963556175.1. Taxonomy (NCBI): domain Eukaryota; kingdom Metazoa; phylum Arthropoda; class Insecta; order Diptera; family Tipulidae; genus Tipula; species Tipula confusa. The sequence continues at coordinate 168,426,912 of OY744475.1, read as the reverse complement.
ACCAGCAATCATTTGAAATGAAGCACCAAGTCAACTTTTAAAACTGGAAAGTAAAACATCTACTCGAACCGCAAATGCAACAACGAATTGCGAAGCTAGAACTAATCGAGACTGCTATGAAAGGTCTGAACTATTTATAACGAGGGATGTACAGGAACGAATTTAATGGTCATAGAAAATGGTCCATTCTGTTGTTACTAAATGTCAGTAAGTAGAATCAGTAAGCAGAATAATTGAGATTGAAGTACTTGACAGATTACATGCACAAAAAAAATTTTAATGTGCAGCTGTAAACCGATGTCCTTCATAATTCCGCAGCGGGAATGTATTGCTTAAGTTCTGGCGGTAGAGCACAAAGCTGCGCATGTCATACAAGCATTAACTTATGAAGAAAACACTCAGGAAACTCGATTTGAGATCCAGACAAATCCATTAAAAAAATTGAAATGCAGTGCATAATATTATTCAGCAGTGAACAGAACAACTTTATAACGGGTACCGCTCAGAACTGGACATTTCAAAATAGGATTTGACAAAACGATATAAGCTACAAAACGAGATATGGTACAAACCTGGATATTTCAAAATCGGATAATTCAAAACGAGATAAGGTACAAAACGAGATATGGTACAACACTGGATATTTCAAAACAGGATATTTCGACATGTGATTTAAACTTAAAATGATTTTTTAGGAAAGTTCTGGAATATGGCCAATTAGGGAGGAGCTCGGCGAGTTCTTAACCGATATTGATGAAATACGATACGTAGGAAGAAAATAGGAATTAAAAATGATTTTTTGGGAAAGTTCTGGAATATGGCCTGTTAGGAAGGAACTCGGCGAGTTCTTAACCGATTATGATGAAATTCGATATGAAACTCGCCGAATTCCTTTCTAATTGACTATATTCCCTAAAAATAATTTTAATTTTAAATCACATGTCGCAATATCCTGTTTTAAAATATCCAGTTTTGTACCATATCTCGTTTTGTACCTAATCTCGTTTTAAAATATCCAGTTTTGAATTATCCAATTTTGTAACATATCTCGTTCTGTACCTTATCTCGTTTTGAATTATCCAATTTTGAAATATCCAGTTTTGTACCATATCTCGTTTTGTACCTTAATCTCGTTTTAAAATATCCAGTTTTGAATTATCCTGTTTCGTAAAATCCAGTTGTAAAATATCCAGTTTCGAACGGTACCCCTTATAACAGCGATCTCCCAACTTGTCGATATGGCTGAGATGTAACACCTTCCATTTTATTTGGTTTTAACCACTTTAAAGGACTTTTTTTTATTTATTAATTTCAATTTGTCTTTTGTGACATTAGCTTTACACAAACTACCTATATGACGGAATATATAGCTTTTCAGTTAAGTTTTTAATATTTTATACTCATTAGACAGTTTCGCAGTTCTAATAACTTTATGGTAATATTTTGGTTATTTAAAGTCACTTTTTGGTCAGGAATTCATAAATTTTGGTCACAATAACTTTGAAATTGAACGGTGGTTAGAACGAAGTCGAAACAAAGGTGTCGCAACCAAATAAATGATTAAAATTTATAAAATGTATTTAAAGTCGGAATCTGGATTATCTTTATAGATTTTGTATGGTTATCAGCCATTAAACAAACAATATTTTTACTGGCCATATTTTTGTTTTTTAAAAGATGGCATTTAGTATACTTTTTTATGTTTTTTTACAAAATAATTTTATAAAATCGAAATTATATGTAAACCGCATGAGTTATTGGGCTAGTAGAAGCACCAATATAACAGTAATATTGTATACGCTAAGGTAAATTATGGTTAAGTTAAACAGATAATTTCATTATTATTTATTAACATAAGATTTTCTAAAAATAATAAATGGCCATCGTATTCATATACAAGTAATACTTATAAAAACGACTCGAAATATATTTAGCTTATGTTAAATAATAATATTCCGCAAACTATCCAACTTGCTAATAACAAGCCGGGACGACCAATAAAATATCCTTTATTACGACTGTTTGCTAAGGTCGTAAGTTAGTCGGATCTCAGTCACAAAATAGTCGTGCAAACTTGTAAATAACTTCGTACCGTCTTAAAATCATTCCCAAACTTTGTCGATACAACATTGTTATCACCAACATATTTTATAGTCGGACTCCCGACTATAAAGCCGGAACCATTAGTCGTTTCAACATTAATTTCGATACGTGTATCCTCGCATTCTTTTAGAACAGAATGATTTTACGCTTAAGCCATGTGTCCACTATAGAGTTTTTTCGGTAGAGAGTAGAGCGTAGAGTGTAAAGACTTTACATGTTGTGTGTACACTATAGCTCGATTCTACAACTCTACCGCTTCCCGTATAGAGTAGCCATAGAGAATTCTTAAGTAGAGCTCTACAGACTGTATACACTTGAGACATATTTTACTCTACGAAAGAGCAAATTAGCATCATACCTGCAATGTTATTTTTTTCCGAACGGTATTATCTTGCACGATAAAATGGCGGGTAGATTTTATTGAATAATTTATGTTTCATACAATTCCAACAATTTAAATATTTAAAAAATAATTAAATTTCAATTACGTGGGCATATACAGCTTTACAGCCGCGAGTTCCACTTAGAGCTTCAGATTGTGGTTGCTACTCAAAGAACAGAATAACATTTGTATCAAATAAGAAAATTGAATTGAACAATACATTGGAAGCGTTCCATAAATCACACTACAGGATTCGAACAGTCTAATCAATTGCAACGTTTTTTGTTTTATCCACAAATTGGAATTACATTTGCCGCGGGATTTTTTTGGTATCGGTGCCATTTTGCGCAATAAAATAGGATAGAAGCATCAATCGACAGAAAAAACAATATTCCCACAATAAAACCAGCCATCAGGATCCCTTTAAATGCCAAAACGTTACACAGCCATTCAGGTCAACCAACTACCGAAACGAACCTGAGGGCAGCGATTAAATACTGCATCCAACTTAAAATACACACCCAGTACCAATTTACTTTTCCCACAGCACGAACCCAAGCCACACTACCAACTGAAACCGGAATACATAACCTAGAAAACTATCAGCCCCAAAAGGCACGACCACTTCCACCAGATGAGAACCCAGTTTAAACATCAAAAAATCAACAGCCTTACCGGCCAATGCCGACCGTTCACCGAGATCACCCACAAGACCCCTCAGACCACTTCCTCACAAGCGGCGATCGCTGCCGGAAGGTCAGCCTAACGAACGATATCACTCACATCCGGTAACGGCGTTCCTGTCAGCGGTGGGGACTAAACCCAACACCGCGGCGTATCCAAACCAATATCTCAACCATTTCCATACGACCAGTGACAAAATAATGAAGCAACAATACCATCGGCCAATCAAATTTCGCAACACACGCACACACTCACACAACACAACCAATGTTATCAATTTACTCACCTTGCACTAAATCACCTTTAACAAAACGCATCAGCTATAGCATCTTACCAGCCTTTCCGTTGTCAACCAAAATTTGAAAAAACAACAAATTACTACAACATTCATGCAACTACACAATTCAACATTTGAATATGCAATCGCGAAACGTGTACAAAATTATAGTGACCAACAATGATTAATAAATCAATAAAGGACACTCCTACTGGACTACCCTTTTAACAATGGGAATATTACAACAACACATGCTACACAACCGCTAACCGTTCGAAAATAAAAGTAGAATCTGTCAATAAACATACTATAAATCGTATAATGAAACAGTCAAAAACGTCTCTATAGAAAGACCAACTATTCAAAAATTTAAAGGGATAAAGCGCCTCTTTGATGTAGTATTGGTTGTGTACATATATAGCGTAAAACAAAAACAAAAAAATATTTTTACTAACACTCATATAGTTAGTTTGTTTATGTTATTTTTGCTTTGTTATTTGTTCTGGTACCAATACTACTTTATTGAGGCGAATATATAGTAGTGTTAGTGTACGTAAAAATGAGTTGGTCTTTCTATATTGAGACGTTTTTGAAACAGTAAAATAATATATATATATATATATATATATATATATATATATATATATATATATATATATATATATAACCAAAAACGTCTTTATAGAAAGACCAACTCATTTTTTCGTACACTAATACTACTATATACTCGCCTCAATAAAGTAGTATTGGTACCAGAACAAATAACAAAGCAAAAATAACATAAAAAACTAACTATATGAGTGTTAGTAAAAATATTTTTTTGTTTTTGTTTTACGATATATATGTACACAACCAATACTACATCAAAGAGGCGCTTTGTCCCTTTGAATTTTTGAATAGTTGTTCTTTTATAGAGACGTTTTTGGTATAACTCTCATTTACATTATAACTCTATATATAATGTAAATGATAAACGATCAAAACCCTCTTTACTACAAGCCGTCTTGTAACTTTCGTTGACACACATCATCATGTATTTTTAAAATGTATTAGTGAAAATATATACTTTAGATGTATTGGTAAATATCAAAACTCCATATAAAATTAATAAAAAAAATTGTAAACGCATGCGCATTATTTGATTTTATTGTTTATTTCTTTTACACAATATTCGCTATCATATCCCGACACGATTTTCTACTTACAATACAATCAAAGTATATATTTTTGTATAGCATGAGTATGCAAACAATACGGCTTGTAGTAAAGAGGGTTTTGTAAACGATGCTCGATTTATACTAATACAAACACATACACAATCTAGAATAAACAACAAACCGGGATAACAAAACGGGAAAACCAAACCGACTTATATACTAACGTATTTTATGTACATGTTTTTATATAGCTACACCTATGTACTTAAAAAATAAAATAAAAATGCACCTTAACAATGATGCATTGATACCTGATCTCTAGGAAACCGACAGATTATATAATCCATTTCACCATCCCAGAACCACACAGACACACACTGATGCGAAAAAAACGAAAAAAAAAACAAACAAAAAACACAACAAAAACAAATAATAAATTTTTTAAATGAAGAGAACGAACAAAACACGTCCGATCTCTTGAACGATCATCGATCGACACTGGAGCAATGCAATGTGCAAATGGATATTTAAAGCGAACCTTTAGTTTTGCGTGCTGGAGTTGGCCAGCGACGGAGTAAAGTAGGACGTTAAGTTAATCATAAAACAGTTGGGAGTACTTTGATCTCAGAAAAGATGGATTAAATCATTAAAAGAAAACAAAACATTTGTCGACGGTGAACTTTTGCAAGTCATGCTTTAATAAATTAGCCGAAGAAAAAATTATAGGTAAAGGTAAAGGGTTATAGAAAAATAGAGAGATCAACACATTAATAAATACCCCGCTTATATAAAAGTCACTATTAGATAAGTGAGTCACTATTTCTTAATATACTATGTGAGGATACTATGAGTCTTGCGTCCATAAGCAAGTACTCGAAAATATTTAAAAGTACCTAAGTTATTTTCAAAATGAAATATATGAATCGATATTTTTCATTGATTTTGAGAAAGATAAAAGACAGGTTGTAGTTTCACAAAAAAACACAACTTATCACAAACTATCCATTTTAACGACGCCTAAGTCATATACAACTAAGAAGATAATACGAATCTTGGTATCAGGAGAACCTCTATATGAAACTTTACAACTTCGATTTGCTTACCAACACCAAATTCACACACATCGGTCTCGTTTTATAAGCGTCAATTATAAGCTTGTGAGCGTATAATCATACTGTTTTCCAGCTTAAGTTAGAACGACTTCATCATTTTGTATAGGGATTGTTATGCGGGCCAAAACAATCAAATCATAAGAGCAGCTGGTAACAAAATTCAATTTGAAGTGGTAGAAATGGCACAAAATCAGTTTTATGATTTCATATTAAAGTTACGATTTACCAAAAATTTTAATACAATATTTGTATTTTAGAGTTTTAAGGTTTTAAGATAACAATATTGTAAATATGACAAATAGTTCGACAAACAGTTATCTGAAAGCTAAGCGTCTGAACTATGTTTCTATCAAAAAATATTTACTGACTTACTTATGGTTTCCACTATAGGATGGATTGCGGGGGAAATTGTTTTTTGGTTACAATTTACAATGCCAAAAGGTAGAACTACTTTCTGGTTGCTAATGCAAATCGCATTTTAATTTTTTGTATGTGTGAGTAAAAAAAATGTTTGTGTATAAATGTTAAAACCTAATGCTATTATTCGAAAAGGCATGCCAAGTGGAAACCTACAGTGAGAGTAATTGTTGAGTTAAGAGTTTCTGTAAATAGTACAAAAACAAAACCATTTCTTAAAAAAATTAGAATTTTAAAAGTTTTGTTTAAATTTGAAACACGTATTAAATAAACACCTAAATAACATTATTTAAAAAAATGTTATCAGCTTTTAAAATAAAAATGTTTATGTTCCAAGATATTTAAGTTTCTTTAATACAAGGTGCTCGTTGAAAGGCTTCTATTTAAACATTTATAACTTGACAAGGAGCTTTAACGTGAGAAGTGATAGAAGTAAAGTCAACTCGTGCGATCAAGGAATCCAACGGTACCATTCATATCAGCCAGTGGGGCGTCCTAAATATATATATATATATATATATATATATATATATATATATATATATATATATATATATATATATGTATATATATATATATATATATATAACGGGTGTTTTTTTATAGGTTCACAACTTTGTGTTTGCAACACTGCTTTATTTGACAACCCATTTAACAGCTGATTGTTGCTTTTTGTTTAGTTTGGTTTGCATTTCATTATAGATAGAATTACACCAGAGCAACGCTTGCAAATTGTTGAAATTTTTTATCAAAACAATGGTTCTGTTCGTCAAACTTATCGTGTACTTCATCCATTTTATGGCGTACATAATCATCCTTCAGAGCGGAAAGAAGCTATAGCCGCTGTAAAGGAAAGCATTGAAGATCTAAATCAATCATTTCGTCGCCGTTTTCAGCAACTGGGGTTGTGTCCTTCCACTTTATAGAAGATTTTACGAAAGTATATCTTGACTTAAAAGTTTTCAAGATTTAAACGACCATCGTATGCGCCGTCAATTCGGATGAGCTGAAGCACAAATTTATGTTGATGTTGAATTTCCATTCAAAATTTTGTTCTTCGATGAAGCCCATTTTTGAGGATAATCCACAAGCTTTTGTCGAAACACCTTTACATCCACACAAAATTACTGTTTGGTGCGCTATATGGCTGGCGGGGTCATTGGTCCATATGTCTTCAAAAACGATGATGGTAAAATGTTACTGCAATGGTGAGCGGTATAGTGACATTATTAGACATTTTTTCGTACCTCGATTAGCTGGCATTAATCTTGCTGACATGTGGTTTCAATAGGACGGAGCCACATGCCACACAGCGCGCTACAGTTGATTTACTCAAAGAAAATTTTGATGAAGGAACAATTTCGCGTAATGGTCGAATCAATTGGCCACCAAGATCGTATGATTTAACCGCATTGAATTATTTTCTTTGGGGTTATGTAAAGTCACTTGCATACGTCGATAAACCAGAGACAATTGAACACCTGGAAATCAACATTGAAAGAGTTATTGGCGAAATACGGCCGCAAATGCTGCGAAAAGTTTGCGAAAATTGGTGTTCCAGATTGCACCTTGTACGCGCCAGCCGTGGCGACCACATGGCCGAAATCATATTTAAACATTAATGTCATAAAATTTTCTATCCAATAAACCCCGTTTCATTGATATTAAAAATATATTTCTTTGTTTTATTATGATTTAAACTTGTGTAACTCTATAAAAAACACCCTTTATATATATATATATATATATATATATATATATATATATATATATATATATATATATATATATATAAAATATATATATATATATATATATATATATATATATATATATATATATATATATATATATATATATATATATATATATATATATATATAATGTGGTTCGTTGTTATCATTAATATGTTAACCCCAATTAAAAGTCAGTAACCATAATACGTTGTCAATACCATAGAAATTTCTTGTCCGGTCTTATTTTCCTGCCAAAAACTAAAGAAAATTTTAACAATGAACTCAATTACTGTGAAACGGTGAAAATTCAATTCTATAGGACAAAAAAGTGCCATATTACAAAAAATAATTTTAATTAGTTACTAAAGTAATTATAATAAATGATTACTCTATCAATATAATATGTGTGTAGCAATAAAAATAATTAATTCATATGTCATCAAAAAATATAACATAATTGAAATCCAAATCAATATTCTGCTGTTTGAGAGTACAATGAAAATAAATAATAAAAAAAAAAAATTATAAAGGGTGTAAAAATTTCTCAAAGAAAATATAACTCTTTAATTCTTCCATTCTTTGCATTTTAATGAAATGCTTTTTTTAAGAATATTATAATTTTCTTTATGATTATGCGATTTTCATTGTATCAAGACAACAACAGCAAGAACTAAAAATTTATATGATGGGAATTAATGATGATTCGATGAAATATGATAAGGTGTTAAAAATTGTTTATAATCGGTGAAGGTTAAAAATAGGTAGGCATCGTTTGTTCACTCGTGCAGAAATCAGGTAAGTTTTTTAATCTTGACTTTCCGAAATCATTAAATGATGTGTTATTTATTGTAAGACTGTTTGACAGGACAAGACTTCCAAGGCAAATAAACTTTTTTTTCTTTTTATTATTTTAATCTCAATTAATTTATTTTAGATTTAAACCAAATGTGTTTTATATACGAGTATAATTAAATCAAGCAATATTTCTACAATGTTCTTTAAAGATTTTGATGTCTACGCAAATTGATTTGTGCATATTATATGTATTGAATTTTCGACATAATTATATTGTTAATTTTTTTAGTAAAGAAATAACAACTTCTTATTCCTATTTGCAAAAAAAATATAATAAAATAATAATTAGGTAACCAATGCTGGGCCGTATCAATAATCATGTACCAGATCGCTTTCAATTAAGGTAATATCTCCATTTAGCACCAATTGGAAACTTCTTTTGCAACAACCTTTAAAATGTTCAATTATGGGACTCTATACTAATAATAAAGACCAATAACAACGCACATTAATGAATATGGCAGTTGGAAAACATTGGAAAGTCTGACCGGTAATTATTGCAACAGCTCCGATTAGTCTAATTCATAAATTCAAAAGATCTCAGAATCGATATACATATTTATATTTTATATTACAGCTGATTATAAATCATAGTAATTATAAATTAGTAATTTTATTTTTATTTGATGAGCAGTAACCCAATGGTGACACCCGTTTGAATTAACATAGTTTATTACATTTCTTTGTAATAATTAAGTACGGCTGGCTAGTTTTCTGCCTTTGGAGTCCTCTTGCTGTACTAGTGGTATTCAACAAACGACATATTATGTCTGCATTTTGGGGCTGAGATTATTCACTGAATGTGTTTGTTTACATGGTTTTGTATTTCTTCGCTGATATTTGTCATGTTTAAGTTCCTATGTAAATTATGGGGTTGATAATGCAACTCAGCACTTTGTTGTGAAAACATTGTATCATTTACTGTAGATTTTATTGGAGATAGAGCTCATCGGGCTCGAAGGACCAAATGTTAGGTTGTATTGGATTTGGATTATCACGGGTGAGGCCCAAACTAATTTATAAACTAACTCAGCTATATAGTTGTTGATTGACTGCCCGATTGTCATATTATTTATTTCTTTCATATTAGAGTAGATACACAACTTAAAATTATTACGTTTACTTTAAATATATGAAATATGCTGATGCATTATAGTTTTGTCAACATAACATTGAACCACATAAAATATTCTGTTGCATATGACCAATGTACATATAAACACATCATTTGCTTATATTATATTAACTTAATAATTTATGTTGCATCGACATTTGCGATCTCGCGATGGTTTTCTTGATATATTGATTTACTAGATTTACTCCCGCTTCCCATAGACCGCCAAAATTTGGAAGTCCTGGTGGATCAGAATGCCACTGTATCTCTTGAAACGACAAATGTTCGAAATATCTTTCGAATGGTGATAGATGGCATGCAGATACTTATTTGCTGCAACAAAATTTGTTGCGATATCGCTATATAATTTACTATACATTTCTCCTTCGTGCTATATGAAGCGTTTGAGGACAGAGAAAAATCCTTCTGATGTCAAATCAGGTGGGGACATTATTATTAGGCGCAAGAGGTGAAGTTCGGGGACTGTCGTAAGACTAACATAAGCGAATGCATTTGCTAAAGATGTTTTCATGATTCAAGAACGAAAGTTAGAGGTTCGAAGGCGATCAGAGACCACCCTAACCATAAACGATGCCAGCTAGCAATTAGATGGAGCTACATATATGGCTATTTCAGTTGCTTTCTGGGAAACCAAAGGTTTTGGGCTCCAGAGGAAGTATGATTGCAACAAAGTTGAAACTTAAAGGAATTGACGGAAGGGCACCACCAGGAGTGGAGCCTGCGGCTAAATTTGACTTAACACGGGGAAACTTACGGTATATATCCTTCGCCTTCGTTGTTAAAAAGATGAAAATAGGGATGTAACTTTCCTAGCTTTTCGATCCTCTTCCCTTAGACATTCAAAAATGTATGGGGATGGCATAATCTATCTCTGGGTGAATGTCTTGATGTTAAGCCCTCGCTTGGTGATAGTAGGCTTTCCATTAGTTAGGTCGCTCAACTAGCATTAAATCAGAAGCACTTGTGGCATTTGTGATTATGTTGTTTTGTAGCTCTTTGGCCTTGAAGAATCAAAAATTGCTTTCTTATAAAAGCAAGAGTTAAATCCACACCTCTATGCAGAGCGCTTTCATAAGCCCAATCGAGGAACTAGCTCGTGATATGGCATTTAGTATCATAGGTTGTTTCATAGGTTGTTTTTCGTTATACTATATAAAATTGAGTGCTACAACCGATCGTATAACTCCATTCTATCCAGAAATAGATGTAAGGACAAAAGTTTTCTTTTACTGCCCACTGAACATCTTTCCTTTAATTTTCTAATATCATCTGCAAAGACAGTAGATTGCGTAACTTTTACAATGATGATTTTTGCCTTTTCTAATTGTTAACTGTCAAAAAACCTTTCCTCTGATTATCCTTAAGACGATTGTCCCAATAGGATCGCCAACAATATGCGACTTTTGACATTTTTATTTCAAAAACAAAAACAGCTGTAAATTAAATATTGTGGGAAAGACCGTCGAATTTATTTGATTCCACAAAGAGGTGACTCTAGGGATAAATTAAGATTTAAAATGGTTAGATGGTACATCTGGGTATATCTAAGGCGAAGCTATGTTGCTTTGGACCAAAACTAGTGGCAGCTCTCCTTATAATTCCGCTGGTAACAAAGCAATAAAGCACCTACTTTGCGTCTGTGCTCTAATGAGTCAATTGATAAAGCAATATTTTTGTCGTTAATCTTATGAATAGCTCTATTTTGAATTCCATCAAAACATTTGTGATTTTGAAGCACCACCCCAGACAAACGTATTAAATTACTTTGAAGCTCATATAAAGTGGAATAAACGGCAAAGATTATCAACCGATTTTTAAGTTTGATATCTAAATCGACAGCTCTTTTGTTGTCTATAAATTGTATCAAAAAAGATTTTAATTTTTTTGCTTCTAAATTAAAAAAAAATATTTTAATTTAAAAATTAAATAATTTTTTGATGGACGATAGTCCATAAAAGTCAAAGTTACTGACCGATTCAAAAGTTTGATATCTTAATCAAAAGCCATGCTACTACGCATAAATATTGATAATGAAAATTATAACATTTGGTTTAAAAAAATAGTTTTTCGGTATGGATACATTTATTATAAACTACTTTGAAGCTCATATAAAGTTGAATAAACGGCAAAGATTATCAACCGATTTTTAAGTTTGATATCTTAATCGACATCTTGGCCAAAAGCTGAAAACCAAAGGTCCATATTGGTTTTAGAATTTGCCTATATAGCAGCAGTTTATTATGTAATGATAGCTCGGAATACCAACCTATAAGCTATTACATTTTTCCGTATTTGATGTTAAGCTCTTCTTTTTTCTTGTTTACGTGCTCTCTCCACTTAAGTTTAGCGTCAAGTGTCATGCTTAGATATTTTGCTGTATTTGCATGTGGAACTTTGCAAAAGCTGTGAGTTGATTATCCAGTTAACTTTTTTGTTGGTGAAGTTTTTGTTGGTGTTAGTGGTTCTTCGCACTTTTCTCGTTGCTTATTCATTGTCACCAATTGCTAAGATTGCAATGTCATCAGCAAATGTTGCCATGTGAGTTTCATCTGTATTTGGAAAATATCTTGTGTATTAGGATATACATATTTGAACCTCCAATATTTATTGAACCTTCAATATAAAAGACACACTACCTTGTGGTACTCTTGCTAATATTTTCGTCAATGAGGAGTATTGATCTTATTTTACCCAAAAAGGTCAATCAGCTATGTAAGATTTTAGAATCTGATAAAACTGCTTTGTTAGATCTCGATGCAGTTTATATGCCAGTCCTCTGTGCCATACTTTATCGAAGGCTTGTGCTAAATCCAAGAAAATACTTGAACATATTATTTTGCTTTCCAGCGCATCTTCAGTTATATCTGTGATTTACAGATATAACTGAAGATGATTATGATATAACTGAAGATGACTGGACCTGTTCTATGGTAGAATATTTTTTTCTGAAACCGAGTTGGTAGGGAGGAATAAGATAGAAGTTTTCGTGAAACGAATAATTTTAACACCTGCTTGAAATTTGATTAGTATTGTGGTGATATTGTAATAAACACTTCATATTTTATATTGCTGGTAGTCAGTCTACGAATTCTAGTAACTTGTAGATTTACACGAAATTTTGGTAAATTTAGTTACTCTGCTGCAACTCGGTAATGAAGGATGATTGTGACCCTGGTTCTATTAAAGAGCATATTAGTTGCATTGCACATCCAATACGAGTAGGTGCCTTTATCAGGGCTATAGCTAACAAAGATACTCCATTATTTATTGCTGAAGTGTTTTTGGCAGTGTGCAGTGAAGTAACGTGTTCGTGTGTAATAACATATTATGATTTCCCATACATACCACGCAGGACTTTTAGGCAGGTTGTTCAACAGGAAGTTTGGAATTTTTGAAGTGGTGTGGCGCTCTTGATACTAAATTGCATACATATGTATTAAATATTTAAATACATACATAAATAAACAATAAAAAACTGTCAAAATCGATTTAATTAAAGTGTCAACATTTGTGTAGTTCCACTATACAATTTCGATACAGTTTAAATAAAACTTGATTGTTTCATATTTTGTCTGTACTATACAATAATATTTTTATAAAGACTTCCCAAAAAACCAATTGTGAATCATATTTTGACGAGGTAATTATCGAACAAGTAGGCCAAGTAGTTTATTAAAACCATTTTCCACTATAAAGAATCGCTAATAGCCTAAGAAGCCATCGATTGATATTGGCAAAGATAGATAGAAAACACTCGAGCAATAAGCGCCTTTTTTTAAAAATACGGTGCTTGAATCTCTATGGGAAGATATGTTGAAGTAATTTTCATTGTATAATATGGCTAGATCTATATTCTGTGCAAAAAGTTAAAATAGCAGACCTAAAACTATATAAGCTAGTTAACTTTATCGAGGCATTTAGGTATAGTATAGGATTCACCGATTAGCGATTAATCAAAACATTAAAAATGAAAACATCTTTTCCGTTTTTATTGGAATACCAACATTAAGTACATATTAAGTATTTTTTAATGTTATTAGTAAATATACTAAAGCTGAAACTATATACATTTTGATAAAACTCAAAAATGAAGTGCAAAATGTATTATCAGACTTTTTGAAATATGCTACTCACATTTTTATTTTTTTTTCAATTTCCTCAATCTCACGTTATATTTAGTGCTTTTCCTTTAATAACATACTCCGTATGTACGTATTCAAACATAAATAGTCGTGTAACATCGAAAATTTCAAAGATATGTTTTATAGATAAAAATAAAAATAAGCATGACTTAACTGATTTTTTTGATTTTGTGTATCGTACTATCATATTATGTCGAAAAACAAAATATTGCAAATAATCAGGTCTATACTTTTACCTACCTTATTCATAGTTCAGACAGCTGTAATTGTTTACGAACGATTTATGTTACGATTTCTTGATACGATGTAACAGTTAAACACTTGTTCGTAAATTGAAAAGAATTTAAAAAATTATTACAAGACGATATCCAAAGTGTAAGCATATCAAATCATAGTTTTTTGAAACTCGGTATTCAACTTATGCTGCGCCATTTAATAATTAACACTTAAAGAATATTAACAAAATGGCTAACATTTAAGAAAAATTATTGTAGGAAGTGTTATCACTATGAAACCCGGAATAGCTTGATGGTGTATATTCACATCTAATAATAAGCGTTCGTCAAATAGAGTAAGATAAAGAGTATCCATTCGTCATATCGCCAAAACTAAATATTTTTTTAGAAAATACTTGATGGTTGGCCCAGTTAAAAAAAAAATTATCCCATAAATTGAAAATTTCCAAAACCCCAAAAATCATGATGATTATTCCATTAAATGATACTGTCAAATGCTACCATAGATCAAAAATTTCCGGAACTCAACAAAGTCATGATGGTTATCTCGTTCAAATTTTGAAATTTATGCCAATAATCGTAAATTTCCAGAATCCACAAAAAAAAAATATGATGACTAAATTCAAACCAAATTTATGTCTAAAATTGTAAATTTCTTTAATCGAGAAAATACACAGTAGATACCCTAAACTATAAAATTTATATCTGAAATCGGAAATTTACAAGATCCAGCAATAAATAACTTATATTACTATAAGGGAAATCGTGGACATTTCCATAGTAAATGCCAACGACAGCAAAACTTCGTTAAATTTTGTTTCGGAGAAAACTTCTAGATGGAATACTAAACGTCTTTAACTAGAACAATAGATGGGGCGCCAGGCAATTTTTTTTCCTCAAAATTTTACAACATTATACCTGTCATTAATGGTAATTTTGTTGTTACTGCAAATCGTCTGAGACGTGAAAATATTTTTTTGTGAATTAAAAGTGTCTTGTATGTTATTTATAAAAACACTCGTAGCTAAGACATAATTATTCATTACTTTAAATGCAAAATATCACAACATAAATATGTTCTCTGTTTTAAATTTATTAAAACGTAAAGATTTATCCTATAGGTTAGCCTATACCTATGGTATATCTATATTTCTCATCAATTTACTTAAGATTGCAAAGCAATATTCGCTGAACAATTGAAATACTTCTGCGGTATTTTGATAAAATACAAACACTTATAGTTTATATTTGAGTTATTTTATAACTTTATAATTTATTAAACACGTTTTTATAAAACATATAAAACACTTTTAAATCACAAAAAAAAATACTTATATTTCAGTTATAACTGAAGTGTTTTTATACCACCAAGCAATTGGACTATTCGAATTGATAGCCAATTTTAGCTAAATTATACATATATTTCCAGTTATAGGTTTACTATTACATTTCTATATTTTATATTGCCTCAAGCGTATACTGAATAAAAGAGCTGATTGTATCGTTATTCTTATAAATATAAGCACATTTACTTCAATAATTTCCAATTCCGATTATACATTTTTTTTTTAAATTATTTTAAATTTTGTTTTCGTTAATAATTCGTTGAACATGAAAAACTGTAGTTAAAAAATACTAGTGCCATCTACTATTTCTACTTTGTTGGCACATAATATCGACGCGATTTCTCTTATAGTAGTATAAGTTATTTGGTCTATTATGAAACTTTTACGATTTTGTAAAGTATGAAATCGTAAAATATTATCTGAGGCGGATTTCCCTATTATGAAACAATATTTTTGATCGTAAATTTTAATGTAATTTTGTATCATTTTTAGAGAAAATAGATAATCCTAGTCCATATTGTCAGTAATTGTCTCTACTTAGTGAAAATAACTGTAATTTACGAGTGTAAAAATAAAAAAAAATTAAATTTGTAAAATTAAAAATCTAAATTAATAAGATATTAATCTAAATAAATACAATAAGCGTATTTTATTGGTCACTGGGATAAGAATAAGAATGAAAAATTTCCCCTTATTCTAATATAAAACCATCAAAAAGTTGGAATGAAAATAATCCAAACGGAATGAAAAGCATGCTATTGTGTTGTAAAATTCCCAATAAAATATGGCTAATATTGTAATGGTAATTAGACGTCTAAAGTTTCAATCACAATGACGCTGCACCGTTACGTTTCGTTAAAATGTCAAAGTAAAAAAAATGAATAGTCCCATATAATTTATAAGAGAAAGCTCAAAGGCAATCACAATGAACTGATAATGAGCGGTCAGTTGATAACCAAATAGATTTTTTTTCAGTTTTTCGCTTCAAACAAAATACGTTTAAACTAAAATTAATTCGATACAAATAAAACATAATTGAATTTGAAAAAAAAAATGGAATTTAAAATTGACAAATTCATTGAAAAAATTAAATAAAATCTGTAATTTTTCAGAAACGGTGCGAACAGTTGGTGTTTAATAATCCGTAAAGTCGGAGACACACGATGGGATACGGTACGGTGTCACTGAGATTGAACCTTAATGCTTTGTGTAGTCTTTTCGTATTTTGATATCCGTCACCTATTATTATAGCAGTCGGATTTTTTGCTTGGGATTTTCGGAAAATACGATTACTCTTTTTTTATTGGTAATAGCGCAAATCTTACGATTTTCGGATTTTACGAAAGAAAAAATCATAGTCTTACACGATTGATTGATTGATTTAGAATGTACGCCCATTCGTATTACGAATGGGCCCACCGTACACACGTTTTACATAAACTTGGAAGGATAAGGCAGGATATTAGTTTAATTATTGAGATTGACCCGGTTACAAATATTATGGCCACCAATAGTTAGTAAATTTTTGTTGGGGTAGGGAAAGGAAAGGAATGTCAGTAATGACAAAATTGATCCGGTTTCCCGGTAGCTAATATTCGAACTACTATTAGCATGAGACAATCACAACTTTACTCAACTGCTCTGCATTCGGGCATCTCTTGTCAGCAACTCCAGTGTGCCACCATTCATCTGTTATCAGCAAAGGTTCCCTGAAATAGGAATCTATTAATTAACTAATTGCTCTTAGCCGTAGGCTATAATAAATTGAATTAATTTTTAATCTGAAATTACAAATTAATTAATTCATAATATTATAATCTAATTTTTGCAAGCCGCAGGCTGTAATCAATTGGATTAGCTTTTGTCTGAAATTTACAATTAATTAATTTATTACATTTATAAAAATATGAAATTATAAAAATTATAAAATAATATAAATTAGATTTTATAAAATTTGATTAAATGTTACAAATAAATTGAATTAACCGCTTTACGACAAATCCGTCATATAATCGCCGAAAATCTAATTTATATACACTTTATTTGACACAAAACTTTAAAATTTATACAATTATATTCTAAAAAAATGTATTAAACATCACTAATCTATTGAATTAACCGCTTTACGACATATAATAAATTGTCGTTTTGTTCGGTTTTCCATACAAGACTGGTTTTGTTCAGCGATAATTTTTGGATTTTTTTTTGCACCCAAAATTGGGTTGGTTTGCTCGGATTTTTCGCACTCACATAAACAAAAATAAAAAAAAATTCTCAACTTCTCATATTTTGTTTTCTTGACAGTTTTAATTTGCCTTTTGGTATTGGTGGACTAAGCAATGAGGCAATTTGTTGTTGGAGAATCCGAAATAAAATGCCTCGTGTAAACACACGGATTAGGAAATTTCAAGGCGGGTCGTATCTTGCGAAATCGTAAAATTTTCATCGGTAATAGACAATTTCTTTGAATTTTTTTTGCTTAACTGGCACATCTTACGCTATCATCCGAAACAAGTGCGGTCATATGCAGATAGCTTCTATGAGGTTGGACTAAATGAACATAAACGACGGGATCCATTTGGACGATTGGCAACTTACCATACCATTTTATGGAAGTCGCTGTCGACGTATTCAACAACTTGGCATCTTCACGATCGAAACCGACAGAGACAAATTGTTAATTCTGCACGGCCCCAGCAGCAATGATAAGTTAACCCTGTTTATTATTTCAACTAACCTTACTTAGTATTCAAACTTTACTTAGAAAATGTACAATAGAATATATAATTTTTATAAAATATGTTTCTTACTTTTTTTATTATTGTTTCAAATTTTCAACCATAATTATTTTAGTCTTACAAATTAATTGAATATAAAAATATCACTCACTAAAAGTTTGACGATACCATTGTAATAGACAAATATTGTTCAATGATCTTTCTTTTTTAAGATTTTGTATGTATCTTTCACTGTTATATAACTTAAGGCAGCAGCTACAGTAGTAAAACCAGTTAAATACCATAAATTATGAAGCATGGGATGATCTGGATAAGAAACGTTGGTTATAAACATATATTTTTTACTTTATTATTTACTTAATTACCTATATAATTCCATATCGGTGCTCCTAAACTACTCGCTACGGCCACCAACTGCACCATAGTATTTACTTTGCTTATAAACGTTGGTGCCAACTGGGCTGTGGCATGTGTAACATCGAAATATCGCGATAATGTTCTCTAAATACACAAAAATGCATATGAATTATAAAATAGTTTTGGTTTTAGGTTAATCTCACCGGTGGAGGAAGACTAATGTAACGAATTACAAAACCAGCTACTATAAGAAAAACATCCCGGAATATCACCACTGCGGTTAACCAAATTGGTAAAAGATTTGTATAACTAAGACATATGCATAGTGATCCTACTAGTAATTTATCTGCCATTGGATCTAGGAACGAACCCATTTTGCTTGCTTGGCTAGGCCAAGTTCGTGCTATATAGCCATCGAGCTATGCAAATTATAAAAATAATTTATAAATGTAAAACACACATGTTAAATTCATCTTTTTACCAAATCACTAATACCAGCTGCAACTAAAAGTCCCATAGCTAATGAAAAATCTCCTTGAATGATCACATAACCTAAATACGGAGCCAATGCAGCCCGACCGACACAGAGTAAATTTGGTATTGTCATAACATTTTCACGTTCAATGACTTCTTCCATTTTTTCCTTAACCTTATCTTTGGTCATTTTGATATCCTTAACCAAACAATTTTTCTTTTCAAGTAGTTGTTCTTTTTTCTTTTCGAGTACGTTTTGTATCATTAGTCGACCCTTAATTTGAACATCATAATTCTCAGCAGTTGATTTATCGCTTTCGATATTATTATTTGAATTTTTATTAAAGGACGACGATGACGTTGAGTAAAAGTGAAAATTAGATAAAATATGCGAATTATATCTAGTATTATTAAAGTTTATATTAAATTTATTATTTAATTCGAATGATATTAAACTGCTTGGAAGAATTCGGCAAGTTTTATGTAATATCCATCGGTTTGCACATAACAGTGGTTTTGGCAAAATTTTGTTGTTGCACCGGGCAATATATTTAATTAATTTTAATTTATTCATATTTATATAATTTAATAGACACTTGTATTTTTAACTTTGACCTCGATTCTGGTATTTAGAAATTTAAATTATATTTAGTTATATCGTAAAGTAGAATTTAATAAAAAAAAAATATGAAATACAAGTTATACGACACTTTAAACACATTGCACTATTATGTAATATGTATTCATTGTTTGACTGTAGCAAAAATAGTTTATTAACATTTTAACTTATTTACATTTTATTTATACATATTATGTCTAAATTATTGTTGTGATATTTAATAAAACTTTTCGATTTGGAGTAAATTCAATTGTCACATTTTTTCAATTAATTTAACTTTTTGAAATGTCAAATTGAAATTGTAATACCCAACGCATGATGCCGTACGTTTAATTGAATTGAACTTTAAAGACTGCATTAAAATTGCGTCGGCTCTTTGATTAATTATAATGTGATAGGACAATTTTTCAATTAGTTCTGCCGATAAACACCAGTTGTATGTTAGGGATAAATACGAGAAATGTAATATTCGTATGAAACATTTACAAAAAAATTTTAGATTACATTTTCTTGATAGTTACCGTAATTTTTTTGCTTGCAAGAGAGTACTAATTAGATATGCAATTTATCTAGTTATAGCGTAAAAGTAATATAACACCACATAATGAAAGTTTTAATATAGAATTTCAAGTTTTTATACAAATAGTTCTTTACTATTTATAATAAACAACAGAAATAAACAAACAGAACATTTAATATGAAACGCAAGTTTTATTTTCTTCAGAACAGAACTACTTGTATAATAACTCAAAATTCTGTATTAAAACTTTCATTATATGATGTTATATCATTATTACGCTATAACTAGATAAATTATATGTATAATTAGTTTACACTTGCAAATAAAAATATACCATCATATTTTTACAACAAAAAAATATAATCTAAAATATACATTTTTAATTCTCTTTTCCGTTTTGACTCGATTACATGGCGAGTATTTATAATAATAAGCATTGGGCCAACAGAAAAAACGATTGAATATTTTTGAATTTAAAATCTTTTTCTTTTTAATAAAAAGGCATTTTGAAATCACTCCCACGAATGTTTTGTTTACATAAATAATATGCTTTATTCTAAAAATGGGTAACTTTACTGTTGAATTGTGGCCTAAAAACAAACGAAATATCCCATATTTTTATTTAAATATATTAATTAAAACTATTTCACTAAAAAAAATTATCCGATTAGTTTAATTTCCTCAAATCCATTTATAATTTTTATGTGCTTCACGTTAGGGTAAACATGTTTTACTATACAAAAATATGACATTTCATTATTTATCCCTCACGGTGTGCATTTTGCAACTAAAACTGTAACTAAAAAATTGCTCTATTCATTATATATACTGAAGTTACATGTTGAACCGAAACGTGAATGACTTAAAACCAACCGAAAAGTCTAAAAGGACGTTGGACGGTTGGTCCAACTTGGTTGGAAATTGGTACGTGTGGATGCATGTTGGTTAAAATCAAATTGGTCGGGCATGTTGGAAATTTCCAACCAACCGACCGACCAACCAACCAAATTGGATCGTGTGTATTGTTGTTGGATGATATTATTTTAGTCTATAGTAAAACATAAGCGAAAACGAGAAAGTAGTCAACATATAAAATATTTTTTGTTGTTAATTTTCTTAAACATACCAACATACCAATTTGGTTGGACCAACCAAATTGGATCGTGTGTAGGGCCTTTAACATGTAAACGGTGACCCGACTGAAATTGTGACTGAAATGGCGACCAAGTCAGACGGTTAACATTACGTTGGTTGAGTCGGTTTTATTTTTTATTTAACATGTAAACTAGAACTGACTGAAATTTAAAATTAAATGAAAGAAAATGTCCGAGTTTAAACAATACAATTTTTTATTGCAGCGCTAAATTTCATTTAAATGGGTGTGTTCACTGCCAAAATATGATGTCGGTGTGGTGTAATGTCAAAAATTTAAAATATACGTCGATGTTAGGGGAAGTGACATTAAACGCAATGAACGACATGTTGTTACTTCAACTAAATTTTATTCTTGTGCTATCATCAATCACAAATATAAAAAAAAAATCCATTTTATAATATTATCGTTTAATCGCTAATATTTAAATAAAAAAATGTGTAAAAAAATGTATCTTTTTGTAACATTTTGTTGCATAGTGAACGCACGCATTATTGTGCACTCAGTGAAGCCGCTTTCATAGAAAAATTCACTTCAGTTGATTCAGTTAATTTTGTTTATTCACGTCTATCGAAAGCGCCTCTAGTTAAAATTTTTTTTTCAAAATTGTTTGACTTTTAGCTTTAGTTCTAAAATGTATCACTAGATGTCAGCCCTTTGCGTCAAAAGGTGAATTGGGTAAAATCGACTTTCAAAACAAATGACTACACCACACCATATTAACTAAACAATTGTTTTGACTGCAATAGTGCAATACGGAATACGGTTTGGATCAAGTTACGATCAAATTAAATTGAAATGTCTGTATCATCAAATTATCCTATGGTAGGATGGGAACTAACATATAAATCAGTGGAAAAGGATATTACTCAAAAGTCTGATTTAATTGTGTTACTAATTCATTGGGTACTCATTTTGGAAAAGGATTTCAAGTGTATCGGCCTAGGGAGTGAGGTATTTATTTCTCTTCGAGAAGGAAATGTGTGAACCAATTTTAACTATTTATAATTTATTATTCAATCAAATTATTAACAATTAATATCTTTTGGTGACGTTTTTTTATTTTGATACACAACGATATCAAAATGTAAAAACGATGTCATTTTCTATTATACAAAATCATTGTACAGGTTGATTCATATAAAAAATAAAAAAAATAAAACTTTCCAGAAATCTTTGACAGACGCTGATAGGGAAAACGCCTCCGATTTATTACCAGATGGTTGGAATCAAAGCAATGTTTATTTAATTCGGTATATTAAAAATGATGTTTTATACGCGTTATCCGGATCCAAATCAAATGATACGTTTATTGTAAATTTTTTGGTAAGTTCCCAAACTCAATGAAATATAAACACAAATAAACAATGTTAATTTTAAATGTATAGCATGTGCAGAGTGAAATTGCAACGAATATTGTAATAAATATTGAAGATTCGGTCAAAGATCTTCGTGGACCTATTACGAAGATCTTTTCTAACCATCCAGAATTGATTGAACGAATTAAGAAAGAACTTATTGATGCCCTGACCGATAAGAAAAGTGAAACCGAGCAACCAAGAAGTGGATCAACACATCAACATCCTTCTAATCATGATATATTACGGATTGGAAATCCATTGCGAAAGTAATTTAAAAATATATAATTCATAAGTATAAACTACATCTTCCAAATTTATTTTCATATTAAAAAGTCCTGGTCGTGACATCGGAGTTGGATATAACGATTTGAATCCAATGTTCAATGGTGGTGGTGGAATGTTGTTTGAAGTTCCGAGTTTCCATCGACCACCATTAGGAATACCAGAGTAGGTTCACTACTAATAACATATTTTAAGACATTTTCTTAAATTTTAAATTGGTTTCTAGTTTTCCTGGACAAATACCAGGTGCAAGATTTGATCCATTTAGCCAACCGGATAATGATCATTTTAGGCCACCGACTGGAAATCGAGGTTACCCAGATTATTCGGGAGGCCATCCAGATTTTATATAATTATGGTAGTATATTTATTTAAATATTATGGGTTATTTCTTGAAATAAATAAATTAAAAATGTATCATGGTTATCCATTATTTATGTTGCAACAATATATTTATCTTGCTTATACATTTCGTAAGCGAAATTCTCAATATTTCCTGGATCGAACTCAACTCCGATATAGTCAATTTCTAAATTGAATGGCCCATCACATCCGTTACGTGAACCTACTGAAAATCCCACACTTGTTATACGATTTGCTGGCATTGGATGCTGCTTATCTTGTATACGACCTTTTGACGATAAAAAGAATTTCGAAAAAGGGATCTGTGAACATTTATAATCCATTAGAATATATTGTAAAATGATTATTTAAATTATTAATTACTCTAGCGACTTGCCAATATGGTCCACCCCTTGTATAAAGTACATAATGGAACACATCGTTCCATGTAATATCAAAGAAGCCCTCGGTTGCGAGATTTATTAAATAATTTCGACCATCGCCTCGCAATCGAATCACTAAGGTGTTGTATTGTGACCAATCTAGGTATGAATCTCGTTTAAATGATTTCTTAAATAGATGAACGTGAAATAATTAAAATCGTTACAAACGTTAAAAACCTATTAACAAATACCCGAGCTCGAACTGTTGTTATATTGCAGTAGCCTGTTTTTTTAATTTTACCATCGACGGGTAATTTTGAATCGACTACACCATGAAAGAGTCCATGTCCACACGGACTGATTTCTAGTTGACCTGAACTATGGCCTTGGTTATGATCCTTATCGGATGTTACAATCCATTTATCAATATCTTGTTGTGTACGAAATTGCCAAGCAACATCGGTCTCGCCGGGTCGGAATACAAGGATAGGGTCACATTTTAATTTTTCACTTACTTCATCCTGCCACATAGATATCTCGTTTTTTAATTCTTTTAGCCCATCTAGTATTAGTTTTTTCTGCGATAATTGATTTTTTTGGCCATAACCTCCTTTTCGATCGCGTTCCCAAAACAAATTATTTACTCGTGTAGTATGAATTAAGTAAAAGTTTACCCTATTATTTAATATTAAATTATTTACATTTTTACTGATCGAAAGCGGAGAGTAAAGCCTTTTATTAGAATAAAATATAATACAGTTTTTAATTAAAATTCGATTGAATATTTTCATTATTATAATTATCTAATTTTTTGGAGTGTTATTGTGTAATTCAAAACATGTCAAATCCATCGACATTTTTAAACTGAATTACTACTGACATCTTTGTTTAAGTAGACTAAACTAATCTACCGGTATAATGCATTTAAAAGAAAAGATTGCCCAATGTACCAAAGTTTATTAAAAATAAACAACAATATTTCGTAATATATCCATAACTCAGTTCTGGGTTAACCTTTGTGTGAGTTGTGTATTATTTTAAGAAAACGTATGCTACCATTTCGCAATTATTGGGAACTCACACTTAACTATATTCAAATTATATACATGCATGTGTTTAAAAATAATTTTGGCGTGAATGTTTTTAATTTGTGTGTGTGTAAATGTCAAGCTCGATATTTGGCGGATAATCATTTATGCAACAAACTTTATATTCTTTTGGTAATCTTATATTTTTTTTTGTGTTTACATATTACATGTAACTATATCACAGAAAATTGTGATTGACAGTTTTAATTCATAGATTTAATTCTTAAATTAAATTAAATATATCTATCTTATTCTTAAATTAAACAGGAATTTTACCTTACTTTGAAATGGCTAAAGTTAATATATTGTTAATCTTGTGGTTGGAGAGTGGACCAGATTCAGTTCGCGCTGATTCTTAATATATTTTAGGAAACCCGTAGTCTTGGTAGTTATTACCTATTATTCTACTTGTGTTCCCAGCACCGTAGTTTCAGCTGGTGCATTTTAAAGGTTTCACATTTTGATTTCTGCATTTTTAGTGACTTGTACTAATACGTTTTCATGTAACTGCTTAATCTGGGCCACTCTTAAAACTAGTTGATTAAGTTAGGTTGTTATGATCGTGGCTCCTTTGCTTCTCCAGACGTGAACTTTGTAGCACACGCGTACCTTCGCCAGTTTCTATCGAAGTTCTTAGACTTCTAGTTCTTAGAATTCGTTCAGTGACTAATTAAATATCAAAGATGAATATCTAAATTGAAGTTTTAAAAAAATCAAAGAAATGCTTCTCATTCATTATAGTGAAAGATGAAATCAGTTAAGTTCATGCACCAAATAATTTGATTACTTTTACTTTAAAACTCAACCAGACGGTTAAAATTAAAGTAAATTTCGCACGTAGCATGCATTACTGTGCCTTAGAAATCAAATTATATTGTTTTGATGGATTTGGTAAAAAACGATAGAAAATCAAAAAAATTAAAATGGCAGCTTGTTCTAGTTATCCTATGACAGGATTGGAGCTCACATATAAATTAGTAGAGAAAGATATTTCACAAAAGTCGGATATTATTATTTTACTAGTTCATTGGTTATTGATTTTAGAAAAAAAGTTTAAATGCGTTGGCTTGGGTAATGAGGTATGAATAAATTATGATATGAGTTATCGATCAGAATATACATTTTCTATGATGGCTTCCCAATGTATAAAATATATTAAAACTTTGTCTAGAAAACTCTTACACAAATCGATAGAGCAAGCGCATCCGACTTATTACCAGATGGTTGGAATCAAAGTGATGTCTATTTAATACGATACATAAAAAATGATGTTCTTTATGTGCTATCTGGGTCAAAGTCAAATGAACAGTTCATAGTCAATTTTTTGGTAAGCTGAACTGTTATACGTATTCACAGGTACATAGTATTTTTTAAATATTTTTTTTAAGTATGTAGAAGGTGAAGTAGCTTCAAATATTGTCATTCATATTGACGATACTATTAAAGACCTGTATCAACCGATTACAAAGATATTTGCTAATCAAAGAGATTTAATTGAACGTATCAAAACCGAACTTATCGATGCCTCCAACGATACGGAGTGTAAACAATCAACATTTGAGCTCATGTAAGTATGTTAGAATTTAACAAAAATAATTCGAAATCTAATTTAAAAATCGTCATTTAGCAGGTCAAACCCATATTCATTTGATAACATGTCAACACCATACTACCCGTTTAATAACATCGACACTGAATATAGCATTGCAACGACTTTCAATCGAACTAGCCATTATGGTCACCAGAGCCGCGGCTTTCCTTATGATCGTTTTCTAGCAAACCACTATCGTACTAATGGTATTAATAGATACAGGTGTCGTTCAGGGCGTTCTCGTTCAAGTCGTTCCCGAGCACACCCGTCTAGTGCAAGACGGCATCGGCGAAACCATTTTCAACACTAACTTATAAACATAATTGACGCGACCCAAATTAAGATTGTTATTCTATTCAAGTAAAGAGAATTAGAGCATTTGATTTACTTCATAAATTTAGAGCAGTTTATCCGAGATGAAGAGGGCCAAAATTAGAAGTGTTTAACTTGTTTGTAATTTGTATAAAAAATTATTGTTTTACCAATAAATAAATAAAAGAACTTAAACAAGTGTTTTAGCAAAGAGGTTCTATGGCCCTAATTTTACACCATTACATGTCAAAGTCAGTTTCCATTTACCATCGACACAGAATCTTTTACATCCCTTCTCTATTGGGACGTATGATTCTTTCATCATTTACGATTTTTTGTTCTAATTCGTTTAGTGGTTCTACTAGCAAGGATAGTTGTTCAGTACGATTGTGTAACAAATTCGAACTGATAAATACTATATTCTCAACTCAAATATAAAAGCGAGTTTTTATTTTTGAGTTGAGTAATATTCGTGGGAGCTTGATTATTGATTATTGTCAGTACTGCTTTTGTACTGAAAATTGGAGGGTTTTACATGAAGTCCTAGCAGAAATAATATTTTTCGCCGAGATAACCGATGTCATATTCATCAAAAATCTTCGTAATTTAAACCTTCGTCCAATATCCGGTGCCATTCAGCTTTTTCACCAAACACCCACTAGACATTACATTGCGGAAACCGAAAAATCCTAAAAAACCTATCACCGTTAAATAGTAAGGATGCATTGTCTGTATTTGAAGAAGTACTTTTAGAAGCAACCATTCCCTGTTTAGTATTAAGCTTAATATCCATCCAATATTTAAGCTAAGGTAATTGAACGGTGATTATATTAGCTCTTACCTGATGAATTTCATCTGATTTGCGGCTCGGAAAAGTTGCTTCTCGAGTTTGTAGCACAGCTGCTCATTGCAATGCTTCTATTTTATGCATATTTTGTGCGTTTTTATTTAAGAGATCCATATATGTAGTTCTACTATCACTCTCGCTGCGTCATTGGAACCAATCCGAAATGCGCAGATTACTTTTACCGTGAGTAGATGATATACGGAAGCTAACATCCGCTAATACGTTATATATTTGCTTCGTTGGACCAAACGACGGATCCATACCTCTACAACTTTTGAATATACAACTTTTCTGGCCCCTGTGGTCGGAGTTAAAGACTTATAATATCCCAAGATATCATTAGAATTTTACCATAGTATTCTTAACTTGTCGTAGGAGGCGACTAAACATGGGTTGGATCGCTGGGTTGATATCCTGCATCATTAAAGAAATATTTTATTAAAAATATCAACAAAACTAAAAATGGATATCACCAAAGTTTAATCAGACCCCCAAAGGCGCCTAGAAGACTCTCTGGTCACTGCATAGGTGCGATAGAAGATTTCGTACAAGTCAGGGATCACAGGAAAACAGCCCTTTCATTTCGACTTTGAAGGTCTGATAAACGAAGATAACAGAACACCACATCAAATTTAACCAATCACCGGACGATGATGTGACCATTTTATGAGAGGTATTGAAAACTTTGAATGTCAGTATCGCCCAGTCAACCCTGTGTATGGTCAAAATAAAACCGAAAAACTCTTTGTTTGGTGAGAAATGCCGTCTTGCTGTCGATCAACAGAATATAGCCCATAAAGTAACGCAAATACATTTATTTAACAATCGCATGGAAGAACTACGACCTCAACGCGGGCCTTGCTATTGTATGTATTGATAAAACAATAAAAGGATACCGGTAAAATGATATAGTTAAAAGATAAAAGGATAAGTTAAGTATATAACGTAAAATGTAGGTTTTTATGTATTTTTGGCAATTTAAAGCATCTGGTTCATTATGAACCCGTTTATAATATTTTACCATTAAAATACACATTTATAAACTAAAAATAATAATTCACCTAAAGTTAGTTCACTGTGAAATTTTGAATTGGTTAAGTTTGAAAATGTCAAAACGCGCGTCGAGTTTGTATTGAAAAATTATTTATTTGCGTTTTGCGCGTCTTTGACATATTGCGCGTCGTGTTTGTTTTGGCCATTAAGAGTACAACAACTCATCAATGAGCACAGTCCACGTAAGTCTTCACGGAGCCTTCGGACTTCAGAATTGAAATTATTCCAACAGAGTGGAAAAAACTTCGTGTTAATATCGATGCGGTACTCGACACTTAGAAGAACCATTCCCCTAGCTGGGTTTGATTGCATGAATCTCGAACTCTCGGTATCTGGAAGGAATACTTTGTGGCATTATTATATTAGCATGGTAAAGTGATGTTTACTATGCATGATGAATAGAAGTATAAGCTTAATGCCCTATCCTTAAGAAAACAGAGGTCAATCAGAGAAACATCTATCATATAAAAAGATCAGAACAGGTTAATCCAACTCTTCGCAGACCGCAGTTAACAACAAAACAACTGTCCAATACTTTAATTTGTATTGAGGAGGACTTACAGATACTAGTGGAAAACGATTCTATTTTATTTTCTTAAAATAATAATGATATACTAGAATTCCACCGACAAACTGTTTCAGCCGCATGGTTTTTTATATTTTTGTTTACCGATTTAGTACCGTAACGTCATCTATTGCTGATTAGATCGTTTTAACCGGTATTTTTCCTATTAGAATAGAATAGCTTAAATATTTTGACATTCCATTTCCATTTGCTTCAGTTGAGGGACGACCACTTTGTAAATAAATTCGAAAAAAAAAATGTGAAAGTCGAATATGTTTTAATTTTAGATAATATCCACGTTGCACAGTAGGTGTACAAATTTATAATTTAAACAATACGTTCAGTCGTTAGCGAAACGTAGTCATTGGATATTGTGTTACCGATTAATATAAGCTGTGTAAATATGGCACCCACAACAATAAATGTAAGTGTTGTTTAATAAAAGTTTTATTTGAGTGTTTAATCGAAATAGTAATGGCATTTTATCAAAATCTTTGTTGTGTGTCGAATTAGTGTGTTATGTGTTATCAATTAAATGTCAAGGCAAACGTTGCAATAATTGTGAGTGTGTGAACGTTCTGCCTTGTATTTTCAAAGATCTTCGAAATATCGACTTCGTGCGAAGTTAATTGTTGTTGACATTGTCGTTTATATAGTATTTGCCATATTTCCGTATTATATTTGATCATATCGCTCAACTTGATAACATAAGTTTTATCATTTTATTAAATTACAATATAATTAAATTGAGG
Organism: Tipula confusa; assembly: GCA_963556175.1. NCBI lineage: Eukaryota > Metazoa > Arthropoda > Insecta > Diptera > Tipulidae > Tipula > Tipula confusa. Next base: position 168,396,893 of record OY744475.1, on the reverse strand, counting down.
TTTGTATTTGATATAAATGTCTTATGATAGCTAATCAATTAAAAACTTTCAGCACTTAAAATCTCAGAGCTTCGTCTGGGTCGATGGTAAATAAATTGAAGCTACTTATTTTTATATTACGGATGAAAAAAAGTAATCATTATAAGATTTCTGGGTTGATAACCGTTTTACTGAAAAAATGAAATTCTAAATGAAATTGTTTCTACAGTCCTATCATCACCAATCGCAATACATAATTGTAAAATTCAGTTCGGTAAATCTCAATCCAAAATATTGAATATGAGCATGTGACGGTGAATGGCAATGGTGTTGAAGAAATAGTTGATCAACTTGTACGATTCTCAGCTTTCGTCGGTTTCAAAGCCTAAGTCCTAAGAGTCTTTAACAAAATATATTATTATAGGTTATAGAGACCCATACCCAGTGGATTTTAGTAATGGTGATCTCACGTTTGAAAAACTGACTGTTGATCCAATACTTCAGATCCCTTGGTACTCATGCAGTATGTGAAAGCGGATATTAAATCAAGTCTTGTCGCTGGCTGGTAATAGGGCTTGGTGTACTTTATGTCCACAACTAAAGTCTAAATATCTTGCAAGAGCCGACTAGCTAAAGTTGTACAGGGTGTTAATCAGACCCGTTGCTATATATGGGTGAAAGTTTTGGACTCTGTGTGAAGTACGACTAGGCTTCAAACATAAGTTGGTCACCGGTGACTTGGAATTTTTTTCACCAAAGGTGAGAATCAAAACTGAACCGTAGCGTAATAATACAGTATCTTAACCGTCCATAAATGCTTCCGATTAATGCAAATACAGTAAGCACATACCAAATTGCCTACATCAATAAATAAAAACATCGGGCTGGTTCGGGTACTTTCTTACATGTCACAATTATGAAATGGTCCTGCAATATGCTCGTTTATTAGTATTACGAACAATTTTGCTTCGAGTAGTTTAAGGGATGATTTGATAAGAAATTTTATATTCGCGTCTGTCGGATGTTTGTGTGGTGTATAATATATTTGACCACCAACTTTTTAAATCTTATCGCTGGCTAGTTTTACTGCTCTAAACTAGATATAAAAACGCTAACTAAACTATTGTATACTGAATATTTTGTTATATATCGAACTTTATGTCTTTCGATTTACATTTACAACAAAAAGAATATATATTATGTTTGCTTAAAGTAACCCAACAACTTTCATTATTTATTCCGCCTTATTTCATCATAAACTAGTTTTTTATAAAATGTCTGTATTTTGGATGGTAAGATTTTTTTATAAGTGTAAACTATTCCCTTGACAAAGACCCGGAGTTATATTTTTATTTTTTTATTTACATAGATACAAACTATTCGAATACTACAGAGACATTAACGTGAATATTTTAAATAGGCATCTAGTTCACAAATTGTCGAAAAAGGTAAAAATTGAGCAGTGAAAATAAAGTTATACAATTTTACAGGTCGTATAGTATGTTTAAGACACTTGCTTAAGGAACCTCGGTCCCGACTACACTTTGTTAAAATTTTCTGTAAAATCTGTGATCATTGATTTTAAGACCAACGGTAGCTAAGAATTATACAATTAGATCACGATTTTTTTAATACTGGTGCTAATATTTCAATTTTACGCTAAGTAAATTCTTACATGACACTAAATGGTATCGAGAACAGATCATCTTCTTGTACACAGGTGTTAATTGCAAAAATTCTCGATAGCTTGTTTTAAAATATAACACAATATTGTGACGGCATTACATAAACGCGCATATTTTTTTGGTAGTCCTAGATATATGAATGTTCTCAAATATCAGAGTTATTTTCTCTAAACTTATTTGTACTAATGTATGCTAATGTTCCTTACTTAAATAAACGGCATAATGCAACTCCGAATATCAAGAGCTTCAAATTAATATAATCAACAGCAGGAGAGCGGGTTATTTTAAAACTCTGTAGGGTGGGTTCTCTATGCAAATCCACAGTCTGAATTGGATTAATTGAATCTACATCATTTGATTTATCATCTGTTGTTGCGGGCGATTGTATAATTAATTCGAACTTCTCTAGAAATTTTTGTTTGATTTTTCCAAATATCTAGAGTCACCTGGGAGGCACTGACAACCGAAGTTTCATATACATTTCATAGAGCGTACACAAAATCACATCGGTGATTGGTTTCCACATTCAACGTCAGTTGAAACGTAAAGTTTTCGTGTGATCCCTGATTTGTACGATAACAGTCAGCGTAGATTTGCAATGACCAATTGATGATAATTGCCGAATACTTACAATTTAAAGTTTTGAGATTTCGAGTCGAGCCAAGTATTTCTTTGGCAATAATTTTAAAGCTATGTATTACAAATTTTTAGAATTATAAATATTAAATTGTTATGCCGTCTATAATCTTGAATAGGCAAAAACTTTAGTTATAAAAATAACCTTAACAATTATTATTAATCAAAAAATGAAAGGTTTGTTTATTTTTCATACTGATAAGATATTTCTAATCAGAACACAGAACATAATTAAATAAAACATATTAAATTGATTAAGCTAATTAACGATGTAGTAAATTGTGTTAGAATTCTTAATAATTTAATCAAAATTCTATCTTTAAAAATACGATAAAAATTTCAATTTGAAATTTAAGTGCTTCTCGATTTTCAATCCTCAAGGAATTACATACTATAAATAAACACTTTCTTAAGTTATCAAAAAATTAGTGTTGTCACCTTCAATAGCGATAAATCACATGCTCTTCCTGCAACTAGGTGTTACCAAGGGTGCATTCAAAAAGCAGCAGCAAATGCAGCGCAATTTGGACTGCAATAACTAGGCTGTGTGGCGCACACCATCTCTAAATTTGAATATTTCAACGTATTTTAACGACACAGGATTTTGTCGAATTTATTCAAATATTTACCAAACCAAAATTTAAATAACTTGTGCCACCGAATTGATTGATGTACTAAATCTATAGAATATACTAAATCTGTAAATTTATTTGAACGAAAAAATTGTCGTCGTTACCGTTGATCGTTTTGTTAACATAGTATGCTTTTTGTATATTTTAAAATGATAGGTGTCGACGCTCGCCGTGAGCATGCTGTCATTTAGGTGTAAGTTTCTTAGGTTAACGCTAACATTTGCAAGTCGCAGAGCTCAATGTCGACGATTATCGTTTGAATTGGCTTGTTTTAGTTGTCTAGACAAATATTACGACCTTATTTTGGATCGAATCCGATAGAGCTGGATCTTTATGAAAAATGTAATCGATTAGAAAGTTATTATATAGCTATATGGATTATACAATACACACCTTTAGTACATAACTCAATTATTTAGTCATTGCTAATTTAACATTGAGTTGCAAAACTGATTTACGTTGAATAATTTATCATTAGGAAGGTTTTGGTGTTTTTGTTTACTGCTTTTGATGTTAGTAATTTTGAATTAAAATGATTAGTTCATTGTCGGTTAAAAGCCTGTAATCCATAATGAGATAAATTTTAGTACACTTAACATAAAAAAGCTGTTTGTAACTTTTCTTGATTACAAAATATTAAATTCATTTAACTATTTTATTTATTACAGGGTGAGCTGACGCTATACGATCCAATTTTACTCACCCGATTGAATTTTCACAATTCACCGGCAAAATTTGATCCATTTATTACCGCTCAAGCACCTGGCGAGCCATGGATGAAAGTACGTCCTTTACAGGAGGGTGATTACGATCGAGGTTTTTTGCAATTGTTATCACAGTTGACATCAGTTGGAAATGTGTCTCGAGCACAATTTTTAAGTAATTTTATCGGTTAATTATTTATGGCATATATAATTTATATTTATTTAAATTTCTAGGTAGATTTGCTCAGATGAGAGCTAGCGGTGATTATTTCGTGACCGTCATTGAAGATACAAGAAAGAATGAAATCATAGGTGCAGCGACTCTTGTCCTAGAGCATAAATTTATACATAATTGTGCTGTGGTAAATATAATTGCAATATACTAATTAATTGAATTGGTTGCTAAATTATTAATTTTAAATATTTTAGAGAGGCCGACTAGAAGATGTTGTTGTTAACACCACATATAGAGGAAAACAATTAGGAAAATTGTAAGAATCACTAATTTAAAATATAAATGTTATTTATTAATAATTTACAATTTTTATTTTATTTTAGAATTGTGGTTACTGTAACACTACTTGCCGATGTTTTAGGTTGCTATAAAATGTCACTCGACTGTAAAGATAAACTTATTCCGTTTTATACAACATTGGGATATGCTTGTGAGCAAGGCAATTCAAATTCAATGAATATACGTTTTAATGAACCAAGCAAAGTAAAACCAAATCAAACTAATGGTACTACACAATTAGGACAAATGTCTATAGACCCATCTTGACAATTAGCCACCAGTGCTGCTTTCCATAAATCAAAATTATAAAAAAAGATATTTTCATGCATCATTATTGCTTGTCGTTTAGTATTCTTTTCTTTTTATATTTTTGATGTGGGAAAATGAAATTTACAAATTAAATTAAATTCGTTAGATACACAAATTTTTGTTAGTTTTCAATGAAATAAAATATTGAATTTTATTTTCGAATGGTAGATTTGACATTTTTTTAAAAACATAGAGATTCAATGTATATGTATTTAACAATGTTGTTTTTATTGCTTTCCTAAATTGTTTTATTGTTTAACCAAATTAATTTGTAGATTTCATTTTTGGCAGCCTGGTATTGTTTGATCTGTTAATAAAAAAAAATATTATAATAATAAAATTATTTTAATATAATAACATTTTTATTTTAGAATTTTTCGCCTTGGGATTTATGGTAGATTAAATTTGTTTTGTCCTGTTTTCAATATAATATATATTTTGTGGTTGTTTGGCTTATACTTAGCCTGTAGGTTTAAGTTTAAAGAGTATTTTTCAAGTTTTAAATTCTATCTAGTATTATTTTATAGATTATAAAATATAATAAATATATTTTTTCTGATTTATTGTAATAATTTAAAAAGTGTATTTTCTAAATTTATTTTTTGCTTCCAAATCTTTCTTCGTCCTATTATGAAATGTGTTCAAAATCTTACAAATTCAAAACCAAGAAGCTTAAAGTAATTGGAGAACTTAGGAAAATTAAGATGTAATAAAGATACAAAAATATATACGCCTATAATAAGAAATAATAATTATAATAAAAAAATATAATAATAATAATAATAATAATAATAATAATCGGTCTGTACAAGCCATTGCTAGCCCGAACCAACAATCTGGCTCCATCGGTTTAAACCCCAAGGTTGATTTTCGTATAGTTCTCTACCTCGAGGAGCCATTGAAGCTCGCAGCGAACTCTGCGACTGCCAAATGGCTCTTCCCTCGGAGATTTTTGAACCATCTGTTTAGGATCGACTCGCAGAACCTGTCATTGTACTTGACATGAACGACATCAGAAATTTTTTCCAAATTTCAGATCCCGTGGTTGAAGAAAACTGGGTAAGTGGCGTCATCGTTTCGTTTGAAGCCATATAACATACGTATGTCTCTTCGAATGGCATCAGTCCTCTCTCTTACTCATCCGGGCTTAAATCTCACATCCGTATTCAAGATATTGGGTCTGATGATCACCTTGTGCAATTTGAGCTTATCGGCATTTACAATGTATTTAGAGTTATGGGTATACAAAGCATGACTGCCATCGGAAAGACGCCCTCATGTTCCTTCTCACACAATTATCATAAATGTGGTCACCACTACTAAAATTCATTACGTCTTGGTCTCTAAAATCTGTGATTATATATATTAGACTCAATGATTTTGAAACCAATCGAGCCGTAAATCGTTCAAGTGGAGATCCAGTGGTTCTTTAACACGGTTGTCGGTCTGTCCAATCATACAGATATCATATGCATATGGCCGAAAAATGGTGGTGTTTGCTAAAACTCGTGATAGTTTCTACTTTGACCCAGCATTTCGACTGCATTACTGTTATATTACATATCGCAAAGCAAACCATAAATTCTCCTGATGGATTGAGTCACGCTAAAGCCTTTAACGCTAAAACAATAACAAACATTTTTAATAGAGAAAAAGTGCCTCGACCATTGTTCCGCGTAGAGTTGGAAGTAGAAAGTAAAAAAACAAAAGAAAAGCATGGAATATATAGCTTGAAATCTCTCCTGCTTAGAAGAATCTCAGTAGAGGAACTCATTAAAAGAACTGGGCCAATACAGTGTATTAAATGCCAAGAATACGAATAGTAAAGCTTATAGTTCGTTGAGTGATGTCTATGTTATCTTCGGGGAACTACATAGTTCCAAGTAATGCAGCAAACACAAAGCCGATACTTCTGTGAAAAGATGTAGCAACTGTGGAAAAAATCATACGGCAAATTATAGAGAGTACCCAATATACAGTAAAACGAAGAATTACTCCAAGGCAGCGAGAAGAGCAGCGTATGCTTAAAATGTACTCGACCGAGAGAAAAGAAATGTATCCAGAAGTTTCGCCCAACAACATTCAAGGTGGAAATCAGAATTCAACCGTAAACAGTAAGGTACATCATGGAGTCTCATATGCTAGTATCCTTAAAGGAACTGCTCCAAAAGTGCAAAATATTAATGAAGAAAACATCCCTTTAGCATTAAACAAGCTAACCGATATTATGCAAAGATTCATGGCAATGATGGATTTAAACACGGATTTAATGTTGAAAAATATGAATATGATGATGCAGATTGTCGTTAAAAAGCAAAAATGAATGTCCTTAAAATAGCAATATGGTATGCAAATAGCCAAGCACAACACAAAGCCGAGGTTCAAGTATTCCTCATTGAGCACAATATTGATATAATGTTAATATCTGAAACACGCTTTACAAATAAGTACTATTTTAAAATTAATTCATTTTATGATACTAAGCATCTGGATGGCAAAGCAGATGGTGGCACAGCTGTTCTGATTAAAAAAGGTTAAAACACTACGAACCTAATACATACGAGAAATAACATATTCAATCAACGAGCATCTGCCTGCAGGAATGGTATGCGTAATATCAGCAGTATACTGCCCTCCAAAACACACTATAAAAAAATCACAGTTCATGAATTATTTTAACCAAATGAGTAATAAATTCATTCCAGGGGGAGATTTTAATGCTAAATATATCCACTGGGGGGTCAAGACTAACATCGCCGAAAGGCAGACAACTTTTTGAAGCGATAGAAGAACAGAGTCTGAATTACTTATCAGCTGGTCAACCCACCTACTGGCTAACAGATAAAAAAAAGATTCCTGATCTGATTGACTTTTGTGTAACGAAGGGTATTACATTCACAAATGTTAAAGCAACTAACTGCTTTGATTTGTCATCTGATCATTCCCCTGTAATAGTATTGTTGAGCACCGATGTTCTAAAGGCAAAAAAGCCGAAACGTCTTACATACAAGCGAATTAAATGGAACCTATATAGAAGGCTAGTCGAACAAGGTATAACTTCTTTAGATATTTCACTTACAATACCAACCGTTATTGATGCAACTGCAGAAATGCTAAACGAAGTATTAGAGAGGGAAACAGAAAATGCTACACACGCCATCAATATAACAGAGAAAGTTAATAAACTGCCCCGAGACATTTAGAACCTTGCTCAAGAAAAACGAAGAATATGGAGGCAATGCCAACAATCCAAATCTCATTTATTAAAATAGAAAGCTTAATCGCGCTATTAAAACTCAAAGAATTGCACTGAAGGAAGAACAAAACTAGACTTTACAGAATTATTTAAGTGAACTCTCGGCAACTGAAAGAACACATTACTTTTTGCGGAAGGCAAGGAAACATTTAAAAAGACCAGTTAATTCTAACTCACCGATTAAACTGACAAGTGGAAATTGGGCAGGAAGCGATGAAGAAAAAGCATTAGCTTTCGCTGATCATCTAAAGGAAGTGTTGACACCTCATCAAAATGCTAATAAATTTGTTCTACCTGAGCAAACGGAAAATGATTCATCCTTCAAGCCAATTAAGTTTAAGTGGAAAAGTGTAAAGAATACTAACAAAGACCATAAAAGCCCAAAAAACGCACCGGGATATGATATTATTACGGGAAAAATGATAAGAGAATTACCTGATAAATGTTTAAAACTAATAAAATTCATCTTCAACGCAATCATGCGAACTGGTTATATACCACAGAAATGGAAAATTTTCGTTATCACAATGATTCAGAAGCCTGGGAAAAATGTAACACAAATATCGTCAAATCGACCAATAAGCATGCTTCCAACAATATCGAAGCTTTTTGAAAAAATGATACTAAGTAAACTTAAACCAGTATTGGAAGTGCGTCAGGTTATACCAGACCATCAATTTGGATTCCGAAGTCAACATGGAACCATAGAGCAAGTACACAGGATTGTAAATATAATCAAATACTTCTTTGAGGAAAAGAAGTATTGTACTGCTGTCTTTCTGGATGTTGCACAACCATTTGACAAAGTGTGGCATGAGGGCTAAATTTATAAAATTAAAAAGCTATTGCCAAACAATTTCACTTAGTTCTGAAAAACTATTTTCTTCAAAGACAATATATCGTAAAGCAAAATGAATCAATCACTGGCCTTAACGATATTAGAGCAGGTGTCCCTCAAGGCAGCGTCCTGGGACCAATGTTGTACTTATTATACACAGCCGATCTACCTATTACTAAAAAGGTAATAATACTAACATTTGCTGATGATACGTCAATCTTAATATAACACAAAAACTCTCACATTGCCTCAAGATAATTGCAAAATCATCTGTGCAAAAATCACGTTCACTCTGAATAAATGCACTTGTCCACCAGTAAAATTAAATGGTGTAAATATTCCTCAACAAACAAAGGTTAAATATTTAGGTTTACACCTTGATAAAAGCTAACCTGGAAAAATCAAAGAAGTAAAGTGTAACCAAATAAAAATAACTTTTTCGAAAATGTACTGGCTAATAGGAAGGAAATCAACATTATCTTTATGCAATCATCCTCAGTGCATCCCAACCAATTGGTCAGAGGTACAAACAAAGTACCGACGACTTAAAAGGGTAGATCCACTTACACTTACGGATCTTTAATTTAAATATTCAAGGTTAATGCAAATAAAGAAATTGTGAACTCTAATATTAAGTATTAACAGTGGTTAACACTTAACAAATTGTAATAATTTTAGCTTATAAGATTTGAATACTTCTTGTTATAGTTTCTTTTGTAGAAAGATTCAAGAATAAAGTCATTAGCGCAATTAAAAAAAAATAAAACAAAAAAAATTAAAACAAAATATTCTAAATATTGTTCAATTGATATATTTTTGCAATTCTTATTCATGCAAGGTCAGTTAATCAGCTGGAAAATCAGTTTTGCAACTTATGTATTTTATTTCAAAAATAAATAAAAAGTTGAAAAATGCAAAAGATATTTAATAGTCTCGACTTTCAGTAACCAGTACTAATGACGACATGATATGAAAACGTAGAGACATTTTACGGTATTTGACGTGGTTTAAAGGCTCAGCATGTCTACTTGGAAACAATTAATGGAAAACCATGGTAAAAAACGAGGTGGCTGTGTCGTCTGCACGGCAGTAGTGATACGTAATAACGTAAATATGTAGTGTGAGAAATGATAGACTGTATGGATTTATTAAAATCGATTTATTTATTACTAGCAACCGCGCCATCGGCGGTGTACAAACGATTAATTATTGGTCGATGGTACGAGAAATACGATATGAAGGGCAAGGTCTCTGCGGTGATGTTCCTTTTTTGTTTTTTTTTTAAATTGGCTACTTTTCTGTGAAGCCGCTTTCATTGAAAAATTCTGCAGAATTCTTCAGTAATATTTCTTCGGCAAAACATGACGGAATTTAATATTGTTTGTCTTTTTTAGCAATTTTTTTAGTAATAAATAATAAAATGCAATATTAAGTTGGTATACACTTTCGGAATGTACTAAAAAAGATAAACAATATTTAATTCCGTCATGTTTTGCCGAAGAAATATTACTGAAGAATTCTGCAGAATTTTTGTATGAAAGCGGCTTCATAGTCATAAAGAGTGGCATAGAGAACGATTCTTGTATATTAGTGAAACTACATTGAAGATGTAAAGTGACATCTATTACTATTAATATGTACTACTTTATATTGTTTCATTTCACACATATTTTTATGTAATTCGCCTCAATGTATGCATTATTGTAATACCAACTTTCAATTGAAAACAAATAATTGCAATAATTAGGCAATTAGAGAGACATTCAGACTGTATAATTTGAAATTTATGTTTTTTTTCATAATTATAATAAATGTGGATATTAATTATTTTAATTTTAATTTAATTAAATCGCACTGTTCTTTACACAAATACACCAATATTTGACACCAAACTTGGTTCGATCAGTTAATGCATTCTCTCGCTATCACGGTAAATCGCTCTACTCAGAGGTTCGCGGTGTGCCCTCCCCCGCCTGCAGTTGACCACAATGCAAGAATGATGCATCGAGATTAAAGATGAACCTACGCAATATATTTAGAATGAAGTAATACCTTATACTTAATGAGTAGTTTCCATGCAAACAAGGACAAATTTCATTCGATTTTCTGAACATTCTAGCCTTAGTTCTAAGTTTAAAAACGTTATCACGTTAAAAGCGTACCGACTAGGAACAATTAAATTTTAATGATAAAGATGTTATGGTTTAAAATAAAGATTTCCTATTTTTGATAATCAAATTCGTGGATTTAAAGCCGGATATTTTCTAAATTTTGATTTGGCTCGATTTGTTGAGATGGTTGATGGACTTAAGATACTTTTTGTTTGATGATCGGAGAACAATTAAAAAAAGAGGGTAGTTGAGTGAAAGATATTTTGAGCCGCTATAAAAGATAGATTGTCTTTTTTAGAACCTAAGTTTTACTCAGGCAAATATTATAAAAAAGTATGGATAGTGTTTTAACCAATTAATAATGGAATTATCACATGAAACATCGTATTTATAAATTTTATTGCACTTTAAAATCTACTTCGATACAAGTAGGAAGTCACCGATCATGTTTCGATCATATTGGAAAACGAATTTTCTGACGTGAACTAAACTGAACTTTGCTTGTTTAAATCCTACAACTTAAAGTCGCGGCAAATAAAAAATCGCTCTCAAGTTCTATAATGATATAATTGTGTACGACGTTCTAATTAAACCTTAAAGTTAAAATATAACTCCATAGCTCTTAATAGAAGATTGCCTTCACCAGAAGGAATCCAAACCTAATTAAGTATACCAATACTAAACACATGCTTAATTAGATAAAAATTAGCTCAGCAGTTGCACTTAGCACAATAATAATTCCATATTAGAAATACATATAATGACAGCAGTATTGATTAACCACTCTGGAGAACAACAAGAAATTGTAACGAAATAAAACAAATAAATAAAATACGCAAAAGAAGCTTATATGTGAAAGTGAAAAGGTCTTACCAACCATTAATCGTGACGAGATAAGCTTCAATATGAATTATAGAAAAGGTTCTGGTTTCGGTATAATTATTACTGCGGAAATTTACTAAGGAGAGCTAAGCAAACCTGGATAAGCCTGACTCTGGCATATTAAATTTGACCTTGCACAAACAAATAATATAAATCTGACTAATATTCACGAATATGACCACTACGTGTATTTTTATAATTTTAAATTTATGCGACAATATCATATTTATAAAAAAAAACATGAATGTTCATTAAATTTTCATGAGCGTCCATTAACCATTGCAATTGTGTATAGACGTTATTAAATTTGCGTTTACACTCATCAGAATTGTACTGTATGATTTTTTGTTTTGAGATATTCTCAAATTCTAATTTCATACACAATAATTTTAAAGAATATTATTATCTAAATACAAATGTTAGGTACATATTGTACTCGTATAAAATGAAGAATTTACTATATAAGTTTATATTAGTTATATGGCACGGCACATGTGTGAGCTAAAGACATTTTAATTTATGTTTAAATTCATTACAATTTATTTACTGAGATCAAACCAAATTAATTTAATATGATCCTAGTGATAATAAATAGTATATCAAATAGTATGTCAATACTAACTATATATACATACTATAAACATTCTTCAATGGGTGATTGTTGACTATAGACATCAATCTACTTTATGTACAATCGAATAACAAAAACAAATGAACATTCATATTTATTACACTACGAAAATACTATTTTAGTTACTATACGAGTGTTAGAATTGTACTAGACACCAATAATAACTCAACAAGTGGACACTGTGCTATATAAAGAAAAGTTGAAGAATTAAAAAATGGTAGTATAATAAAAGCCAATGCTAAAATTCAAGTTATGGTAATAAAAATGAATTAACAAAAGAGGCGGAATATTGCAGATATTTACAAATAAGTACAAATATTGCAACATAGAGCCAATATGTGTGAAATGCCCAGAAAGACACTGCTTAAATGTGTCCTTTAAATAAAAATTCATCTCCAACATGTGTGAACTGCAAAGAATATCAGCCTGAATGAACATTCTAAAATTCAAGTTATGGTAATAAAAATGAATTAACAAAAGAGGCGGAATATTGCAGATATTGCAGATATTTACAAATAAGTACAAATATTGCAACATAGAGCCAATATGTGTGAAATGCCCAGAAAGATACTGCTTAAATGTGTCCTTTAAATAAAAATTCATCTCCAACATGTGTGAACTGCAAAGAATATCAGCCTGAAAACTATAGAGGCTGCGTCATTGCTAATGAATATAAACAATATAAATCAGGGAAACTATTATATCCATAACAATTATGTTGTAACGCACCTTCAAATTGATTGAATTTTCAATCAATCGTATGTGCGATGAAAAAACAATTTTTATTATAAAAATAACATTTGTTTTTTCCAAGTTGATTATCCGGTTCTAATCAGTCAAACAGAAAAGTTGTTGCCAACTAAAATATATTTTGCTATTTAAAATAAATTATTTCTTACATATAAATTAGTTTTATAAGTACACGGAAAACAAACTCATTGAAAATCACAAAAAATGTCATTATCATCACAAAATTGTGCTCCACTCTGAGTAATTGTTACCATCACAAAAGTACTGTGGTTAATTTTAATATTCTGAATATCATAAAATTTTTTAGTTATAATCACAAATTTTTGGCAACAAAACGTTATGACGTCATCAACATTTTTTACTAAAATCAATTAAACTTTTGTGATATTTATCATGAAATTACTGTTAAATAAAAGCAAACCGCTGTTTAATTCAAAATTAATTTGGGTGAATTTCACTGAATAAATAGTATTAATTATTATTTTAATAGACGTCCATTTTAATAGACGGATGAATTATTTGTATTTTTACTTTCTTATAAAAGTGGTCTTGAATAAATCCTTACTTAATGTTTACAGGGCGACTTATTTAAAATTCAAAATTCGAAACTTTTTAAAGCAAGTAACTATTGCTAAATAAATAATAATTAGCTTCAGATAAGTACAGCTTTTCCCAAACAACCTAATGAATGGCTGTATTTGAACTTTTCTCGTGGTAAATTTTCGAAATATGCTCCAACGATATACAACCACGGGGTTGGTTTTTAAAATGGCATGAATAAGTGTTGAAATAGTTGCTAATCGCAGGCATCTAATAAAATACAGTAACAAATTGCTTTTAATACATTTAAGTTTTAAGATAATAAATCACATTCACACCGTGATAGATTAATCTGATAGTACATTTTTTTATTTTTTTTAAAAATCGATGTACTAGCAAAAATAAAATGTTTAATATCTCTATCAATCTCTACCCAGTCGATTCCTTATATTATGGCTAGTGCTTAAAATTATCTTTCGATTGGTTATCTGCAATATCATTTCACTCATTGTGTGTAATATCTTTTCCAATGGAAAATAAATTCTTTCAAACTTAATTTGTCTTCCCGTAGTGATTGACAGTATTTCTCGCCACTTGATTTTCTAAGTTGTCTTGCGTGATTTATTTGATTTCTTTTGAACTTTTTTTTATTACAATTTTCAAATATTTAACATTTTCTTCATTTGGAAGTAGTAATACTATTTCTTCAAATACTTTTCCGCACCCTTTGGTACTTATTACCCAACCATTTTGAATATAGTAAGTCAGAAAGATATCTTACAATTATAGATTTCGTGTAGGAGTGATGTCCTTTCACGAGTGTCGTTTCAGTAGTTACTGACATTGTTCAGCTATATATATGTTAATTTATCAGAAACAGTAGACGTTGTGGATAAAGTGATGCAGGGAACTTTCTCCCACTGAAGTAATGTATCACTAAATTGAATTATTAAATAGATTTTAATAAATTTTTTATATTATTCTGGATGTAATTTCGCTCATGTTTTCAAATCACTTAATTAAATTCTGTCACCTAGAAAATATCATATCGTAAGTGTCAACATTTTTAATTACATAAATTAAATACTTACTGTCCAAGTAGCTATCAATAGCTATCTATATATGTTCCCTTAAATTCCAGGAGCATAAATTATGGAGTGTCATAATTTTAGTTGATCCTCACGTACATATTTGCAATCCATTTAAAATTAACGGAGAGGTATAAAATGCTTAAACTTTTATGTTGTTTATCATGCTTCATTATACCAAATATTATATCTGAATTCTGATCGAACTGCTTATCAATGCTAACACTATGTTAGTAACTGTCTCCCTTATTAAATAAATCTTAAATTCTTTTAAGGATTGTAATTCTAGCAGAGTTGTATTTTCACAACAATTATCTAAAGGTGTATTGCTCCCGGAAAAGAAAAGTTTCTAGATGCTTAATATACACGTGTTTTTAAGTATTTTAAGTATCGAGAAATAAACTATATGATAATGGTACACTGTGAAACTTGTTTCAACGAAACTTGTTAAAATTCAAAATTCCTTATCATATATTAAGAATATATTAAGAATATAGAACTCGTCATTGTTTTAAAGCTATTCTAACTACCTTTTTTTTAAACTAACACTTATATTCCCAATCGTAATTTTCCAACTATTGAAATATGAATTATAACAGTATGTTATTAGTTATTGCACTTTGTCTGTAATAAAAGTTTGTGTTCATTTAAAAAAACACTCACTCAGTTTTCAATACTTATACTGTTTGATGAAATTAATATTAAAATTTGATAAAAATCACGACAACCATTTTAATAGACACGTGTCTTTTCATTCCAAAGGCAATTAAAATTAATGCAAGAGACGCGTCGCAAAATAAAACAGTATTTTTTTATTTTACGGTAATTTTTTTAGTGAATATTGCAATGCCTTTAGTAAATTTAAAAGAAAATTGTGTTTATCATAGTACTGCAAGTGTTATTCATAAATAATTTTGTGATTAATATTAAACGTTTAGTGATTTTCACAACAGCCTATAAATTGATTTTGCGTGTCTGTGAATATCACAAAACATTTATTGATAATTACAGGCCCTTTTAGAATTTTATTTTTTATTTTTTCGTTATATTGATTTTGTTTAGCAAATAATCATCTTCAGTTACCTAACTAAATAAAATAAAATTATTATTTCTGTCGCCTTTGTATACATGATTTATCCCTTCGTCATAGCCTACTCGATCAAGAATTTCTAATAATTATGTCGTATATTTTATTTACAAGCATATTGGTCTTATTATTATAAGTATTTCTTTTGTTTTTTTAGATCAATAATTCTTCCATTCGGTTCATATTATTACCTTTCCTCATTGTACATATATAGAATATTTATGTTAGTATTTATGTCTATATAATTATGTTGTATTGTATTGATGTGTATAGCGAAGTTTGACACTCCATACATTTGACCAATATCACGAACATGTTCTTTAAATCTTTAACCGACGGATCTATCTGTTTGTCCTATGTAATGGATGCAGTACAGTCAGAATCAATCAATTAAAATACTCCAGTATCTAAAATTTGTACTTTCTTAGGCTTTGCGTTTCTAGGTTTTATTGAGGTTTAAAGGCAATTGCATAGCCATAATTCCGAAATATTTTTTGTACTTTTTGTACGGTAGGGTTAATTTCCATATTTACCTAAGTGTAGCAGCTTTAGTTCCATATAATTAATTTTTGATAATGACAAATTATCTAGTCAACTAAGTCTCAACAATCCCGTTCTACTCTATATTGGTGATAACTTAAAGCCGTTTATGATCACATTGTTGGAATATGTACATATAATGCCCATACCAGTAAATAAGATTGAAAATAGTTATAACTAATTTATGATAAACAAAATGTTATGATAAACATTCAAATTTTTGTGAATTTAACATCAGACTTTGTTAAATTCACAAAAATTTGAATGTTTATCATAAAATTTAATTAACAAGTATTATTTCAAAAAATTTATTGTTAAATTCAGGAAAATTTTTGTTGATTTACATAAAACTCTGTAAAATTGCAGTATTAAATTTTATTGTAATTGGTTTACTTATAATAACAATCACAGAAAAATCAGTAAAATGAGTTTTGTCATTATAATGAAAAAAATTGTTAATTTCACAAAAAAAAAATATTGTTTAACACAAAACTCGATTAACAAAAGACCATATGTGATTTTCAATTGATAAATAATTTCCGTGTATGGTAAATGGGCAAAATACATCTGGGCAGTACGCACGATTTTTGCAAAAATCAGTAAATTTTAAAGACACTAATTAGAATGCAAATGGAGTAATCCAACATATTCCAGAGCTATAAATCTTTTTAAATATTGTGAAAAATTACTCATCGTATTAAAACTTCATATGCCAATAAACGTATGGTTACACGTTTCCATTTCCAACTACGCTTTACAACCGGCTGGGAGAGCAAGAAAACATTTAACATCCTGGGGGAGAACAATTTGAAGAAGAAAGTATGCAAATAATTTATTGGCCCCCAAGACATAATCTAAATTAAGAGGATTATAACAAGTTATTGGAAAACCTAGGGTATATATTTATCATTAGTGCAAAAAATATTTCTAGGGGTCAACATTAACAACACCGAATAAATAAAGCAACATATTGGCCTATCGACTCAAGTAAAACTCCAGATCTCATTGATTTATACATTACAAGAGATATATCCTAAAACCACGTGTTTTTAAAAAATAATGAAAGTTTTTCGTTTCACCTGTCATTATGACTATTATTTCAATTATTATTACGAAAGAAAATCCACATAGACTAATATACTATAAAACCAACTGGGAACTATATATATGTATGTATTTAGTAAATTAGTTGATGAAAACTGGCAGGGAAACCAAGCACTACAAAAAAAAACTCTTAATACCTTTGCGCAGAAAAATAATGGCTGACTTAACGCTGACTTAAACAGCTAAAAAATGTATTGGTTAATCGAGATACGTAGTCCTTAAGTAGATTTTTTTCATAAAAATACATAGTATTCTTTATGGAAAGCTTCTCACTAAAAAGACCAAATGATCAAACACCGCACTAATAGAAAATGACGGGGGAAATTGAATGACAAATACTAAACAGAAAGAAGAACTATGAGAGTTGAAAGACGTAATTAATCATAGCCTAAGTATATTTACATCAAAAAGCTATGATTTTATTACAGGTGAAATAGTAAAAGTACTTTCTGAGAAAGAAGTACGGAAACTTCATCATATAATCGGCGCATTATTTTAACTGAAACGTGACCTCAGCAATGGAAGGTAGCAAAAAAAAAATTATAATACCGAACCCAAAAAAGCTCCCTAATGATAAAAAAAATCATATATACCTATTTCCCTGCTTCCAGTACTTTCCAAAATCTTTGAGAAACTACTGCTCAAAACAATGAAACCTATAATATTGAAAAGAAAAAGGACGGTGAGTTCATCAAGAATTATGTGATAACTACTCTTTCTTCTAAACAGCCGTTGACATCAGTAATACTGCTATAAAATATTCATACATTTTCACAAATCATTTTTAAGCATAAAAATTCGGAAAACAGTAGTAAGCCTTTACAAATTTTTCGAAAATGAATAAATAGCCGAAAACACATATAACATTTGGTTGATTTATTTGATTGTTTATTTTGTTTTACTAAAACTACCAACAATGTCTATATTCAAGCCTAATACCAAAACCCATTTATAAAAAAACATATGAAATTCACTATTTTCTTGAGTAATAATACCATACAAAAACACATATATATATACAATGTTTTTGAATTTTTTCGTTGCTATGACAATTTTAATAAATAATTACGCACACTACTAATATAGACGGTTAGGGTTTTATAACTCACAAATAATTAAAAAGTTTTTGCTTCTGACACCAAACGCATTGGATGAATTCGGCTTTTTAATTATAGAAGGCTTTGCTAATTTACATTTAGAAATGTACATTTTGTTTTGGTGCATATGGCAATTAAACGTGCCGCATGGCTTGTTCGGACATTGTTGTTGGTTTTGTTTTGTGCATTGGTTTTTGTTTTGTGAACACTCACATTCATATAGATATTCACACTCACATTCATATAGTTTGTAATCGATTTATTCGGTAATGGGTTGTGTAATCGGTGCTTGAATATAAGGGAATTTGTTCCACAACCTTTTTGAATGCCCAAGCTTTCGATAAAGTATGACGCCCTTGTTTGGAGTATAAGTTGCACCGAAACTTATCAAAAAAATACTTTCAAAATCTGAAAATCCATATTGCTAACCGATAAAAAAAAGTGACTTTAATGTTATACCTGGTTACCATCGAGCTGACCTATTTAAAAATATAGGTCCTTACTTGCAACATGAATATATCGATGGACAATATCAAAAGAATGATGTATTTTGCAAGCGCACATGACTTCATTGTGACTATCACTTTCTTTCCACATCATAAAACTATCCACTTGGAAGACATCTCGAAGATCAAATATACTCGAAGTCAAATTGACAAATTGTTAGTTTCTAAGGGACGGTAATTCAAGATGTTGGATCATATCTTGAGTAGTTGATCATACTTGTCTTCTTCTGATTTTCTAGAAAAAGAGGGGTATATAAAAACGAAAGAGGTAATATCGGTCTGCAGATAATCGTCTGCAGATAATATTTTACAATTCCATAACAGATAAAACCTTATATATGTATTTGGAAGGTAAAAGCTTCCTCGAAACATTATAAGAAAACTGTACGTTGTAATCAGTTTTTTCTCTTTTGTGTCCACGTGTTAAGTTATTCTTGGAGTATCGTTTGAAATGATCGCACGGTAAATAAATTCGGCTATTTGTTATTTTTAGATTTACAAAAAAAAAAAGAAAAATATATTCTTGGACGCAGAAATTTTGAAAATAGAAAATTTTTAATTTTAATTTTAGTATAATATTGTCTCCATTTTATAAAAAGATAATATAAATGTCCGTCAACAATATTTTTATTTTAAATAATCTACTTATTGTTTAATCCAATAATAATAATAATAATAATAATAATAATAATTAATAATTATAATTAATGTTAATTAAGTGATCTGTGTACTTAATTTTATTTTTGACTTGTTATGCCCAAGAAATATACATAGTTAAATTTTTTTATTTTTTTTTATTTAAATTTAAAATTTATGCATATATATTGGTGTGATTTTATTTATTTAATACACAAATAGTTGTCCAAGTGTATACGGCCACAATATGAAAATTATTTTTCCAATACCCATCAAAAAATTTTCACTTATTTTCATTTTATTTGTTTTTTTGTTATTTTTGTTTCAAATAAGTTCGAGTGATGGTTTTAAATTACGTGATTTTAAAGAGATAAGTGAAAAATCGCGTAGCGATATAAACAAACGTCGTGATAGTGGAATTCCATTGAGAAAAATCGAAAAAGTTTTCCATGATTCATATGAAGACGACGATGACGACGATGATATTATGATTGATATTGAATCGGCCGAAGATGTACAAGACGACGACGATGATGATGATGATGACGATGAGAATATAAATATTCTTCAAGATGATGACGACGACAACGAAGACGACGGTGATAATAGCGAAGATGTGAGTGCATCGGTACGAAAACCGTATGTATTTCAAAAAGTTAGAAAATCAACAATGAACCAATATGATGATGACGACGATGATGATGATGATGATAATAATGCTAAAGAAGAGAATAAAGATACAGATAATGACGACGATGATGATGGTGATGAGGTAGCACCAAAATATGTGTTTCAAAAAGTAAGACGTCGTCAATACAATTTAGAAGAAGACACCTATAGAAATCGATTAAAAAGAAAATATGAGGAAGACGATGACGATGATGAAGAAGAAGAAATAAAAGAAAACATTGTCACATCAACAATTGCTAGTTGGATTAATTTCGTCAAAGACGCATTAAATATTATCCCGGATACGATTAACGAGAAAACAGAATTGTTTACGACATGGTTGAAGGAAAAGCGTGCAACCGAAGAGGAAGTGAAAATTGGCCAACCTCGTTACACGGAAAAAGAAAACCTAAAGCATAAAAAAGTGGAAGTTCCCATAGAGCAAGACGTTGAAGACGATGAAGTAGAAAATGATAAAGAAAGCTCAAAACGTGGATTTTTATCGTGGATGTCAACGTTAAAAGAGAAATTCGCCAAAAGCAAAGACATCGTAGAGGAGGTTGAAGAAGAAGAAGATAAAGAAGAAGAACCGATTAAAGACAAACAAAAACCAAAAAAAGAAGAACCACTTGCTAAGTCCAAACCTACGGAGCAAGTAAAATCTCACCAACCTTCAACGGTTTCCCAGCTTAAAACCGAAGCAAAGGAATTTATGTCTTTAATAAAAGAAACGTCGAGTTCTTTATTAAATTCGCTCATAACACCAGAAAATGGTTCCGGAGATGGAACACCGAGTTTAGTGGATAAAATTTTAGATACTGAAAAGTCAAAGGCTAGCGATCAAAAACAGAAACGAGAAAAAAAGAAAGAAACAAAAGCATTAGAACAATTTGATCAACTTTTACTTAATTTACCATCGTTTGTGCCTAATTATACCAATGTACATAATCAAAATTGTATTAATCAAGGACAACTGTTTCAGCGGCAGCTACGGAACCAAAAACATTGGGCACTACAAAGTAAGTTTATTAAAATTATATTTTGTTTTATTTTACTATTGGATTATGTGGGTAATTCGTAGCAAGAGCGGTTCAAAATATCAAGCAATATTGCTAAAAGTGACAAATATAGACCTTATAGTCTATACCATAGTTTAGTTTTGGGCTATATACTAATTGGATATATACTAAGAAAGTCTTTGATTGACTCAATGTGAAGTCTGATTGTACCTTGAGTTTGTTACCATTAAAACCTTAATATACATCAGCAAACCTCTCCAACACCGCTATTAGTCATTCCAAATTTTCAATTTTATATACGTTTGGTTATCTCAGTGGTCCCTTTATTTTTTACACCAAGGAAAAGTACAGTAAAGGTTTCTAAATTGAGGCATCAGTCGTATAGTGATAGTTAAGATCCCGCGTTCGATACTCTCCGATGGCTAAATTTAATGACTGTCTACAACGTTTACAGACAGTTCGTAATAAGTAGTTCAAAATTTTTCTTAGTTTTGGTTCCCGATTTTATGTAAGCCCATGTAGATTTCAACAAAATTTTGTAATTGTGAGAAATGTGAATATGTTGCTTAGGCCAAACGATCGTGCTTATTAAGACTGTGTCCGAAACCCATGATAAATATTTGTGAATACAAATTTTTGACATTTATTTGGTAAAAACGATGACACCCAAATTATCACGATCAGTTGCTATGATAATTTTTGACAAATACTAAAACTTTCTATAATAAAAGCCAAACTCATCGCGTAGCACACTCGGATATATACAATAAAACAGATAAAATTCACTACTTGGTTTTGTAATAGTCACATTCAAAAACCATATAAGAAAAATTTGAACTTTTTCGTTGCTATGACAATTTCAATAAACAATACACAGAATTAAATGTAATTTTTCTTCATAGTTTTTATACCTCACAAAAGTTGAATTTAAAAACATATAAGGCGGGGAAATATTTCAATCAATTATTATATTTTTCGGACAGCGTAATAAAAAATTGGGAATGTAGGGGAGTATTTTTCAAATAAATGTCAAACAATTTATTCACAAATATTTATCATGGGTTTCGGACTTAGTCTAAGACAGGAATAAAATATTTACTTCTATTATAGTTAGCTAGGTTAATTATAGAAGCAATTGTTGCTTACATTTAGGGAATTGTCCAAACAACATATGGTGCAGTTATAAATTATAAATGCAAAACGGCATAATAATTATGCATACTGGTTAAAGAAAACGTTGTTGAATGGTTGAAAACAAGACATGTTCGCTTACATTTATAAGATATACCTGAATCCGGCATAACTCTTTGCAAATACATATAGCTATACAATGGTGACCTTCTGAACGGGGATCTTTTTACTTTGAGTTTACAAGAAACTTACTTCACCAGGTGATATTTTAGGCTTCTTAAAATATACACTTTTTGTATATTTTAGGAAGCACCATGGTATGGTTACTGACAATCAAGGGCTCTTTTATATTATGATAAAATATTCAGTGCAGTCCACAATACTGTTAAACTTTAGTTGATCGACCAAACCACAATTATTGGCATTTTCCTAATTTATTTGACATATTGGCAATTTACATTTTAATACGATTTACATTAATAATTTGAAAGGTTAACTCCTTGCCTGATTTTTATGGATGAAAACGATTTATGAAAATATGCAATTATTTGACACCAGTAATTATGCTGATGTCGAGAGTTTTTGAAAAATGTACCACTCATCAAAATCGGACCACTGTTAAGTGTTTTATTGCAAAATTTATGCATATTCATAAATTGATGGGATAACCTCTTGCCTGGTTTTTTATGAACAGTTTTTCAAACAACTTGGAGATAGTATAGGTAATAATGTGATCGGTTTGTATGAAGTCTTTTGCACAGCAGGATTGTCTGGATTTGTATTAATATTATTTGTGCAACCTTGAAACAATCAGGCATGTATGTGAGACGAATACTTTTCGTGACACTTCGCATTTTCGAGTAAGATCTATAGCCTTGTTTAAGATTTATTTTAGATTGTTGGTCGTGTGGTTGGATAACTAAACTGCCAGATGTTGTACAAACAGCCCAGTTTTTGGTGCCACTTGGCATACAAATTGACAAACAATCGATCTCATACGCACCAAATTTGATATTCAATCAGCCGTTTTGGCGCCTTTAGGAATAGATGTATTGAGTGTATGCATTAAAAACCGAATTTTTTTTATGAAATTTGAGCCTTTATTGTGAAAAAATGTTACAAGATTTTTTATTCAAAGTATTGACCATCGCTACCCACTACTTTTTCCCATCTTTCTGGCAATTTATGGATTCCATCCCAGAAAAACTGCGCCGGCTTGGCGGCCAAAAACGAATCGAGCCAATTTTCGATACCTTGAACTGAAGTGAAGTATATTCCTGATAGGGCATTGTGCATAGATCGAAATAGATGGTAGTCGAAAGGAGCAAGGTCTGGGCTATTAGGCAGGTAAGGCAGAATTTCCCATCCGTTATTCTCCAGGTAATTTTAGACCGGCGCCGCAATATGTGGTCGAGCGTTATCGTGGTGGAAAATGATTGACTCGTGTCTGGTCGCATACGTTGTCCGCTCCGCCTGGATTTTCTGCTTCAATCGGATCAATTGTTGATGATAGAGCTGGGCAATGATGGTTTGACCACTTGGCAATAGCTCATAATGGATCACACCTAGCTGGTCCCACCAAAAACACAGCATGACCTTGGCCCAGTGAATATTCGGCTTTGGTGTCGATGGGCCGGCCTCGTCTTTCTTGACATACGCTTTTTTGCGCTTGGGATTGTCGTAATGGATCCATTTTTCATCGCCAGTGACAATACGATGCAAAAACGACTGCTTTTTGTGGCGCTCGAGCAAAATTTTAGGCATGCAAAATCGTCTTTCCACGTCTCTTGGCTTTAACTCGTATGGCACCCAATTTCCCATCTTTTAGATGAATCCCAAGGCTTTCAAACGTCAGGAAATTGTTGCTTGATCAACTCCCAATGATTCTGTAGTTCTTCTTGCGTTTGACATGAATCTTGATCGAGTACTACCTCCAATTCTTTATCCTCAAATTTTTTCGGCTAACCAGGACGTACTTTGTCCTTGATGTCAAAATCATCACTTTTGAAGCGACTAAACCACTAAAGCACTGTGTTTTTGCAAGAGCATGCTCACCATACAAATCCACGAGCAAATGACTTTCAGCTGAAGTTTTGTTTGCGAAAAAGTGACAACAAAACTTCCCGCAAATGCTGTTTTTTCGCAAATTTGATAAATTTTCCATCGTTGAAATCGGTTGGATGTGTACAATCTAAACAAAAACTTTTAGCTGATTTTGACAGGTATTGAATAGGGCTTTCAAATGACGTATATGGCCATGATGTACTATAACGCATAAACAAGTAATGACATCTTGTATCAAATTCCGGTTTTTATTTCATACACCTTATATTTTGGATAATCCAGAAACAATTTCAGCTTAAAATCATAACATTGCAAATATTATACGCAAGATAGGCACCGAAATCATCGAATACTGGACTCCTGGAATGGCCTACTGTAAGGAGAGTAGAGGGAACCACATGAATGAATTTAGAACGAAAAACCTACATTAAAAACAATATTTCCAAAAAATACTGATGTATACTCATTTTATAGCCTTTTTAAAACCCAACCATAGAAAAAGAACATAAGAATGATAAATTTCGTATGTTAATATGGCATTCGAACCAATAAATATATATAGTGTATACTGGTTATTGCATGCCAGTACAAAGCGAAACAACAACATATTTTGAAGTATGTATCTATCGTTGTTGGACATTATTTTCCATTAGGGATTTTTATTATTCAGTTTTGTTTTTCCTTTGTCATTCATTAGAATTGTAGCGGTAGACGAATGAGGAGGTATTATGATTTAATTATTTTTTAACAAGAAAAAATCACAAATTTAATTGATCATATTAGAAAAACAAAATTTTGTAAATATGTAATCAAATATTACGTCATTGTATTGTATTCATGAAGTGTTAGCGAATTATATGAATTTTCACGATATATTTGGTTTGTAATAGAAAGGAAACTGTTGATGTAGTACGTACAAATTAGAAAAAAAGAAACAAAAAAGAGTTAAAACAAAAAATAAACATCACGAATTTGGCCGAAAAAAATATGTAAAACCGATAAAATTTATTTTGTTTTTTTATATTTTTTTAACACAAAAAAGAAAATGTTAATCATAGTTGCATTGCATAGTTCATAATCAACACAAAAATAGCAAAAACATTTGTTTTCTATAGCCATTTTGTTAATTCCTTCCGTTTTCGTCTACCTCTACAATAATAATGAGAAAGGAAAAACAAAACCAAACAAAACTGAAAATTAAAATCACTAATGCAAAATAATATGCAACAAGGATAGATACATACTTCAAAATATGTTGTTGTTTTGCTTGGTTCTGGCATGCAATAACCAGTATACACTATATATTTTTTATTGTTTCGAATGCTAAATTAACATACGGAATTTATCATTCTTATGATCTTTTTCTATGACCCAACATCAAAATTACTCACTCTTATTACTTAGATAAACGTATGCGGGACACCTTGTATGTGTAACAGTAATCTACTCAATTGATAGATTCGACAATTAAAAATTTATTTTTTAAACATTATCTAAATGTAAAATTATTTTCTTTTCAGTGATGGACGCAAGCGCCAAGATTCCAGCGGGACTATTACGAGGTAATGTTAATCAACTGGGTGATTTTGATCTTTGTACAGACATTCTATCTAAGATTCAAATAAATAATGATAAAAAAATGAAAATGCGTGGGAAATACTGTTTAGCGCACGTCGATGTGACAGCAGTTCACAATGACCTTCGATTGCCAGTATATTTGATGCAGGGTCGAAGTTTCTTAAGAAGTTCATTAAAAGATGTAATTATATGGGTGTTACCCTTGATTTAGAATAATACGTAATGAATACTGTTTATTTATTTAGCCAAGTCATTTTTTGCCAAGATTCACCACATTCAATTGGGGAATATGTTTACCTTCGGGATGTGACCATAACGATGTGACGCGTATTATCGAGGATGGAATACGGCAATATAATTCATCAGGAATTCGTTTATATGTAAAGGTTGCGGAGGAAAATTGCCACGTGAAACGGCGTATTGATTATTTTTCATTGGTGAAAAACAATTGGCAAATTGGAGCAACAATGTAATGTATAGTTTTAAATGGGTAAAATATGCTTCCTAGCTAACAATTTACTTATTTTTATTTATTAGAACATATTATTTGGCCGTAATCATGTTAGTCGTATTGGCTTCATTAAATGACTATTGGCTCGATTGGAAAGCCAATTTAAATAAGGATAAAAAGGATGCGACCACTGATAAAGACGAATCTAGTTCAGTGCCGGAAGGCACTATGAATCAAATTCTTATGTCGTTTTCATTAAAACGTACTGTTAAGGTACTTTTGGATAATTCAAGTGAAAAATCGACTGAAATTGAATGTATTTATGGTATCAAAACAATTGCCACTATTATGATGTATTTTGCGTTAAAATTAATTCCTTTGGCTCGAGTCCCATTCACCAATAGAATCTATTTTACAGAAGTAATCGAAATTTGGGATTCTAAAAATGTATATAAGTTTTGTAATTGTAATTTTTTTTTAGTTCTTTAACTCACCGTTCAGCGTTTTTATTCGTGCCGCCATTATGTATGCGGATATATTTCTTTTGACCAGTGGAATACTTAGCGCGTATACAGTGAGCATTCGGGTCGGACGTCATCAGGGAAGTGTAAATTGGTTTAAGAGATTAGTTGGTAGAATATTAAGGTAAAAATTTCCCGTTTATGTGTATGTGTTTAATTGTTTCATTAAATAATACTGTTTTACAAATCAATGTATTCCATAGACTAACACCTGCACTGCTTGCAGTATTATTGTACTATGCATGGGTTTGGGAATATACCGGATCTGGACCATTATGGGGTGATTTAGTTAAAAACAATGCAGAAATTTGTAAAAAAAATTTGTGGCAAAATATTTTTTATATTCAAAATTGGTTCCCCTTTAGTCAAACAGTATATATCTCCTCCACGATAATATTAGTGATCAACTTCAATTGATTATTATTTTTTTATAATTTTACAGTGTGCAACACACACCAATCAACTAGGAATCGATATGCAATTTTATTTAATTTCGCCCTTAATCATATATTTTTTGCATAAAACTCCGGCCGTTGGCTTAGGAATGTTTGGTATATTACATGGAATATCGGCAGCTATGCGGTATTCCGCAACACTCAATAATCGATTATCGCCAGTCATCTTTCATGGAATGAAGTAATATTAATGTTTTATTAATTTGTTTGTGGATTAGTTTTATAAAAATTATTTATGTGTACAGATTAAGTCAATTTTATCGTACTGCTGATCTGTCATTTAATGCACCACTACATAGAGCGACACCATACTTTACAGGCGTCGGTTTAGGATTTATATTAAGTCAAATCCAAAACGATATCAAACTGTCAAAAGTATTGAAATTCAAATGTTAATTTAATAAATTTGTTAAATATTTTTTTTTTGTTTCTAGGGAGTAACTATTACAGGCTGGATATCTTCTATTTGGGCGATACTTTGGTGTTTCTGGACCTCATCCCATTTAGCACTCAAAAACTATCAATACGATCCGGTCGAAGCTGCAGCATATAACGCGTGGTCACCATTGATTTGGTCGCTATCACTTTGTTGGATTATCTTTGCTTGTTTCAGTGGCAATGGAAATAAACTTAATAAACTGTTGGGCTCACGGATTTTGCGAATCTTTAGCAAAATTTCGTATTCGATATTTTTGGTCGAATTTTTGGTATTCTTCTATAAAGCTGCAAGTATACGACACTCGACACAATTTAATTTCGCCGATAGCATGGTAAATATACAATAATATGTCTTGACGATTTTTAATTCTATTTTGATTTATAGTTTGATTGGAATGAAATATCGATAACGATTGGTGCTGCACTAGTTCTTACGCTCACCTTTGATTTACCGTTCCAAAGTATAAAACGAATTCTTTTGTCGTCTAGTGCTAGTTCTTCGGATTGTTCTAAAGAAGGTGCACTAGAAAATGATAGTGGTGTGGTAGTGGGTAGCAGTACATTGGTAAATCCTGGACAAGATTTTATAAGCCCGTTCGGCGAAGATGATGAAGAGGAGGAGGATTATGTTTCAAAAATGACACCTAAAAAACAAAATAGATCGAAAGATGAAAGCATTTTGACCAACAATTTAATCGATACGGGAAAATCCGAAGTTGTTCAAAATATATGGGATGACGAGGAAGAAAATTTTTGGGGTGAAGAAGAAAAAGAACCAAAGTCCAAATTAAACAACTTTGGACTTTATAAAATGTATTTTACGAAACCAATCACCAATTATGGTATAACATTATAAAATTTTGTACTTTTCATTCAAAGGAATGGGCTTGCGCTAAGAAGCAATTCTGCACCCGAAGATGACAATGCGGAGGATGATGATGATGATGATGACGAAGACGAAGAAGAGGAAAGTGATGAAGGAGAAGACATATCAGAAATTGAAATTAAAAATCGACCTGTAACGTACATGACTAGTTACAGGTGGAATGCGCAAGAAGACTAATTAATTATTGTTGAATTATTTAAAAATTTGTTATTTGTTGAAACGATTGTTTTAAAATGTATACAATGTTTACAATAAACATTTTAAATTGTTTCAATTTTTTAGTTCTAAAATGTATTGTGAAATTGTGTCGAGATGTCCTTCTAACAAATCTATAGAGAAACACTTCTATAACTTTAAATTTATCATAAAATTGGAGTTATACTCTAATCTTTTGATGTTACTGTCAAATATTTCTGATACTTCTCAAATGCATCTTTCTAAAGCATCTATATTGGGGGCTACTGATTATATTTCCAACCCATGAATCATGGCAACGTTCTTTTCCAAATTTATCAGTAAATCGTAGGCTTTTAAAGCATCATATTCCTTCCGAAACTTACACACAATTTTCTTAATGTGAATTTTATTGAAGATTGACTTGTGTAAATGGTGTTTACTAATAAAACGTGATGTTCAATCGAATATGTTTCCACGGTTTATTTGCTACGTGTGTATATACTTAATAATTGCCAAGTATAAACTGTCAATATTAATATTCACCTTAAATGGTGGCAAATAAATATTTATAAACCTTTCGGATGGTACATTATAAGAAAAAAACCATAATTTATTTACATAAATAATTCGCCTGAATGTCTTTCTAATGTCGTATTACAAGTTAAGTATGTTTTTACATACATTGAGGCGAAACACATAAAACTGTGTGTCAAATAAAAAAATAAGCCAGTTGAAATTTCCTTGTAATTCAGTTGGGGCAACGCAGAATATCTCTTTGCTCATATGCCAGGCTCTTCTTCCGTACATAAATTACCATCAGCACACACATATCCATACCAGTACACGCATGAAAAAGGCGATCCTGTTTACGAGGAAAATTGTTACAATGTGGTTGCAGCGTTAAATACTCTAGTAAGAGAAAAGAACCTTAACGTGGGTAGTGGCATCATCGAGCTTGGTATTTCCAATAACGCTACACAGTATGGCTCAAGACTAGAAGTTAATCTACCTTAATCCAAGATCCCACCATTTTCGGGAGTATTTAGAGTGGCATTCATTTTTTACCTCTACAATGTCACGATTCATG
Source organism: Tipula confusa (assembly GCA_963556175.1). Classification (NCBI taxonomy): domain Eukaryota; kingdom Metazoa; phylum Arthropoda; class Insecta; order Diptera; family Tipulidae; genus Tipula; species Tipula confusa. The sequence goes on along the minus strand of OY744475.1, from coordinate 168,366,892 downwards.
ATTCTCTCTCTCTCTAAACGCAGTGCAAAAGTTTCAATATCTAAAAGAATTAGATACTGTAATGATACGCAAGGTCGGTAATGCAGAACAGCGTATGACATGGTGTCAGAAGTTGGATTATTTTTACAAAATTACTAATTAACTAATTAAATATTGAAAAAAAAAACAAAAGTAAAAATAACAATAAACAATAGTATAAGACATAAACGTAAGTGAAATAATGGAAAAACACTAAAAAATAATAAAATAAGTGATAAATAAAAAAAATCGACGAGATGGCTGAAATAAAAACACCAACAAATTTTATTATTATGACCGGTGACGTTTCCAATTTATGAAAACAATGGCTGCAACAATTCGAATGATTCGAAATAGCAACAGAATTGTCTAAAAAATCACCTAAAATACAGTGTGCTACGTTTATGGCCAGCTTAGGTTCGGATGTAATTACAATTAATAATAATCTTAAATTGACAGAAGATCAACAAAATGATTTAAGCAAATTTACGGAATATTTTGTTCGCAAAACAAAAACCGTCACGTTTGAAAGTATACTTTCAATAATATGGGACAGGATGGTGAAAATGGTGAATCATTTGATGATTTTCATAAAAAAATATTAAAACAGTCTAAAAATTGTGACTTCGGTCATCTAGCAGAAGAATTGGTCAAAGATAAAATCGTGATTGGAGTAAATGATAATCAATTACGACCAAAGTTACTCGATTCGGATAACTTAGATTTGAATAAAGCAGTAAAGTGTTGTAGAGCTGCTGAGCAGGCACAAATGCAAGTTAAATTTTTGGAAACAAAAACCGACACATTAGCTGTAAATACAATGAAATCACAAAAATTCCAAAAGCACAATGTCAATCCAAAAACTAAATTAAATAACAAAAATTGTAAAAGATGCGGATCAAACGACGAACAAAGTAAATGTCCACTCTTAAATCAAAATTGTACGAAATGTCAAATAAAGAGACACGTGGATCAAAACGGACATCAAAACGGAAGATCGCAATTAATGAAGTCCAAAACTAAAAATAACAAAGTTGATTTCTTCGACGAAGATAGTAATGGTGAAGAGGAGTTTCTCGTATGTTCAATATCGGATAATTTTCAATCGGAAAGTGACTGGATTGAGACACTTTCAATCGGAAAGTGACTGGATATAGTGATTAATAGTAAAAATTCCAAAGTCAAAATCGACACTGGAGCAAGATGTAACGATATGTCTGAACAGCATGCAAACGCATTAAAATTACAAATTGATCACATCGAAACTAAATTTATTGTGTCTTATACTGATCACAAAATGCAAGTGCTTGGTGAAACTACAACAATCTGCTCGAGCAGAACAAACCAACATCCAGTAATATTCAAGGTACTGCATAAGCCAATAATTACTATAATTGGTTATGACAGTTAAATTTCATAAAGCAAATAAATGAATTGAAATTATTTCAATTATCCTGACCTATATCAAGGTCTTGGATGCGTTAAACATTTTGAGTAAGACATAGACCTCATTGACAACGTGCCCGTTTGTTTGAAATCAAACGGGCACGAATATTTCCGCTAGCAATTAAAGAGGAAGTAAAACAAGACCTCATAAAAATGGAAAAGATGGGAGTAAACAAAAAAATGACAGAGCCTACTCCAGTAGTCTGCTCAATGGTAGTAGTTAAAAAGAATAACAAAATTTGAATATGCATTGATCCAACAGATGTCAACAAATGCATTAAACGGCGCCATTATCCTCTAAATAAGCCATGGGGCAGATATTATTGTACCAGATTGCCTTTTGGTCTATCATTCGCACCTGAGGTTTTCCAAGAGATGATGTCATCGTAATTTCAAGACATCGACAACATATAGGACATTCTTATATACGCTAATTCGAAAGAAAAATTAGACGAAACAACTGTAAAAGTATTCGAAAAGTTGAAAACAGCTGGTCTAGTATTAAATAAAGATAAAGGCCAATTGAACAATCAATCAAATCCTTAGGTAAAGACACAGACACAGTTAGGTAAAGACACTAGTTGGAATTGGGAGTCACATCACACAGATGCGTTAGGAAAAATTAAAATCCTATTGAAAACATCACAGGTACTCGCATATTACAATGTGAATGAGGATGTCATGATATCAGTATGAGTAGATGCTAGTTCAAAAGCGGTAGGGGTTGCTTTGATACAGATGGGACGACCAATAGCTTATGTAACAAAAGCACTAACAACTAATGTCAACAGCTTTATCTAAAAATTGAAAAGGAAGCGCTGGCGATCAAAACAGAATGCAATAAGTTTCATGAGTACGTTTATAGTAAACAGTTAATTATTACAGATATTGGAGGATTAAAATAAGCTGCCACTCTGCTACGCCACATAAATTTCACAGAAGCTAATTATATTGGGGCTTTAAACAAATTAAAGGATAGCAAAAAAAACATATCATTAATTCGTTTATCAGTACTTTCATTGAGCAAGCGCCAATGCGCACTTCAAATGCAAATCAAGGACACACTGGGCGGAAGCAACTACCAAAATAACGTCACCGATCGAACGACTGTCAACAAACAATTTCTCATGCACGATGAACAAGTTGAGATAATAAATGTATTAGGAATGTGTTGGAATCCACACCCCGGTGCGTTCATATCCTCGTCAAATTCAAGTTGTGGGTACAACTCAATCAAGAGAAGAATGCTTACTGAAGTAGGACGGATTTTTCATCCTATGGATTAGATCACTCCAATCAGCATCAAAATGAAAATATTTATTCAATAGCTATGGATTCTAAATTTAGACTGGGATTTACCAAATCACTGGTAACAGATCTAAGTTGAATAGATAGAATTGTATGGACAATTTATATGAATGGAAAATCAGCCAAACAAAGCAGCTCATTAAAATAACTTAGTCCGTTCCTTTAAAGGTGCTTCTTAATTTGGGGTGCTTAGAGTCGGTGATCGCCTAGAGCCATGCGTAGACATGCCGTTTTCGACAAAATATCCAATAATACTGTCACTCAAGCCACTCTTTAACCACACTTCTAATCCGGGAAATGCATAAGGATTATAAACATGCCGGCATATCCTTGTTACTAGCGATTTCGCTACAACAATATAGGGTACCTAGTGCATAGAAAGTCATCTGAAAAATTGTTCATCAATGTATCACATGCACTCGACATTGAGCTAACTGTGAATCTCTGTTAATAGAAAATCTGCCAAACTACCGTTTTCAAGCAATTCATCCATTCCTAAAAGTAGGAGTTGACTTTGCTGGTAAAAAAAAACACAAAATGTACATATCTTCATTCATTTGCTTAAGTAACAAAGCAGTGCACATCGAATTAGTTAGCGATTTAAAATTAGTTAGCGATGTTCAGTGATAATGGAATGGGTCCAACTACATTGATGCAAGCAATCAACTACAAAATTCATTTGAGGACTGTTTTCACAAATCAAATTCACCTCCTCGTGTACTTCATTTTGGTGGAATCTAGAAGTCAGCCATCAAGTCCATGAAATACTATCTAAAAAGAGTAATTGGCGAATCAACACTCACAATGGATAAGATGATGACCTTACTCACCGAAACAGAGAGCATAATGAACTCCCGACCGCTATGCGTGTTGTCCTAAGATGACATAAATGCTCTTACTCCATCACATTTCTTAATTGGACAAGTGGCTACAAAAATTCTTGAACCCGATAAAACTCACCTACAAACATCTCATTTATGCCGATGGCAAATGATCCAAAGGCATCTCGAATATCTCACATCCCATCAACAAAAGACAAAGTGGCTGAAACTGAGAATCCCATTAAACATAAAAGATTTAGTCATTATCCACTTACTGGTAACTACATGGATGCTAGGAAAAGTTCATCCGCATCCTGGATCTGATGATCTTTTGAGAGTTGTTATAATCAAGACAAAAAACGGACACATAAAAAGTCTACATAGTTGATCATACTTCCAATTGAACCCAATGGTTCAACAGCGGCGGAATGTTCAGATCCTAATTAGCCACTCATATCCAACAACAGGATAGGTTATTCTGTTAACTATAAAATGTTATAGCAAAAATTGTTACCGCATCATAATATAAATACACATAGTACTACCATGGTATGTTAGCCCATTGACGTGCTAGATGTCGCTACTGGTATCGTTGTAAAATAATCAAAATATTTGTATATGTATAATCGCCTAAATGTTGTATATATATACTAAATGTTGACGATATTCTATCTACCCGACATCTGGAACATCAATGAGTAAACTGTTTTTTTCTTATGATGGTAGTACTATATGTATATATACTATGCATTCAGGCAACGTCATTCTAAGTGTACAAAGCAAATTGACCAAGTTAATAAAATAAATTGAGTTATAACGGATTGAATTAATTCGGATTTCATTTTTATTGTTTCAATTTTGAAGATACAGTCCATTAAAAATGATTCTTGTGGATCCAACACACACTACAATTACGGGCCACCAATCAACGTGGAAATAAAATTTAGTTGTATTGTGCTCCACCACCTTACGCCATATATAAGCGTGGACTCTGACATACCCCTTGTGCTCTGCGGTGACGTCATCGTTAAACCCTAATTCGTGCGCTTGACTAAGGATATTTCAACCTAAATTACGTCTCCTACACACTGACCCCGAGTCCTTTGGGATAAACTTGTCTTGATCTCATATTAACAAAGAACATCACCGCTAAAAACCTGCCCTCCATAACGTATTTATCGTACCATCGTCCAATCTTAATAATAATATAGGCTTAGTAATAATCTTAGTAATAAATAAATCAATTTTAACAAACCTTTTTATCATTTCTAACACCGCTTATGAACTGTATCATGTAAAATAGTTACAGTCTGGGATATTTTAAAGCGCTCAACCGCTCTCAACTTTTTCACTGCATACTTAACGTCCTACTTTACGCTTTCTCCAATCAAATCGATCACGATTTATCCATTTGCTTTGCTGCAGTGATCCTGTAATGAGATGGTTCATTGTGCAACATTTTTTCGGTTCAATCGAAATACTCATCACATAAATCAGCTATCAAAATCATAAATTTCACGTGAAAAGTGATATTTTTATGGTCGCTATCTCTGATTCAAGAACCAAAGTTATTCTCTAGTGTTCATTAGCAAAAACAAATAAAAAACGCATAATTTTTTGTGTTATAATTGTTTTGATTTATTTTTATTAAATGTAAAATAAAGAATTTTGTTTTTTTAATAATATAATTTTTAAAAATAGTTTTTAAATGTTTTGCTTATTGTTATTAATTAAAAATTATAGATTTACCCTTTATAATAGTTATAATAATAACCCAAAATTAAAGTATATTTCAGTAATAACTGTATAGTTTATATTATAGTTGGATAATTAAAACAAAAACAATAAAAAAAAACAACCAGAATTTTAACGGGGGAAAAAAATGAATTAAAAATTTTTAATAAATATTTATTTTATATAAATAATAAATTTTACAGATAACAATAGTAATTAATAGTTAATATTGCCTTTTTCGCTTTTGTCAGAATACTTAATTTAAATAAATAACTATTATATATAGTAATTTTATTTTTTTTGTTAAATTTATTTATATATTTTCATCATTTTAATTTTTAAATTGGTATTCAAAATAAATAACAATATTTTGCATATAATTATTATTATTATATTATTATTTTAATGATCACAATTTGGATAATCAAAATATAGAAAAAACAAAAAAATGATAAATTTATATATTAGTTTTAATTAATTTTATGTTAATATTTATAGTTTTTAAATGTTTTTTTTAAATTATGGAATGTTTAATTTAAGATATTTTATTTGATATTTTTTTTTTCATTATCTTAATTAATAATTAGGATTTTATTTTCTTTTTTATTTAATAAGGCGAGTTATTTTTATTTTTTATTTTTCGATAATATTAAAATAGAATATTTTTTTTAAAGGAAACTATTACAGAACAAAATAATTAGGTTAAAAAATAAATTAAATATATATATTTATATTATTTAAAAATGATTATTTATTTTTACAAAATTGTTTTTATAAAAATAATAATTATTATTATTTTTTTTTTATAAATTCCTCGTGCTTGCAGTGCAATTGTATATTAATTAATTAATAATAATCATAGTAATTTTGTGACTATTGCCGTTAAATAAAATAAATTAGTACACACTATTATATTTCAATATTATTATTGTTGAATATTAATAAATAATTATAGTATATATAATATATAATTGAATAATAATAAAATCAAATTTTTTTTTATTTAATGTGGTCGTATTTTAATTTTATTATTTTTAATTGGATTATAATATTAAATTAAAATTGGTGTAGACTAAATTTTATATATCGTTTGTTTCCTGTTTTATATTGATATTAATTAATTTCGATAGTAAAGTGTAATTAGTCGATTATAATTAGACCGAAATTAAAAATTGTTAGAAAAGATAAATTAAAAATGTAGGCCGAATTTTTTTTATTTCGATTTTTACATAAGTATAAAATTCGTTTACACGATATTTTTGGGTCGTTTGAATAATTTATTTTTAGGTTTAGTTATTTTTAGGTATATAACTTTAAAAAGTCTAAAAAAAATTCTAAATCGTTGTTTGAAATTATATGTTCGCTAGATGTACACAATAAAATCTACCTAAGTTCTAATTTTATAAGAATTTTGCATTGATCATAAACTTGTTATTTTTATTAAATTCGGTTAATGTTTATTGATAGAGGAATATATTTGTTTTAAAAATGGTTTAAAATTATAAACTTGATTTAAAAATTTAGAAATGAAAAATTATCTGTAAGGCAACTATATTTAAGACTAAGAACTCTTTATTTGTAATATATTTTAGAGTAGGAAGGTGTTTGTAAATTATAATAGTAAGTTTTTGATTAAGTTTTTAAGATTAGTTTTTCGATTTACAGTCATTCATTTAATTATAATGTTACAGTAGTAACGAGTTTACCAGTAGTTTCAAAACCATAAATTGAAGATTCAAACCAAAATATTTTGCCTATTAGTTTATAAAATTAAAATTTGAAGAGATATGATTAGATGTTACGATATGATTAAGGAATTATCTTTATTCAGATGTTTTGTAAAAAAGCTCGAATATGTATTATTGATTATGACATCCTTTAATTTTACTGTTTAGTTTTAAGATGACCACCCTTCGAAGAAGACCACCTCTTTAAAATCCCATTATATTGTAGAACGACGTCTAAATTTAGTAAAATTGTCTATCTTAAAAGACTACCTCCCAGACCAGACTCGACCATTATTATTTCGTACATTGGTGAAAAATTATGCATTACCCCTTTACGAGGTGAGTCAAATTGGCTATCACAGCCAAAGCCATGGAAGAAAATTCTTGCAAGCAAAATAAACTTTACCTAAAATGCATTATTTTAGTTTTATCACACAAAAGTAAGTTGTGAGAATTAAACCAAGAGCTTTTTGCCAGATAATCTAGATTGTGTTCCACACTATAAATGTCAGCTTTACTACTTAAACCAGTGTGGGCAAACGTGATGTCAGTAAATTTACGTAAGCCAGGACTAATAGAGGTCCCAGTACTGACCCTTGAAGATACCAGCCTTAATTGAAAGTTCCCCACTTAGTAATTGTACTCTTAGTAAGGTAAGAGCACCACCTGAGAATTGTTTCTCGAAAGTCATAGCTACTTTAAGAGAGCCCCACGAACTGACTACTCGAGCAAAAGATTTAGTCACGTCAATGAACAGACCAGTGGACTAAAATTCTTAAATCTCGCACTAATTTGTTCAAGAACTGACATCAGTGTACAGAACATTATTATAGCATTTACAAATATTTTGGAGAAAACGAAAATAAGAGATACTACATAGTCGGTAGTTGTATAAACACGATTTCACGATCATTTATTTGACCAATTGGGATAACTACAGCTCATTTCAAGTTAGACGAACCAATTTTTGTATTTAGAGATTGTATTTAAACCTAGCTAACCTATTATTGGTTGAGTACATTTTATTTCTCATCTGTATATATTTTAGTAACTAGTCGGGCATTCCAATGTCTACGCTTAACTACCGGCTTTGAGATGATCATTCAGAATATTAAGAAAAAGACCTTAGTCAATACAGAAAACCTCAAAGTTCCTACTAATTTAACAAAGGTGAGGTATCCCCAACTTTAAAACATTACGTTTTTTTGCATGATATATTATGCATATTACAAAAGAATATCTGATTAATGGTCTTTGTGAATGCGTTAAAACATATTTAAAAAGAAAATTTTGACTGCTAAAGTTAAATATTTTTTTTTATGCACAACAACCAATAAATTAAAAATTTGACTTGGAAAAGACAGACTATAAATGTTGACAAGTGATATTAAAAAATTATAACCTCATTTTAGGGAAAACCACTGTGGTTAGTTATAAAATAATAAAATTAAAATCATAGTTGGCGTATAGTGGGTGCCAATGCGATTTATTTATACGATTTACAGCTGTCAAAATTTTAAATATTTCACACAGCAAATTTAAATATATTATTAAAAATATTTAACCTTGATTGTTTATTTCCCCCTAATTTTTTTAATACATTTTTTTAACAAATTCACAAAAACCGTAAGTTTACAAATTTGGGTTTGGATTGTATGCGATTGAAAAGTGTCAAATCATACAAAAAAGGTGTAATTAAACAACCGTAATGAAATTAAACATCCTCCAGTCGGTTGCAAGTAAATAATTTGCAGTCCGCAAAAATGGTGGGCTTGTGACAACTTAACCTGTGACTAAAATCCTCGATCATAGTCGCAAATTATTAATTTAACCAGAAGTAATTAATTCAGAATCGAAATTGAAGATTTGCATCGAAATTATTGTATGACATTAATAAGGTTATATTTGAGATTATTCTGCCGAACCACAAAAACGTCGTATGCTGGACGATGACAATTAGACGCCTATAAAGAACCAACCCGATGTAAGTGTAGTGATAATTAATATTTATATATCTCTAGGACTAGTCATTGGGCTATATCTTAACAAATTTGAATTGTTATAATGCAATCTCGATCTTTTTTGCGACTTCCTGGCAAGTAAAAAATAAAAAAATATTTGCGAGTTTTCGAGCTCGCAAGTAAAAAAAAAGACAATATAGGAAAAAACATTTAAAATGACATTTGATAAATGTATGTAGTTATTGCGATTGCAATTTTAACTATAAAAGATTGCGAAATAATATCGCTCGGTAAATGTTTCGGAATTGAGGAAACCCTTTCGAATAAGAGGATGACATTTTTTTAGGCGCTATCGTTTTATTAGAGAAGCTTGACTCTTTTTTTATCATATTTTTAGGTCTATAACGATCCATTTTTTTAATATGTATATACATATATTAATTTATGTGTATTGGGAAACCGATACACAAAACTCAATTGAAATTGTTTTATTTATGTCAAAAATTGTTCAGCAATGTGCTGAATAGAATGAATATGGCGGATTTGATAGATGTATCGAGAATGCCATGTCTTGGAAATTATAAATCGAATTGCAAGTTCGCCATATTTAACAAGGTATTGTTTCGTCTGAAACCAGCGCTTCAACATACAGAGGACATAATTGTGAACTTTGCCATAACTAATCAAAATTAAGAAAAGGAAAACATTTTCTGTCCTAAAACTAAATTGTCAACGTGTTTCACTGACATAATTTAACAAAATTTTGCAAAATAGATTTGTTGTAAAATAGGCAAAACTTTTAAAATTTAAATAAATCGAGAAAAAAAAAATTTGTGTTAATGGGTTTATTATTTTGTAAAAATGTTTAGTATGGAAGATCATCATAATATAATACATATAATATAATTTAAATATTAGAATTATTTTTAATTTGATTGTCAAAATATATTTTATGTATATTAGTAAATATTTAAATTTTTAATATTTTATTATTAGATTTTATTTTTATATTATTTGTTAAACGAAATAAAATTGGAAACTAGGTAGAGATGTAGGTTTTGTGATTTAAATAAAAAAAAACTTTATTTATTTAATTTTTTAATATTATTATTATTATTAATAATATTATTATATTAATTATTTTTTTTTAAATATTTGTATGTAATGTTTAGTAAAATTTATTTTATTATTTATATTCAAATAAGTAATTTTTTAACTTGTAATATATTTATTTTTAACAGCTAAGGTCATCATAAGACATTAGTTACAATTTCTTTGTATTAGAAAATATCCAAATATCAATTTGTTTAGGGTTTTTTTTACAAATAAATTAGTTAAAAGTTTTTATACAAAAAAAAAAAAAAATATATAACGAAATAGTTAAAAATATAGTATTATGCTTGAAAAATTCGAAACATAATTTTATAAGTGTTTGTGTGGTCTAAGGAAGTTTGTTAGCAATTTTTTGTTTTATAAAAAAGTTATTTGAACCAAAAAGATTGAGGTAGTATTAAAGAAGGATTAATAGTTTTATTTAAATTCGTCAGCGATTTGTGAGATAGTTTTTTTTTGTATTTATTTAAAGAGTATTAAAATTATTCAGAATTAATTATGAAAATATGTTAGGAACAAAAATTAAATTTCTTGTTTATTTATTAAATTTAATATTTTGTTTTATTCCTGTAGGGATTTGTTCTACATTGCTTGGACCCTTTTTCCTTTGCTCAACCTAAATATTATTTACAAACTATATATTTTTTTAAAATTATTTATTTATTATTTATTTTAATTAATTGGTTACAAATTTTTTAATTTCCTTTTAATAGAGTCTAACTAAAGTATTATCATTGCTTTTTTGATCCAATTTAAATATACCATATAGTAGATATGTTTATATATATATATATATATATATATATATATATATATATATATATATATATATATATATATATATATACAGCGATCCTATACCAAACTGACCGGATTCTGCCCTCTTTCTCTCCAATTTTTATGCAACTTGGTAAAAGTTACTTTGGTTTTTTCAGCGCTGTATTTTTCACAGTAGTGTCCGTCGTTTTTAGATGTTTGTAACTATTTTTTCAAAGGAAAGGAAACTAACAGTGGTTTTTTAAAAGTTAACTACTAGAATTTCTATCCAATTTTTTGAAAATTTTTGACGAAAAATAGATATCAATTGAGATCCAGGTCCGGTACCAGTAATAGTGTGGTCATAAGCAAAAAGATCCATTAATTGGAAAAATGTTAGAAAACTTTGAAAAGCAAATTGAAAAATATGTGGGTTTTAGCAACTCTATCAAAACGCTGGTCTGCTCGTAAAGTTAAACGGGAGCATATAATTCTCAAACTTAGTGCATAGTTTGTATTCTGTGGTCTATAGTTTAATGGAAGCTTATCAGCTACAGTAAAACTCGTAAACTGGACACCTTCCTATTTTAGTCTTTTTCTGCTCTTTAAAACTCAGTCCAAAGGTGTTAAACAAATTCTCAATATCCTCTATAAATTTCACAACCTCTGTTCATTGTATATTTAGCAAGGAATGTGAATGTGGACGAGACATTAATACCGCTTGTAATCGGAAAATTGCTAAAATTTTTAAGTTAAAAAAATCTTTCCGTTGTATTTAACAATCAAAATTTAAGAATGGGTTCGGTCTATTGATACTCAAAAGAAAAAGAAAATCGACGTATTTTGCTTTCCATTATATGCAATTGAGGTTGAATCCAACGTTGAACACAAATATAAACATGACCATGCTACGATAATAAAGACGTACTTCATTTAATTGGCATCTTAAACAAATTCTCATTTTAGACTTTTTTGTTTAAAACTTAAAAAAAATTGCAAGTTGTTGTCAAAAGAAGTGTAATACCATATTTTTCAATATCATTTTTTCACACAAATATTAGATAGGAGTTCTAATACTAAATATTTCGAAAATTAACGGTAAATTTCTTTCATTTATGTTCTCATTTATTAAAATCGGTCAATTAATTATTAAGAAACATGGTCTAAATATGCATGTTTGCTTAAAATTTCAAAACCCAAACAAAATCGGTTACCGTTCCTGTCATACAATTAATGTAGAGAATATTTTTCCAATGTTTCATACAAATCGAAGAGAATGAGGACTGAATCCGCTTGGTTGGTAAGGAACTGCAGTTATATATATATATATATATATATATATATATATATATATATATATATATATATATATATATATATATATAAATATACATTCGTGATCATTTGAAAACTGGTCACATAAAACCCACTTACTGAAAGACACTGCATTTTACTGCATAAAAGTTCTTTAGCTTCTAGGTGGAAAAGGAGAGCTGCTATTTTTATGGATGTCTTTAAGGTTATTTCAAGGTCAACTTCGTTCTAAAGATTATGACCCATATTTTCTGGCGGCATCTGATACTACGTAAAATTTTTATGAGTTTAACCAAAAAAGCAAGTAACTTTCAACCATTTTTCTAGATAAAATAAATTTTGTGTTGCTTAAGATCTTGCACCAAAGTTTCGATGCATTGAATCTGAAAAAAGTTTTGACCATACAAAATAGTTAGCATAATCTATTTAAAGAAATTGACCTTGTCATAACCTTCAAGACACATAACATTTTAAAAATAACTAGTATTGTTGTTTTCCTCCTTCAAAACTACACAACTCCCGCCCAGAACATATATGTTTCAATAATTCATCGTTTTTAAAATTTGTCGGTTGGAAATTTTTCAAATGATCACACCCAAGAATTAATTCCAAGCTATAGGTCTAAAGAAAAAATGAATTCGACAATAGGTATTCAAAATTCTAGAGTTAAATAATAAAGTAATTCAGTATTTTTATTCTTTTTGAAGGTCATTTTAAAGTCAATATTGTTTAAAAACATATTTTTCAAGCACGGTACCGATGATCAAATGTATTGGAAGATCAATTTGGACACATAGTTTTGCATAACGACCAAAAACCTTTAATTTCAGTTACAATATATTGCGATAACTCTAATTAAGTATATGTATTTTAAATTATGTCAATATAGTATGTGACAAATTTAATTTACCAGTTTCAATTTAAATACTTTTTTTTTAAGTAATTTAAATAAGTAAAGTATTAGCAGTTACTGAAACTAAGCTAAGTGCTTCTTTACTACACAAAATCACAAAACTCATGCTAAAAATTTATATTGTATAGTTTAAATGTAGTACTGCCTTTGAAATGACCTTGAAAATAAAATTTGAATAAACACAAGAGTACATTAATGCACTCAGAACCGTGCAATGTTTTTTATTAGGCCTATAATTTTAAAATAATCATAGTATATATATATATATATATATATATATATATATATATATATATATATATATATATATATAATATATATATATATATATATATATATATATATATATATATATATATATATATATATATAAATTTACATATATACATATGTATATAATTCATACATAAGATAATAGAAGGGATTGTCTTTTGCCGAAGTATTTTATTTTTAATTATCTTTAAATTTTAATTATATTAATTATGTAACAACAAAAAAACTATTTAATTGATTTAAATATAATAATTAAATTTAATTGTTTAAAAAAAAAACGTATTCACATTAAAATTAATTTATTTGATATTAATTTAAAAAATTTCTTTTTCTTTTTTTTTGTTTTATTAATTTTAAAGCACCAAATTAGATTTAGAAAAACAAATACATTTATTACTTATATATAAAACTATTTTTTTTTTATAATAATTATCTAAATAATTTTAATGTGAAAATTTTTAATTTTTTTCGTTTTATAACTTTGATCCACAAACACTAATAATGATATGGTGAATTAAATCAAAGTTATTTAATTTATATAAAAATAATTTATTAGTAGTATGCAATGTCAAGGGGCGCAACGACATTACAATAAATAATTTATTTTTATATAAATTTATTTATATAAGTACATTATATTATTATAAATACAAAAAATAAAAAATAAAAATAAAAAATTTTATTTAAATCGGGAAAAATTGATTTTTAATATTTTTTTAAAAATATTTATGATATAAATAATTATATTTAAAAGTGAAAATAAAAATATTTATTTATCATTATTATAGTAATTTATTAAAATTATTTTAGTAATTCTATCTAATACCAAAAACAACCAAAACAAAATCGAATTTTAAATTTATTTATAATAATATTATTATTATTATTAATAATTAAAATGATATAATATATTAAAGTTTATTAAATTTTGTTAATAATTATTAATACATTTTTTTTAAGATAATAATTGACATGATTCATTTTTTTTTAAATATAACTTTATCCTTTTTAAATAATTTATAATCCTTAACCACTATTATAATTTATAATTTATTTAATATAATCAAATTTTAATTTTTTGAAAATAATAATTAAACAATTTTTTACGATAACAATCAAAATACTGTACATAATATATTTATAAATCAAGCAGAATTTTGTTGTTTAAATTAAATTAAGAAAATTAGGTTTAAAGGCAAATTAAAAGAGTATTACCGTACAATGAGATAGTTATTGTTATTTGGGTAAATTATTTATTTGGTTCAAAAGGTATTGACTGAAGAATTTATTTTTTCATTGGAGTGACAAAGACAAAGTGTTGCCCATATGATTAAAATGACCAATAACAATTTAATAACATTAAAATTATTAATGTGCGTGAAATATTTTTCGTATGTACACTATGTTTATGTAGGTGTGTTTAAATTTTGCTGTGCAAGTACCTAACTTAATACTTTTTCGAAAAAATTAGAGCAGTAAATTGATAAACATCTTTTTCCAGTTTTAAATTTGATGCTTTTACTGTTTATGAACATAAAAAAAAACAAAATTTTCAAGTTGTGAAACAAACGCAATTTTAGTTCATGTGTTCAAAATAAACCAATCAAAACAATTATAATTTTCAAATCGCAATCAGGTTGCTTAGTTTTAAATAATTTTATTATAATAATATTTTTATATAGCAGGTATTTTCTGATATACGCACCAAAATTGGGAATGGTGATGCACTTACCCACGAAAAACATATCGAAAAAGGATAAAGGGTGCCATCAGACTACATCAACGTTGATCATCAACATTGATGTTAATAAATAACAAGCTCATTATTAAATGCACAACAGAAGATATTTTGACTGCATAAACAAATTAAGACCTATCTAAATTTTACGTGTAGTACCCTTAAAGATCTCGACTAAAGTCGACGTTATTAATGGTATAGAGTAATGGTATTCGTTTTTGAAGACGATTGTTAAAAAAGTATATATGACTTTATTTTGAGAATGAACTCATTAGATGATGGATCCATTCTCCTAATAAAATCGATGTTTCTCTTGTTTTCTAGGCCAATAAATAAAAAGTGTGTTTCTTCGTTTGTTTTTGAAATAAAATATCGACGTGTTATTTTCCCAATAGTGAGGGCACGCGCACTCACGTTAAAAGAGATTGTCTTCGATTACGATAAAACGCAAGACCAACAGCTACTTTTTATTGGTTTATCGCATGTCACTTCAACAATCAAAATCTAATGTGTGTTCCAATGTTAAAAAAAAGATATCGTTGCTTGTGTCTCTACCTCGCCAACTACTGCTCAGGATGATTTAATATACTGTTTGCTGCGAAATTAATTATGCTTTAAACATAACGTGACATAAACATTTAATTTCTTAAAGGGGGTTGGACACAATGTCAATTATACTTAAACATCCGATCGTCACCAACGGACAAAAGTTTGGAAATTTTGTGCTATCTTAGATCGCATTTAAAAGTGGAAACATGAAAGAAAGATGGACAAGGAACAAAATGTTAACATATTTTTTGTCAAGTTTTGGTGGTAGTCTACACAAAATAGAGTTAATTACAAATATTAATAACTTGTGCATCCCGTAGGTGAATTTACTGTTAATATAGATTCCAGGGCTATTTATACATGGTTTTAAAATAACTTTCAGGTAAACCAATGAAAATATTTCTAGTAACGAAAAATGCCTGTGTTTTTGCTATGGTGATATATTTTATTCGAGTTTGACCATGCAAATATATTGACAGATCCGAAACTATAATTTTCAAGTACCACCAATTATACTTGACAGTCATTAGCAAATACATGTGGTAATTGAATCATTTTATTGCAAGTGGCATAGGTAGTCTGTTAACAAGAAAAATTCCATTAAAACACCTGTCGGTATTCAATTAAAACCCGATTCCATACTAAACACGCGCACTGCTTCCACATTGGTAGGTAGTAATGAGTTTTTTCACTATTAACATCAACTTCCAAAATAGCTAGCTCTTGTATATTATTTATTACAACTTTTTGATACTATTGTACATAAGTTTAAATGCAACATCTTTTGAAATAATAGTGTATGATTTCAAATTAAATTTAACAGTGCTTTAGAACAACACATGTCTTTCTTTTATCAACCAGAGTAGTGCCCGTACTGTGATTAGTATGAAAACCAGATTTTAATCAAAATGAGATTTTATTGGATGGACAGTTCTTTCAAGGCTGAATTCACTGACACTACTTAAAGAGAAATAAACTTAGTCATAATGTTTACAGCATCAAACTTAAGAAGTGGGAAAACTACTGACACAGACTGTAACATAAAATTACCGGTTTGAAGGCTGACGAGTTCGATGTTAGTTAAAATATCAGGTTTACTAGATTTTCTAGTTCCCAATCTAGTATGGTGAATGTAATTTTAAATCTGTTTCATGGTTAGTTTACAACTATATATCATAAAAAACCTTTGAAAAACCAATACAATTTTAGATACTTTAAGTTATAGATCGCCACTGATAATGTTTTTGGGATACCAATAGCTACTACTATTAGCTTAATAGGCACACAATTATTATGGAAATTATGCAAAGAACTCAAACTAAACCAAAAATCTGTATCAAGTAGATCATGCTCGAATATGTCTGGAAGAGACGGTCCCACGGATTTTATCACCCTAAGGTAATCCGAATCCGAAACAATGAATTATTTTTTAAAGGTATAACCGTTTCTTACACTAAATGGTTGCTATTTCGTATGAAAACTTTACTAACATTTAGTAGAAATACTGGAATACAATTTTAATACATTGTTACCAAAATATTTATTATATATGTATAAATGCGTCTAAAAGTTGAATACAACAAGTATAAAACGGATTTGAAAGAAGATAAATTTGGTTCGTTGATATCTTGATCAAAACGTCCTTAATAAGTATAAATACTACTACAGGATTTTTGAAATATTTATTTGCGTATATTTATTCTAGTGGATACTTAGGCTTTGTCCGAAACCCAAGATAAATATTTGAGAACACAAATTTTGACATTTATTTTATAATACCAAATTATAGCGGTCAATTGCTAAGCTAATTTTTGACAAATACAACACATTCTATAACAAAAACTCATCGCTTAGCATACTCGGATAAAAAACAATGAAACATATAAAATTCACCACTTGGTTTTATAATAGTATACCATTCAAAAACTAGATAAGAAAAATTTTAATTTTTTCGTTGCTATGACAATTTCAGTAATTAATGCTCACAATTATAAATGTAATTTATCTTCATAGTTTTTATACTTCACAAAGAGTGAATTTAAAAACATATGAGGCGGGAAGTTATTTCAAACAATTATTATACTTTATGGACAGTGTAATAAAAAATTCGGAATGTAGGTGAATATTTTTCAAATGTCAAAAATTGTATACACAAATATTTATCATGGGTTTCGGGTTAATTAGCTTAAATTTTTTATTAGTTTTGAACTCGTTTGAAAACAAAATCATGCCACTTTAACTTAAGTACAACCAATATAAGGTTATTTTGGCTCGACGTGGATACTCTGATTCGGTTGAACTAGCTTTTATGTAAAATTCTTGATAGTTAAAATTTGGTGAAATTTAATCAAAAATTAAGTTTAGTACAAAGCATGTTAAAGTTACATTGGAAAAAGTTAAATTTAAAGCAAAGGGTTAATTTTACTATGCCAAATTTAACTTACACCTTAATTAAAACTTGAGTTATAAGTTATAAGTTAATATAATATAGATACATGTATTATCAATTACTGAAAGTTAATTTTTCTACAATCGGATACAACAGAATTTACTTGGTTTAATTTAATAACTTTGGACACTTGTCAAGCTTAATTAAATCAAAAATCTGTTTCAACATTAATCAAAATTTTACAGGATAATGCTAAAAGTACTCCATTAATTTTTTTTTGAGATGCTTTAATTTTTAAAATGTAAATCGATTTTTAATGAAATAACTTTCAGTTTGGACGTACTGGAGTAAATTTAATCGGGTTCGCAAAGCTGAACTAAGTGAAATATGGATAGTAATTTTAATTAAATTAGGTTAGTATTCGAAAAAGTATGGCTGATTGGATCAAATTTTAGGTGGTTCGAAAAAAAATTGATAAATTTTAACAATTAATTTGAGTTTAATAATTGACTCAATTTCCAATCATTTTGCACACTGCTTACAAGTTTTACAGATTTTTGCTACGGCCGCTGAATATATCTGTTGTCTATACAAATGTTAAATATTTATTCGGTTTCAAAATTAAAAACTTATTTTAAATTGTAACTATTGACGTTGAAATTAAAACAGATTTGAATAAGTTTAATAATTAGTTCGTTTTGAAAATAATTAAGCGTAACTAAGTTTGTTAAGCAGCTTAATTTAAACTAACTTATTTTTTTATTTAAGTCATTATTACGAGTGCTGGATATGCCGATTATCAGTGAATATTTTTTTCAATCAACGCCTTCCAACCGTTTCAAATAATAGAAACAAAATTTCCAAATAACAAACACTATTTCTACGTACACCTGTGTAAATAGAAATAAGACTTTCCCAAATAAATTAATTACAAAAATTAAATTAGAAAATTGAATCACATACACATACACTCACTTTTAATAATGATTTAAGTTTTGATAATTTTAAATTAATTTTTTTACACATTTATGTAGAAAAATATATTTATACTTTTATTTATTTATTTAATTAATTTTGTATTAAACAAATTCTATTTCAATTGGGTTTTTATTTAGTTAGTTTTGTGAGCAATACGGAATTTATAATTATAATTATAATTATTTTAAATTATTTTTTTATTTATAATTCATATTTTAAGGACACAATTTGTTTTTTTTTCTTTTTATATTTTTAATATTCGATTTTTAATTAATAAATTATACAAGAAACGAAAAAAACAAAACGAACAAACACAAATTTAATGAGTAACTTTATGTAATTAATTATTTTTAAGAATTTAAGCGTATAATTATTAAAATAATTTCAGTCGTAAAAATAATATAATTTAGATTCAAAACAGTATCAGAATATTTAAGATGATAATTTTATAATTTTTTTAATTGTTGAGTATTTTTATATATTTTAATATTGATTAAAAATTGAGTAGTAAAATTAGTAGCAAATTAAAATTGTTATAAATAAAAAAGTTTGGCACCAAAATTATTAGATGTTGTGTCGCTAGCAAGGAATGGGAGCCAATTTTTATTAAAGCAATTATTCATCTTAAATATTCATTAATAAAATAATGTAATTAATTAGAGGAATGTTTGGTTTATTTAAATTTTCGTTTTTAATTATTTATGGATTAAGGATGTTGATATGTTCTAATTAAAATTCGATATAAATACAATTCGTACATAGTTTTTGTTTTGGTACTAATTAACAATTTGCTGTATCGACACTGTACAAAAACAATTTAATTATTGTTAAATGAAACAAAATTATTATAAATTTTTAGACCCATTTTTTTTTTTTAAATATAATACTTTATGTATAATTATAGACGACGAAAGAAGACA
This sequence comes from Tipula confusa, assembly GCA_963556175.1. Lineage (NCBI taxonomy): Eukaryota > Metazoa > Arthropoda > Insecta > Diptera > Tipulidae > Tipula > Tipula confusa. The sequence continues at coordinate 168,346,934 of OY744475.1, read as the reverse complement.
TTTTTCGTGTGTTGTTGTTGTTGTTGTGGTGTATATATATTATGCCGTATTATTTTTAAAAATTTGATTAAATATTATATTAATATATGTAAAATATTACCTCAAACATTTGTTCCCAATTCTACCAACTGAAATTGTTCCTGGCCTTGAATCAAAAATTTATCACCATCTTTCGAAGATTATTTGAAAATTTTTTTTACTTACTTTCTAAATAAGCCGCTAAATCTGTATCGCTTGCTTGAAGTGCTAACGATTTTGCTGTGTAACCATCCGTATCTTGAATTGTTAGATTCGCTCCGCCAGCAACTAGCATATAACATATACTACGTCGTTTATTAGCTGCTGCCTTATGTAGAGCCGTTTGACCTCTGGAAACAATTAGTTAGGATCGATTAATTTTAATTGATAATGGCTTATTTTAATTTAGTCTGAGCTTTAACTTTTCTGGTAAAATTAATTTATTTACTTAGTAAATGAGAACTTTAGCGGAAGGAATTAACGACTTTAATAAAGTAAAGTTTTCAGGTCCTCATGCGGTTTTCAACAAAAGCAAATCTACTATCAGTTTTCATAGGCTATACATATCAAAAATATTTTTGTTTTTAACATTGTGACTTGTCCCATCATTTGAACTCTTTAACTCCATTGATAATGGACATTGGGTTTTAGATAAAATTGAAATTTGATATGGTAGCCAGAACTATCCAAATTTTCATTTTTATGGCTACATATAATAAATATTTGTTTTACAAAATTCTGACATTTGGAAATTTGCACATTCTCTTCATTAATATATGTACTTACTTTTATTCAACCTAGCTCTAAACCTGCGTACAATACTTGGTGGGTTAAAATTAAAATCCAAATTCACTCCATTTTTATTTTTTGATCATTTCAAGTTCCACTAATAAGATCTTTCCACTGTCTAAAGGGGTGTTCTTGTGGTTGATTCGGTTTTCATGAAAAAAAGTCACAATAGGTAAATCTTCTTGTTCAACTTGTATAAATAAACCATCTCGGTACCCTAATATATAAGGTCATCCATATAGCCTCAAATAAAACGCTTTACTGGATCTTTCTAATTAGCAAACCTATTTTGGACATTTATACTTATTTTGCATTTGAAAGAAACAGATGCATGTTTTATTAGTCATAATGCTGATATTACTAATTTGGTAAAAACTTTTTACTTTTTAAAATAACAACTATTATAAAACCACCATTCAAATTTATTAACTAATTCTCGCCATTCGACAGCATGCACCAGTCTTGATTTATTTCCGATATCGAGTAGTTTTTATAAAGTTTTTAAAACTCTTAACTCAAATAAATCAACTGGGCAAGATGTAGTTCCATCTAAAAAACTAAAAAGCTGTTTTTATCTCTAGGTTTACATATTAGTTTGTTTTAAATGCCAAAGAACTCTGATATTTTTCCCACGAATTTGAATTCAGCTAACATTCGATTGGTTCCTAAAACAGGTGTAGCTGTCTCCTTCTATTTACCGCCAAATTCCTTTGTTGCGAACCTCATCTAAAGTAATGGACTCTTTAAGTGAATTTAAACTTAATGAAGTTTCTCAAAGGGCATATGATTTCATCAGATTTCTACAGGAGTTTATGCCGTTTATGCCACAATTTAGAAATTTCCAAAATCCAGAAAATAACATGATGGTTAGCCCATTAAAATCGGGAAATTTATGCTACAATTTAATAATTTCCAAAATCCAGGATGAAACATGGTGGTTAGCCCATTAAAATCGTGATATTTAGACCTAATATCGGAAATGTCCCAAAACCAGAAAAAATATGTAGGCTAGCCTGTTAAATGTGACATTTAGACCATAAAACGGAAATTTTGAATTTTAAGCCACAATTTGGATATTTTCAAATTCCAGAAAAATCTAAAAGTTTTAGCTTAAACATGAAATCTAGACTAATAATCGGAAATTGTTAATATAACAATTTAGAAATTTTTAAAATTTCCAAAATCCAGAAAAAATTTATCAAGATAAAAAAATCAAGATATTTAGAACAAAAATCGGAAATGTCTGAAACCCAGTAAAATCATGAGCCACAATTTATAGCATAAGCTTGAAATTAGCAAAATTCAGGAAAACATGATATTAGCTCATTAAAATCGTGACAGTTAGATCGAAAATCGGTAATTGTGAAATTCATGCCACAATTTGGATATTTCCAAAATCCACGAAAAATCATGATGGTTAGCCCATTCAAATCGTGACATTTAGACCTAAAATCGAAAACTGTGAATTTTAAGCTACAATTTGGAAATTTTCAAAATCCAGCAAAAACTTTATGGTTAGCCCATTAAAATCGGGACATTTAGACCAATAATCCAAAATTGTGAATTTTAAGCCACAATTTAGAAAATTTCTAAATTCCAAAATTTTCAAATTCCAGGAAAAGACATTATGGTTAGCTCATTAAAATCTTGATATTTAGACCAAAAATCGGAAATGTCATAAACCCATAATAAACATGATGACTATTCTATTAAAATTGTACATTTTAAGCCACAATTTAGAAATTCCCTAATACAGGAAAAAATATGATCCATTAAAGCCGGGAAATTTATGCTAAAATTTGAAAATTTTCAAAATCCAAGAAAAAACATGGTGAACATGGAAACATAGTTAGCACGTTAAAATCGTGATATTTAGACGAAAAATCGAAAGTGTCCGAAGTTCACTTTTCGCTACAATTTTGAAATATCTAAAAATCCAGGAAAATAGTGACATTTAGACCAAAAATCGGTAATTGTGAAATTAAATTATTTTGGAACCCATTAAAATCGTGACATTTAGGCCAAAAATCGAAAATTGTGAATATTAAGCCAACATTTGAAAATTTTCAAAATCCAGAAAAAAACAAGAAATTTACGCTACAATTTGGAAATTTCCTAATTCCAGGAAAAATCATAATGATTAGCCCAATTTAATCGTGACATTTATTTAGACCAATAATCTGAAATTGTGAATTTTAAACCCCAATTTCAAAATTTCCTAAATCCAGGAAAAACATGTCGGTTAGCTCATTAAAATCGTGATATTTGAACCAAAAATCGGAAATGTCCAAAACCGAGAAAAAACATGATGACTATTCTGTTAAAATCGTGAATTTTAATAGAATTGTTAGTATTTTAACAATTTGGAAATTTCCAAAACTCAGGAAAACACATGATGGTAATTGTGAAATTTATGCCACAATTTGGAAATTTCCAAAATCCATAAAAAAACATGAAATTTATGCCACAATTTGGAGATTTCCAAAATCCGTGAAATACATTATAGTTAACCCATTAAAATCGTGATATTTAGATCTAAAATCAGAAACTGAATTCTAAGCTACAATTTGGAAATTTTCAAAATTCGGGAAAAAACATGATGCCTATTAAAACCGTGACATTTAGGCCAAAAATCGGAAACTGTGAATTTTAAGCCACAATTTAGAAATTTTCAAATTCCGGAAAAAACATAAAATTGTGCTGAAACATGAAATTTATGGAATTTTGATAGTTAGCCCATTAAATCGTGACATTTAGACCAAAAATCGAAATTGTCTTAAACTCAGGAAAAACATGATGGCTATTCTGTTAAAATCGTGAATTTTAAGCCACAATTTGGAAATTTCCAAAACCTAGGAAAAAACATGATGGTTATCCTATTAAAATTGTGACATTTGAAGCACAAATCGGAAATGTCCGAATTGCAGAAAACATGACGGCTATTCTGTTGAAATCGTGAAATTAATGGCACAATTTGGAAGTTTCCCAAATCCAGGGAAAATCATAATGGTTGGCCCTTAATATCGTGACATTTAGACCAATAATCCGAAATTGTGAATTTTAAACCACAATTTAGAAAATTTCAAAATTTCTAAATTCCAGGAGAAAACGTGATGGTTAGCTCACCGTGATATTTAGACCAAAAATCAGAAATGTCTGAAACCCAGGAAAACATGAAGGTTAAACATAAATTAAAATCTTGACATTTAAACCAAATATCAGAAATTGTGAATTTTAAGTAAATTTGCAAAATTCATGAAAAAACATGATGGTTAGCATGTTAAAATCGTGACATTTAGGCTATAAATCGGAAATGTCCAAAATACAAGAAAAAATCATGATAGTTAGCATGTTAAAATCGTAAATTTGATTCGTGAGTGGCAAACATGTTAAATGCCATTATGTTTCACTTTTCAATTAAAACCACCATTTAAAAAAAATGTTACTGTTAAAAAATGTAAAAAAAAACTTACTTATCGTTGTCGATCATATTTATAATTGAATTTGGTGCATACGAAATTAAATACCGAACAATGTCTTTATTCCCATACCGGCACGAATGATGTAACGCCGTTTGTCCATTTGAATCAATCGACAACAGTGAATATCCTTGCGCATGTAATTCTTTTAGCTGTGGAAAATTTGGAAATTTTTTTATAGTTTTGAAAATTATCTTGTCAGCAACATTTATATAACTTACTAGTATAAGATCACCAGTTTTAGCAGCTTTTATAACAACATCCGTTGTTTTTTCTAATAAATTACTGTAATTAGAAGATAAAAATGAAAACATGGAAATTCAATTAAAATCCGTAAAAAATGTGTTCATATATGTTTGTATGTATGTATGTAATATGTTTTGTGAAAAAGAAGAAAATTCAAAATATTTTATACACAATTAAATGTTAACGAATATAGCATGTTATCCATTAACTAACTACATATATACACATAAATGAATGTTGAAAAAAATAAAAATACAAGACAACAATAATAACAACTCGTAATTGTACATAAAACATAATAATATATGCTGCTTTATGTATTCAAATATAAAATAAAATTTGTATATGTACATAACCAGTTCATATATAGAATTGAAAATTAGTACTGACAAAAAAAAAAAAAGTTTTCACATTTAGTCAATAACAACCATCATAAAAAAAACGGCTGAAAAAAAAACTTTGAAAAGAAAGGCCATTTGGAAAATTCCATCATTTGTTTTTTGTGCGCTAGTTCGCTATGCTCTACTCGAGTAATTGGTGTTTGTTCACATTTTAATGAGGAAAATGTTGAATTAAGTTTTTAATTTGTTGCTGTCCGTCTTCCATTCGAAATTTTGTTTTTTGTCTGTCTGCATACTCGTCGTGTAGAATATAACAAGGACCTTGGCGCGTATATGTGCTACGTTGTTGTAAAGAGTTTTATTTGTACTTCAAAGAATGCGTTCTTCTTTATATAAAGAACGGATAACAATGATAGGTAAGTGAGGTAACCCTTTATAGCGTGGTATATTTAGAATATGTCGGAACGTTTTGCGGCAACGGTTCTAAAGGGATGTTTTAGCCTTACCAACATTCTTTTAGTCTTATTAATTTGGTTCATGCGCTCGGGAAAAATACCAAATACCGTTACTAGCACAGATATGTCATACTATGTCTCTAACGCGATTGGTAAATCTAAAAATTAGATTGACGGAACTTTAGAAAGTGCTATACTATGTCGTAGGTGATGACTAAAGTTTTGTATCACTGCTCTTAGAAAACCGTCGGCAAAATGGAAAGCACCGATATGAAAGGTGATTAAGGAATGCCACAGAAAAAAACAATGGAGTGTAACAGTCACGATTTAATCATGAAAGGGTTTATCGTCTAGAAGTCTTTGTTTTCATAAAATAAAGGCTAAAAAATAGATAATACACAATGGCTGTTTTGGTACAAGTGAGGTAATACTGGAATTCTATCCAAACGATTTAGCTGTGCCGGCCTAAAAAGTTAAATGAAAAAGTTCAACACTAAAACTTACCGTCCTCACTTTAAATTTAAATAAACCGAAAATGTATCCATTTCGAAAACTTAAACAAAGCACTTCTGTGTCAATGTAATTTTCCGTTTCCTATCATTCCCGACCGCTAATAGTTGAGAATATTTCAAAAGAATTTAAAATTTGCAGGTAAAAGATTTTCTGCAAAATCGAATACCACTGACAGTAACATAATGAAGTTTTGCAGTAAAGTGTTTAAAAAGCAAATTTTTCCTTTATAATAAAACCATTTAAAAGAAACCTGGCCGATAGCAATGAAGCCAACCAATAATTCGATCATAAAATTTATTAGAAATTTGGTGGAAAAAGATGCTCTTTTAGAAAAAGACCTTTGAATATGTCCTTAAAAAATTAGAAAAGCCAGGTCGGTTTTGCGACTAGGAACGTTGACGGCCTCTATACCATAGTAAGTTTAACAGTAAAGTGCTAGACTTTTTAATGAAATTATTAAATGATTAATGATAGTATGATTGTTTCCCGTAATTAAAGTTTTCAAATTCCAAAAACAAACGAGTTTAACAATATAATAATTCAATCGTGAAAGTGTATATTGGCTAGAATTAGTTTTTTTTCAAACCACACGATGGCTAAAAAATGTAGGCCTTAGAACATTCTTTCCCCATAAAATATACAATTTTCTCTACAGGTCTTTGCTTACTGGTCTTAGCCTCTCCATCCTAACTCCTACTTGGTACGTCCATGTCGTGTTGGTGGTAGCTCGAGCAACTTAGCAGAATCTTGTGGTGAGAATTCCTCGGGGAAGCTAGTTTGGGGCTGAAGCCAGACGGAGCCCATAGGGCAAGTGCGGTCAATACATTTAAGAGCTATGTGATGTTAATTTCCAGGAACGCCTGTTCTCATATTGTGCGGTTGTCTGGTCAGTATTTGTCCCTAAGAAGAGGCGGCTACCTAGACACTTCAGTAGTTTCTACTGAAAATCTCGGCTTCGTAGATTCTGGGGAGAGTCACATATTATGTCAAAAAACATTCTATAAAAATGGCCTAACACCTCGAGCATCAGAAAAGAATATACAATTCAGCTACAAATCACCATCATGCGAAACACTACCTGAAAAGTCAACATCCACTGTAAATCATGATGTTCTACTGCAAAAGCTCGAGCAAATGGTAAAAACTATAACACAACTAAATAATGAAGTTGCTGAATTAAGAAGAGAAAATCATTCTTTGAAGAAGAAGAAAATAAATGATGAAGCAGAGATCGCGTTATTAAATAAAAATCTCTTTAAATCACTTAGTATAAAAGACCAATTCTGTAATGAAGAAAGTGAATTAGAATGAAAAACCAATTGTATTCTCGAATGAAGAAACCGAGTAAACAAAAATACGAGAAAATACACTACAATAATCAAAAGAAAGGCTGAGTCATCACCTAATGGGACACTGTGGAATTGTTTTCACCCTTATTCAAATAACATAGCGAGAACTGTAGATATATTGCAATTCGGTGATTTCTTTAAGGTAATTACGCGAACTACGCACCATTCACTCTTTTTCCGTCAAAACATTTCTTTAGTGTAGATTGCGTTCGCTTAACAAATTCGCGCTTCACGGAAGGCAACACGCGGAGCCAACACTACATATCGGCTTTAATAATAAAGGAACATTATAAAACACCATGTAGAAGCAAAGCTCGAAGTAGAAACAATGGAAGTCACCAATATACAGATGTAACAAAGCTAAGATACCAGACCTAATAGACTTCTATGTAACAAAAGGCATATCTTAGAACTACATTCGATGAAAAATAGCGATTTTCTATAGAATCAGACCACGCGGTAAAAAATCGAGACTAATTTTAAAACATTTTTTTAAACTACAATAATTTTATGGAATAATAAAACAATTCAATGCTAATTCTTAAACTTCAAAAAGTTTAAAACTTATTTGAAACTTCAAAGCATTAATTTTAAACATAAAAAGTTTTGATTTAAATAAAACCAAAAAATATTTGAAATAAACCCTTTTTGTTTTGGCAACTAATAAAGAAAACTCTAATAGTATGATTTTTAATACAAAAATATTATATATTTGGTCATACTAAATTTAAACATAAAAGGTATAAAAACTCCAAAATTTTCTCTTAAATATTAAAATTTAAAACATAAAAGTTTTAAAATTGTACATAATGGTTCTCGACTAAAAAAAAATATAACAGTTTGGTTAACTTTTCCATACTAAAAAATTGAACGCATCGAAGGTGTAACAAACGAAATTTGCATTGTTTCCATCATATAATTCACTAGAACAACGCGATCATACGAAGTATAAAAACCTAGTATGAATCAAGACATTTTCATATTACCACAATATTCCAACGTTGATGAATCTCGTAACCAACTCAAAAATAACAGACGATCTTGAAAAGGCTAATCTACTAGGACAAACCTTCGAAAATATACATACACAGAACAAGCTCTTAGGTTATGACTGGTTCACTGACGCAATCAATAAGCAGGTGGAAAATTATATAGATACAACCAAAATACCATTAATACAATTTACAAACGATCTAACCACCGAAAACTACCATCAAAACAGCAACATAACAAACAGACTAGCATCACCAGCTGACATCAAATTTTATATAAACTCGAGAAATAATAAAAAATCTTCAGGTAAAGATAAAATTCCCAACTACGCGTTAAAAAAATTCTCCTTTACTTTCAATGACACTTTGTCAGCCATCATTAATCATTGCTACAATATAGGCTATTTTCCTGACATCTGGAAATCGGCTATAATAGCTCCCATACACAAACCCGGGAAACCACCTGATCTGCCATCAAGTTACAGACAAATATCTCTCCTATCAAACATCAGTAAAATCTACGAAAAATTTATATTAGAAAAAATTCAAGACCACTGTGACGAACATAACCTCATTCCTATTAATCAATTTGGTTTTCGAGCATCTCATTCGACTACTCACGCCGCCGTAATTTTAAAAACGGACATTGCATTAAAGTTAAATCAAAAAATCCCAACGTTAGCTTGCCTCCTAGACGTAGAAAAGGCATTTGACACGACTTGGACTGAAGGAGTAATTTTTAAACTGATCAAAATGAAATTTGACCCACACCTTGTAAGAACCATAAATAGCTTTCTCACAAACCGGCAATTTGAAGTAAGAGTAGACAATACATTATCACAGATATACAAAATAGGAGCAGGAGTCCCTCAAGGTTCACTGTTAGGGCCCATCCTATACTCACTTTACACATCAGATATCCCTTCCCCAGCTCCTCTCCCATCTCCCATTAATTCTCTTGTTTACGCAGACGATATCATCTTATACACATCAAAAAAGAACATCAAGAAGGCAGAAGAAGATCTGAACGTTTATCTAGGAACCCTTAGTGATTATTTTAATAAATGGAAGATCAAAATCAACATCAATAAATGCGAAGCAATAGTATTCAAAGGGAATAAAGTACTCACGAAGGCACAACAAATAAAAAGCAGGAACATAGATATTAAAATCAACAACACAACCATGAAGAGAACACGTCAAGTCAAATATCTAGGAATAACATTAACAGAGGATCTTAAGCCATATAAACACATCAAGTCAATCACCCAGAAAGCTTTAATATCAAGCAATAGAATAAAGTCAGTTCTACACTATAAAAGTTCACTGCAGAAAAGGATCAAACTATTATGCTACAAACAGCTAATTAGACCAATTCTAACATATGGTTTCCCAGCTTGGTCGGACCTATCATCAAGTCAAATGGAAAAATTAAGACAATTCGAAAGAAGAACACTAAGAACATGCACCAACATACAACGCAAAGCCGATTCCTACGAATACGTCAACAACACCATTCTCTACAAAGAAGCGGACATCTCCAGGATTGACAAATTCGTCGTAAAGAACTGCGTCAATTTCTTCGAACGTGCGGAGAGAAGCAGAAACCATTTGATCAAAAAGAGCGCCAACATACCAGAAAACATCATAGAAGAAGAAGTCAAATATCATCCACCATGTACCATTAAACATCTCAACGACACAAATCAACTTTACAACAACAATCAACAATTAATCCATTACCACAAACCAGCAAGATCTAATATACAACACCTAGTTTATAACATTAATCAATAGAAAAATATATCATGTATAATAAATAATTTAATATAAGTCAGATCAAAAAATAAAGATCATTCCCCTGTAAATACACAACCCCCCCCCCACCCCTCCATTATTGTAAATACCCTTATTTAAAAATAAGCATTTCAGCATCTATATGTACCATAGCCATCAAGGTCATATAATTAAATATCATATAAATAAATAAATAATTAAGGATTAGTAAATAAATTATTAGAGTAATACTTAGATAAAGAAATTTTTTTAAGCTTCTGTTAAGTACCACTAGATTAAGTATAATAAATAAGAACTTGTATAAATTATTAATTGGCAATAAAAGTTAAAAGTAAAAAAAAAGACATTTTCATTCACCTGACACATAACCCGATTATAATTCTCTTTTCTTTTAGGAACAAATTTACTATAAAATATTTATGTTATGTTCAACACCTTTCATAATTAAATTTAAATAAATGTTGTAAATATGTATATAGTTTAGGTTAAGTAGATAATAATAGTAGTTTAAGTAGTCAAAATAGTTTTAAGCCAATAAATATATCTGGAATACTTAAGAAATTTTTAAAACAATAGATGTAATACTACAATACTTTTTAATAATAGATGATAAAGTTTAGGCTAAAAATCTTAACTAAGAAAAACTTATGTAAATATTAACCAATTAAAAATTTTTATGGAAAAAAAAAAAAAAAAAAAAAGACATTTTCATCAATTGTTTAGTTAATCACTGAACAATATAGACGTGTTTTTAAAAAATCATTAATTTTGTAAATTTTCAATCGTATTTATATAAATTGAATTGTTTTTTCAAAATTTTTCATTTTGTTTAATAAGTTGTGTGTGAAATTTTTCATAATGGCAAATAGTGATAACTTAAATGAATTTCAAGTGATTACTAATAACAAGAAAGGAAAACCTGATGCGGGCGCAATAAATGGTGTCGTTAAAAAGCCACTCCCGTAGTATACCGTTCCGGTACGTAGCCGTTTTGAACCTCTTAACAATACTCGTGTTACAAAGCCTGTAGATAAGGCAAAAACCCCTCCCATCATTGTGGACGGAAAGATGGAGGAGGTCGAGTCATTGCTTGCAAACTGCACAAGCTTCATCAGGATCACAAATTTTACCCAATATCTGGGAAGCCTTTCGCACCAGTTTTACTCCTTCACTCCTGAAAGTGAACGAGAATACACGGCCGTAATTTTCGGAAAACTACAAAGGATGTAGTGCCTGTCAACGATACAAAAGCGCGAGAGTCAGACAACGAGAGGAAACAAACAGTGGTTACACCTAGACCAACATTATTTGTACCAGCTCCGGGACCACCTGTTTATTTTTGGAAAACAAATAAACCAGCACCAAAACCAGAACATAAACCTCTAGAAAAGCCACCAACGGCTCCGCCTAAATAGCCAGGACCAACAACAAGAAACATTTTTGCAGAATCAAAGGCACAAGTTGAAGAATTACAGCAGATCCCGAACATAAAGGAAATCATAAATGAAGTGAAAAACCTCATCATGATCATCAAATCATCCAAGTCCATCGACCAAGAGTAATTTTGCTCGCGGAAGCATGGCTTGGCAGGATAAGAATTTCACTCTGTCCAGCTACAATATTCACAGGTATGATAGAGCACTTGTTTATCCAAATACTAATAATATAACCAATGGTGGCGGAGTAGCTATATTAATCCATAAATCACTTAAATATAAATTACTAACACCTATTCCACTTAGTAGAATTGAAAGTATTGCCATAGATATAGAATTATATAACCAAACATTAACCCTTGTAGCTATTTATAACACTCCTACTAAACCTGGTTGTTTTTTCTCAAGATCTTGAACTTTTAAGTAAATCATATAATCGCGTAGTTATAGCTGGACACTTTAATGCAAAGCACCGTAATTGGAATTGCACTATGGCTAACAGCTGTGGAAACATTCTCAATAACATCATAACATCTAACAATAATATCATATTAAATCACCCCGCTGAACCAACTTGTTTTGTTAATTAATCAAAGCTAAACTAGTAGAAAATTCTAGCATTGCATGGGATAAAAAGCTTAGAGATATAAAACCTAATCACACCTCGGTTTGAAAGTTAGTTAGAAACTTAAAAAACCGAGCTAATAAAATGCCACCACTAAAATCGAATGAAGCTCAAAAATCAATCCAAGAAATAGAATCACCTTCAATTAAATTTACTTCTGGTGATGTTATTCATCCACCAGAACTGAGACAAATTCTCAAAAATAACCGTCCAAATAAGACCTCTGACCATGATAATTTGTCACCTCTAGTAATCAAAAATCTCCCCAAAAAAGGCATCATGTATCTATTAGCAATATTAAATGCGTGCACTCGCTTTTCTTATTTTCTTTTAGTTTGGAAACATGCCAAAGTTATCCCAATTCACAAACCAAATAAGCCATCTTCAGATGTGTCCAGCTATAGGCCAATCAGCCTCTTTCCTGTTCTAGGAAAAATCCTTGAACGCACCATTCTCACTAGAATACTTTCCCATGTAGAAAGTTTTAAAATTCTAGTTCGGTATCGGATCGGGTCATTCTGCATTCTGAGCAACAACTTGTTCGACTGCGGGTGAGCATGTTGCCTTAATGTCAAACATGAATAAGTCTACGGGACTTATCATGGTTGATATTGAGAAAGCATTTGATTCAGTCTGGCACGATGGACTCCTTTGCAAACTCCATTGGATGAACTTTCCAATCTTCATACTTAATAATCCAATCATTTTTCATAAGCGCTTTTTCCATGTTTATATACATGGATAATCTTCTGGAACACTCGATATTCCATCGGGTGTTCCGCAGGGCTTAATTCTCAGTCAAATTCCCTTCAATCTTTTCACTATCGACCTTACAGCAGTATTTTCTTCAATCACCAAGTACTTCCTTGAAGTCACCCTTAAATGACATATTAAATCTTTTTTATCTAATAGAGATTTTCAAGTGAAATAAAAATACGAATGATTGGAACTAAAGAAAATGTCGGCTACTGTGCAGGGAAGTGTCATGGGACCTACCCTGTATTAACTATAGACACAGTTCGTACCATAGAGCTGCCGGTTTCCACCACATATTGAACTAAATTTAGTCACCTTCTGCTACAAGCAAAGAAAACTGTGGTGACATTTTAACGATACCATGCTCATTTATAAGTATTTTACGACCCATGCGAGTCCCTTTGCCAACGTTGTAACCTCATTAAAATATTTTATTGGTTCGAAATACGGGATTTAGAAGCACTATACGCATTTCATGTATTGTGATTTAGTCTAGTTTGTAATTTGAATAGAACTGTTTTGTTGTGACAACAATGCACTTTGTTTACTTGTTGAATATCTTGCAACAGATGAACAGTCAACTGAACATAAATTTCTACCACAAATGATACATTATAATATATAAACTTTAATATCACACAAAATCAATTTACGTTCGAGATAGGTGTTAAATAAAAGCGAGCTGCAACGAATCGATGCAATGCAATAAGAATTGCATTACATAGAAATAATTCTTTTGATTCATATCATTGATAGCTCGAACTCCAACACATTTTGTATAAAGGCAAAATATAATGGAATATTTGTTTTGTGTAACAATATCACAAATGAACATTATCATTTTACAATGGAAATCGGAAAATATTTGCTTGGATACTCAATTTTAAAACAATAAAAAAATGGTAATGGGGTTTTTATTTTTTTAATCTTTTTGTTGCTATATAATATCCTTTTGATTTGAAAAAAGTCATATTATAGAAACACCTAACACACATATGACATGTTTGATATGAATGAGCTATACCAGAATTCTTTATCATATCATTTTCCATGTTGATAAAAGGATTAGAGAATTTTGTTTGTTATTTATTTGACATTTTCAAATGACTTTTTGAGGAGTTACCATTGTTATTGAATTTGTATGTTAGAACGTATTGAAATTTATGGAATTTTTAAATTAGATTGGGTTACGTTTATTTATATTGATTGAATTACCCACCAGCAGCAATAATCTTGAGTAAAAACACAAAAGCCTCAATACTATTGATCTGTAACCGATAAATATTTTTACCTTTATGTGGCAACAAGTAAAAATGTGTAGAATAATGTGAAGTTTTTATGATGCAGATGAAGATAATGTGTTCTGGCCTATAAGTGGAGTTATAAACTTTTATTTTAATGGAATTTGACGGAAAATTTAAATTATGCTTTCGATGTACTGGTCTAATTCATAAATCAGATGATAGTATATAAAAAAAACTTGTTCGAACAGTAGGATAAAACATAATATACATACACATAGTACTTCCATGTCATGATAGCCCATTGACGTGCTAGATGTCGCTACTGGTATCGTTTTAAAATAACTAAAATATTTGTATATGTATTATTGCTTAAATGTCACATATTTATTCTAAATTTTGACGATATTTTATTGACCCGACATCTGGAACATCAATGGGTAAACTGTTTTTTTCTTATGATGGTAGTACTATATGTATTTATATTATGGATAAAAGAATGAAGGAATGGGATGGTAAAAAAAATAATTACCTAACAAAATAGCGATTCGAAGATTATCAGGACTTATCAGAGACTGTGAGGCACCAGCTGCCGGGGATGAGTGATAATAATTGAAACCACCTCATAAGATTGAGGCTGATAGACGCAAAATTCCTTGAAATAATGTGGCAATATCTTTATGAGACAAAAGCTAAGGAAAGAAGTAGTATTCACTTCTATTTAGTGAATGCAAAAATATGAGAGCAACCCGTACGGATTATGTGAAGTTGTAAAAAATTTTACAAATAACCGAGCGATTTGAATTAAAAATTTCGGAATTGGGATAAACTCTAACATTTTTCGTGTCAGACGTTGATTTTTGCAACAAAGTGTGCGGAATACAACACAAATTTGAACTGTTTTATGGTTACAAAAAGCTATGCAAGGTGATAAATATCAACTCACTAAAAAAATACAAGTAAATGAGAAGCTGAAACCAATTAAGTTTGCTAAAACGAGACGAACCAAATAATTGGAAAAATCAACCTTGGCATATGTCACAACATGAAAGAGTTGGAGAAAACTGAACTTTAATGGCTACAGTAGTTAAAGGAAGAATAATGTTAATTGCAGTGTGCCTCCAAGAATTTGGATTCGGTCAATCGATAATTATTCGTGTAGAGCCATAAATGTGACTGGACTTGCACATTTATGCGTCATATTTTTTGCCAATCTCTTTGATCAAACCTAGAGATTTTCGACTTTCTACCTCAATGTCTCTAGCTTTGATGTCCTTGATAATATTTACCGATCGTATAGCGTTAAGGTAATTCCCGAGTTTAGTACTCGCCGGTGAGTTAAACTATAATAAATAACATTTTTAAGTTACATCTCGCACCAGTGACCGAAATTTTTCAGCTCAGCGGCAGGATAAACACATTCTGATTGCTGGCAAATTAATTCTTCAAAAATGCCATGGTTTGATGTCGACGCCGTTTTTACATCTTTTCTAAAAATTTTTTGGTTAGTTTATGACTAGAAACATTGAAAAATACATAGACGAGAGATACATAGACAATAATGACACACTATTTAAGAATTGCTATCTAATGTGCGATTCTATTTCAATGTTATGATAATGAAAAAAATAAAATAAATATCATCTAGTTTTCATTTGCTTTTATTATTTTATTTTATCATCAACATCGAAAACGCGATTTCGGTTTACCATTTAAAAAAAATACGTTAGTTCTGAGTATTTACGCAAGATGGCAGTGAAAATTGCTTATCATTTATGAACTATTTTGTAAAATTGAAGCACATTATTATTATTATTATGGTAAAATTGAATATTCTGGCATATTATTTGGTAAAATTGATTGACTTTTAAATTTAAAATTTATAGTAAGTATATTATAGAATACACACAACAGACGAAACACACATTTTTAGGCACAAAGACAGTAATTTTACCATCGGTGATAAACACTTTTCAGCAACAAAATCGAAATTTGTCACAAGTTTATCATTTATCACAAAAAGAGAATTGGGATTTGTGTTTCATCGATGATAATTTTATCATTTATCATTATCTTCGAACAGGACTTGCACTTCTGGAATACAAATGGCATTGCGCAACGCATTTTATAATAAGGTGAGTTTTTAAGCACAAAAAATTGATATATTATGCCTAATCTTAGAAAGTCATTTTACTATAGAAATTCATATGCCAAAATACGTCGATACAGGTGGATACCAAAAAAGCTAGAGGTGGGACAACTATCGTTTTAAATAATTAAAAAAAGAAGAAGAAGCTATGCAAGTAGCTACTGTTTCTATGACACGAACAATAACGATATCTTTATAGTATATCAACTACCTACTGTCCACCCAGATATAACCCAAAAAAATATCACTATTCATTAAACTTCTTAAATCGATTGGTAGTAATTTTATTTTTGGAGGCGAATACTACATCAAATTAAATTTTTAACTTTCTAGATTTCTATATATCAATCTAAGTAATCTCTGAAAATTACTTAGCAGTAAAAAATAAGAGAGCTATCATCATTCATCAGTCCAGTCAGATCTAAAATTTTATCTGGTTGCCGAACTGTTTAAGCAGATAATGAATATTTTACACCTTATAAGCAAAAAAGACGAGGTGTCTGTTTTACCTGTTACTCTGAAAGAAATTAAACAAAAAGTAAAACCTCAAAGATAAAAGAGTTACTGGACACGACTTGATAACAGGGTAAAAAATTAAAGTCCTATCAGAAAAAGAACCAGTGAAATTACAACACACAATCAGTGCTATCTTTAGAGTAAGTTATGTTCAAAAAACTGTTCTTCAAGATACTAACGCCTATTATAGGGAAAAAAAACTTATACCAGCACATCAATTTGGGTGTTGAGAAAGGCACTCAATCCTAACAGGTATATAGGATCACTGGTACAATTGAGAAAGCGCTGAAAAAGAAGAGTATATTCAGCAGTATTCTTAGATGTAGCCCAACCATTTGATAAGGTTTAACCTTTCCGGGTGCGACAGAAACGGGGATATTTAAAAGTAAAGAAAACATTGGCGCGGTTCCAAAAGTTAGTATTCTGGGTCCTGTATTATATCTTCTGAATACAAATGATCTGTCAAACATAGCTAGAATAGGAACGTTTGCTGATGGCATACCTGTTATGATCACTGATCTTAGTATTGTTGACTAAATACGGAAACTACGAAATGCTATTAATAGAGTCAATAACTGTTAAAAAAAATGGAGAATGGCACTAAATGAATCGAAATCCATTTTAAAAATAGGAAATTACAATATATTCCAATTAGATTGATTTCGAAACAGAAACATATTCTAATTTATTGCTAAGTTGAAGAATCTAAATTGTAATTTCGCCTCCGCCAGCTGGTTGCTGTCCTACTTTTTTGAAAGATGGCAAGAAGTGAAAATTCTCGATTTTTCTTCACTTTAATTTCCAACAAAGCAGCATATCAATCCTCTATTGTTCAGAGTATTTATAATGATGTTATGGACTGTTTCAAGTTTACTCAGAGTCTTCTCAAGTGTATTAGATAACAGAGAGATTTAGATTGATTTTGTAACTAGTGCACTAGCTGAGAGTGAGAAAAAACAAAGGCGGAATTGTTAGAAATTTTGTAACTCGCTTACCCTCAAAATCGTTGTTCAAACTATTTTGGAATATTCCTTACCCACTTGGTCACTATTCTTTCAGTGTTACTCGGCTGAATCGAGAGTGCCGAATTATGAGTGCTTTAATCAATATTATTAAAATGTTTTCACCTTATCAGTATTATTGTAAATTATTGAAACTTAACGGCTTGATCATCGTCATAATAATAAAGCCTGTAATTTTTTCTGTGACCAAAGTTCACCAAACTTTTTGGCGGTTACTTTAACGTCTTACTTTACGCCGTTACCAGCCAAATCGAGGAAGCACTTATACAGAATTTTGAATAATCATATGTACATTGCATTGGTCCGGCCAGTCTGTACTGACATGAACGATGGTTCGGCATGTGAAAAAATTTCTTTTTCAACTCATCTCCGTTGACATAAAACCCATGCTGCCTTTAAACAAAGATTTTTTATGATGGAAGGCAATAATTTTTGTACCATTGATTCGAAGAGGTTATGGTTATGACGGATAGAAAAGTAATTCTACGGCAGTTAGCAACCTCGTTCCTTCCGGCTCCCTTATTCATATTTAAACAGTTGGAATATTCATGAACATAATCCACTGTGACCATTAAATGGTTGAACTCAGGACAACTAAAGATATTTTTAGTCCGCTTTTAAAAGGCCGGGCTTATTCATAAACTTTTCAATTGTAAGTTTCTTCTTACGGCGCCAATTGCTAGGCTTGATCATCATCGTGATCTATCATTTATATAACCATTGTTTACGATGTTTTATACATTTTTAAATTCAAGGGTGTTGTATCTGGAAATAGAATACTGAAATGCTATATTGTAGCTTGTCAATAGTTATTGTTGAAAAATAAATGCTACCCACTTAAGGATCTCAGATAAATTTTCATATTGGGAGTCTGAATTCATTCGATTTATAAAAATTGATGCTGTATTAAAGGGTGCACCTAATTTAATTAGAAGATGACTTTAAATTTTTAAAATAAAAACTAAATATGTAATTTAGTATTATGTTGAAAAATACTTTTTCAATGAAATAACTGCCTAGACGCCGCAAAAACGAAAAATCTCTCGTCTGGATGGGTAGATTTCTTTGGAAAACGAAACAAAAAAATGTATCTTGTTATTAACACAGATTGTAAACAAGCACAAAGTTAAATTAATTATCTTCAGACACAGAAAATCCTACACATTAAAATGTGATCAATCAATACAAAGTGAATTCACCTTTTTATGGGTACGGTAAAAAGATTTATTTAAATTTTGCAGAATGGTTGCAATAGGGAAGCGACCAAACTTGATATTATTCCTAGGAAAATTACGGTTCATTGTACATCAGTTTGGAGAGGAAAGCATATTTTTGTTTTTTCCAAGTCTTGTTTTGTTTTTATTATCTAGAGCTAAGAATTAAAATACCGTGATAACAAAATCTAAAGTTTTTCTATTTCGAATATTTAAATTTAATAAGAGAGTACACTAAGATAGCAATAAGGATGATAACTGTGATCGACAAGAACAGAAAATAAGTTTTCCAGATTCCTTTTACAAATTGATAGATCAAATTCATCAGCTTTTCAAAACTCATAAAACAAAGAAAATTATGTATACGCCTAGAGCTTATTAAACAACCGATACAGCCACAAAAGAGTGCTCAGCTTTGGTTTCCTAAATACATTGTTGAAACAACCAACTTTTGTGCAATATGAAACATGTATGATACGACAACCTTCTCGCAATTAAGAACTTTAAAATAAGCATCAAGTCCTTGAATTCAATCCTAATTTTTATTTTATTTCAAAAACTAAAAAATGAAAACAACTGAAATTGCTTGAAAAAAGCATTAAGACTTAGAAACATCGTATAGTAATAGGAGTTACACACAATCAAAAAGTCAACCAGCCAAAGACATATTCGTTACAACAACGGTGCAATTGCAAAGCATGTGCGTCTATGAACCAAAAACATATAGTAGAATTGTGGAAAATTTTAATAGCTGCCATCGTCCGACAGAAGTCAAATTATATTACTACACAATTTCTGTAAAAGGTGCCTAGCGACAACACGTCAAATTCAACAATGTAAAAACATTACAAGATGTTCGAGTTGTAATGTTATATATTATACCATTTTTCATTCGCCAAACTATCTGCACCCAAAATCAGATGACAAAGTGGTAAAAAGTTTTAGTTTTGCACCAAACAACATTAAGAGTTTTGATAGGTCCAGGCACCTAAGTAATCTTTATAGGGAAAAAGCACATTGAAAATATTGAAGCTAAAAGGGAATAAAATACATCCAATAATAGCGGGATAATTATGTCATTGAAGAAATAAGAAATAGCCAGCCTCAAAATTCAACCAATTATATTGCTTTAAAGTTGACATAACTACTAACAGACCCCATCAAATTTTCGGACATTTTTATGATAATAAAAGATTCAAATAATGAAAAGTCAAATGGAAAATACCCAATCCAGTTTTCTAAAAATGTAACTCATAAAGAACTTGTATGTTCAACTCTTTTTTTATGCAATAACTTTTTACATTAAAAAACTTTCGTCAAATTTAAAATTATTCTATAAAGTTTATTTATTTAAATTGCGTCTCAATTCTGTAGCTGTAAAATTAAGAATTTGTAATTTAAATGATGAATATAAACATATTATAATAATTCATAGTCAATTCAAATGCGATTAAAGTGGAAAAATTGCAAATGACAAATCAAATTGGTATCGAAGGAATCAAAGAAATTATATTTAAATCCATCGAAGTAAGCTTTTCTCTTAGAAAATAAAATCTAAATTGATTTTCATAAAAAAAATGATTGTCATTTATTATTATTGTTATTGCTGCTTATTTGACGTTTAATGATATCATATAGTTTCCATCTAAATTATATTTGTATAATATACAAATACATTATATTTGTATAATATACAGGGTGTACGGATTGGGAATGCTTATTATTTTGTTAAAGGGTGATCCCTCGGTTGATTATATAAAAAAGGGTATGGAAGGGTTTTGATAACCTTTAAGATACAGGGCAATGATATTAAACTGGAATGCAACAGGCGAAACAATTGTTTTTTTTTTAAAATTAAAGTTGAGTTTGCCATGATAACTTCTACATTTTTTCAATACAAAGTTTTGCTCAAGATTATAAATTAAGTGAGGTATATAAAATTAAGTAAACATATTTTAAAAACAAAATTAATTAGATAGTTCATACAGGGTGTAAACGACGAGAACTGAACGAAAAAGTTTTGTTTAAACGAAATTTTCTCTTAACAAAGTAACAGATCGAAAATAAAGGTTATATTACATAGACTGAGTTGCATTGAGTTACTGAGTCTAAATGAAAGAAAACATATTCTCAGTAACAAACTGATGATTTTTAACAGTGCTACTGCCATTAATAATTAAAATGTAACTTTTTATGGCCGTCAAACAAAGATATCTATACAAAAGTTGTGTACTAATCAAATAATAGAACATCTAAAACGTTTCCTGTTTACTATATTTATATCTACAAAAGTGATTGATGGTATCCACTTAAATAAAATGAAATAATTTCAATATAAAATTCCAGTGTGTTTTAACACAACCTTTGTGTTCAAATAAATGACTGTTACTATTTAAGGCAGACAGGACTGAATAGAGTCAACTCTTTCATTTTTCCTCATATACATAAATATAACACAATTCTTAAGTTCAGCATTTTAGCATTTCAAATTCATACAGTGACGTCATAGTTGTTATTTGTATGAAAATCATACAAAACACGAGGACTTTGTATGGTTAAGTTGGTCGTCTGCGAATATTTTGCATAAAGTTAAAAATATTTTAACTCGTAAAGGCATGTTTTTTCTTAAATTTAGTTGATGTGATTGGTCAAGAGCATGAATTTAATATGCTTGCATAATATTCGATGTTGTAGACCCCACAGGTTCTTCATTCTCCATAGTTTTGCGTACTAAGTGTAACGGGGTTGAAGGACAAAAACTTAGTTTTTAAATTTTTTTAAATTCCTTCTGTGTAATTTAAAATTTTCCCGAATCGAGACTCCATGTTTTGTTGAAACATTTGATACCATTCGTTTTTATACAATGAGTTACACCGTCGGTAGCAATCTTATTATTCCATTTGCCGATAACGAATGACCAAAGTGCTTTAGTAAATACACGTCGATTATTGGATTATTAGTATCTGCCAAGAAAAAATACCAAACCCAATCTTCTTCGTACACCTAATTGTACTCAAACTGTTTTGGTACCATAAGTTTTGATTTGCGTTTGTTTGACTGCGTAAAGTACCAGATCGCTAAAGGCCGCGAATTATTGGTATTTATTTGTTCTATAATTGAGACACTGACACCTGAATCAAATAAATAATTTTGTGTTAACTTGTGATCTTAAATTGGTGGTACTGCTCAAACTGTTTGAATGATCGATACCATAAATTAGATAATTTATTCAAGAGATTTTAACGTGCAAAGACTACTTTGCTGAATATTGAGTGTTCCTCGTCCATGTTACACACTAAAACCATTGTGAGAGAGCATCTTTATCATGGAGTCTTCGGTAGAAGACTTCGGAAAGCGATGTGTTAAATTAAAAATTGGTGCCTTATTCTCATTTACTACCAAAATGTCATCGAATCCTGCTGCGTTCTACAAATTTATTCTAAAATCAAATTATTTGGTTTCAGTATGGATTTTTTCGGACAAGAGTAGGTAGTCTTTAGATGTGACCACTCGTAAGCGACAAGTTCAAAAAATCGGGTGGTGGTCTTTTGCTTGTGGTTTGCTTTACGCTCTTTAATTCGCCGCTACATTTCAATAAAAGTAATCTATATATTTATACCGCTTACATACCAGCCCATGCAAGTAGTAATGTTTATGCAAGATATAGAGATGCCGTAGGGGAGTGAGTTTGTAGGGAACAAAATCATCCATTTCAAAATTTTGTTTCCTTTAACACTTTCAAGGTTACATATGCCCACCTTTTATCTATTGTTCAACAAGGATTCATCTCGAGTACATTTATATCAACTAATTTAGTAAGTTACTGTTAGGTTAATTTTTAGCTTGACGATTTCCCGGAATGATATAGTTAGTTAGATAATATGATGAATACCGTTAAGGGTAAGGTGAGGTTGTTTTTTTTGATTTTTATTTTATCGAATTTTATGAAATCGCAAATACGTCACTAAAGATGAGTCCGAAACCCATGATAAATATTTGTGAATACAATTCTTGATATTTATTGAAAAATATTCCTTTTTATTCCCAATTTTTTATTACGCTGTCCGAAAAGTATAATAATTGATTGAAATATTTCCCCGCCTTATTTGTTTTTAAATTAATTTTTGGTGAGGTATAAAAACTATGAAGAAAAATTACATTTAATTGTGTGCATTATTTATTGAAATTGTCATAGCAACGAAAAAGTTCAAATTTTTCAAAATATGGTTTTCAAATTGTACTATTACAAAACCAAGTAGTGAATTTTATATATTTTATTGTATATCCGAGTGTGCTACGCGATAATTTCGGATTTTATTATAGAAAGTTTTGGAAAGTTAATTTGTCAAAAATTATGACCGTGATAATTTGAGTCTTCTTTTTTATTTCAAAATTTTAATTCACAATTATTTATAATGGGTTTTGGACGCAGTCTAAGCGTAAAATTGAATTATAAATCATTTTAATAGTATTTGATATCGAGAACACCATAATGAGCACCTCACTTAAGCTTACCTGTTTTTTTTAAATATCGATCTAATATATAAAATTATGATAGCTTATTAAATTAAAATGATTAAAAAATGTACACACCCATAATAAAGAAAATAGATAACATACAAAAGTAAGAGTTGTAACCAATTGTAAACATA
Organism: Tipula confusa; assembly: GCA_963556175.1. NCBI lineage: Eukaryota > Metazoa > Arthropoda > Insecta > Diptera > Tipulidae > Tipula > Tipula confusa. Next base: position 168,323,344 of record OY744475.1, on the reverse strand, counting down.
AAACACTTAACATTAACAGTTAAATTGTAAAATGGTGTAAAATTTATTTATTTGTATAATTATGAAAGATGTAAGAAATTTTTTAAACAAGATTAACTTCATTTTTACCTGAAGCCAAATGCATCCTCATTAAGGCCAAAAAGCCTCTCATGAAAGCTGCATGCAAAGTGAATTTTGTATAGATTTAAAAAAAAAATTATAAAAAATTGATTTGAATTTTAATTTTGACATGCGTAAAAGTTTAAAAATTAAAAAATTTAAATTTCATTTAATAACACAAAAAAACAAATGAAAAATTACATTAAAACGAAAAAAAAAATGTTAAACGTAAGAAAAAAATAAAAAATTTACCTTTTAAAATTGACCATTGGCTCGTATGATCGACCATTTCCCAGAAATACCGAATTTTCGTCATTTTTGGCCGAGTCTTCGGTTGAAATGATGTCTTTTATCGAATCGGGTTGGTCTTTCGGACTGCTGTCATACGATCCAGAACTTTGAGATCCTTGTGAATCTATATAAATAATAATAATATTTTAGCATTTGTATTTCAATATGAAAGTGCCTCAATTACTTTTTCTCGACGAATCATCTAATCCAGATGGTGATAAGGAATCACCCGATTGTACACCTAACCGTGACCCTCCGGATAACATACGATTTAATGATGTATTGTTGGGCGAAACCGGTGCACCATCATCCTTATCACTCGATTCGGATATACTCGACGCAAGTGGTTGATGAAGAGATGATGGTGAAGCCGCTGCTGTTTCATCTTCGGGCGTTTGTGGTAAAGTGGCACACTCTTGGTCTAATATAAATATTGTTTCGTTTGCTATATCGGTCACATAATGAAGATGTTCCTGGGCTCGATCGATTCGAAAGAAACGTTCAGCTGTACACGCTTTAATTGGTTTAAAATTAGAAATCTGTATAGAATAATTCGATATTCCAATGTATACTTACAGTCGACAAAACACCAATCAGATGTTAATTTCGGATAATCTGAATTCTCTTCACAATACTTATTGATCAAAGTTCGAACCTGTTCCAAATCTGATATTGGATTTACTTCTATGGCACCTAAAACCGTTGCCGATTGTTTTAAAGTATCTTTATCGTAATGATGCTGTTCGTAGTCCAACATTGTAATACGATTAATGTTAATGCTGAGCGGTTCAACGGTTGCTTGTCTGTAAATAATACAAAAAAAAGTAACATTTTATAGTCCTCTTGAATTTTATAAAATTTGTCAATAAACTTACTGAACATTTGTACGCCCAGGTTTCTTTTTGGCCAACATAATCGCCTTATTTAATAAATTCATTTCAATGATCGATGGTTTTAATTTACATGCTTCACCATCAACTTGCATCGGGATCGTTTTAGATGTAACAATTTTGGCGGAACGACACTGTGTAATGCATGTTCCGTGTCCACCCGCTTGCAATAATGGTAATTGATATGTAGTCAAACCGACTACTTCAATTAAACCGTCGTCGGTGGCCGGTTCAAATTGTCCACCCGATTTATTCCATGGCCTTGTTCCACCACCATAGCTGGGTATATTCAAAAATACTATAGCATGTACTTTATGCTCTTTGAGTTTGTGTGTCATATCTTTACCATCGCATTCTAATGTCACAAATTCGGCTAAACTTTTCCATTTGCGTTTCAGCAAATCTTTACCACCCGCTTGGCCATAAAACATTTTATTTCTTAAACGACTATTGAATTTTTCTGGATGAGCTTCTACAATTTTCGAGTGGTTTAAAAATGATCAAATTAAATTTAAACGTCACATACACTTTCAAAGTTTAATTCAACTTACCACGAGCCTCATGAAATTCTAAGGCAATATGGGCATCGACACCCAACGAATAATAATTATTTACAACGTTCAACGGCATTTGATCTTTCCCCTCGTCCGATTGACCCTGAGCGGCAGTATTTGGTACAACATCTAAACTCCAACGGTCAAGGAGTACAGTATCCGAATCACCAATATTGAATAAAATTTTCTCGATTGGCTCATCCGTGTAACCCTATATGCACATATAGATAAATAAACATAAAGAAAATATAAAATGAGATTACTTATATTATGTCACCTTGAGTTTAAAATATAAAAAATAAAATCATTTTTACAGTTTCAAATGGAAAATCGATAAAAATTGAGACGAACTTGAAAAAGTACATATACAAAATCAATTGTATATGAACTTGAAATAAAATTGCAGACTTATTACACTGAAAATTAATGGAAAAATACATACATATTAAGTTTCTAGGCGAAGCCAAGTAATCAAATATCTATAGTCTAATATGCTATCTGGTTATAAAATCTGTAAATACTTTCCTAGAATTATTTATTTCAATATTGCATGTAATTTGACGGAAGGTTATTGTAAATTTTATTTTATACTCATCTCAAATAAACAAACAGCTTTGTTGCCCGAACCAGATTTCTGCGAATTATTTTTCGATATGTTACAAGTTTGTTCGGAAACCAACCCCAACAATTTTATTTATCGCTCTAAGTATATATGCTATAAAAAATAGCGAGTCATTTTTGCTGCTGAATACCTGATATGTTTAAGGTATCAAGTGCTTTGGAAAATAAAAAGTAATACTCTAAATCATTATCTTGCAAGAGTTGGTAAAACCGTTAGCCTTAACAATTACTGTAAAAAAATTTGTTTGGCGATACTAAAGCTGTTCTTTTACATAAAAGTTAAAAAAGCGCCTTATCACTGATAACCGTGCTTTATATACCGTACTTCTACAGCTAAAAATTATATACTTTGCAAATAGTACAAGCTGAAGTTATAAAATTTGTTCATCAAACTCGATGTCATGTGTGAATGTGAGAGTTGGACTCTGAGTCATGAGTATAAACTATGGTCGGTGTCATTCGAAAAAAGAGTCATGCGCATGCTAAATGGCACCAAACTTTTCATCGCTGGATGATGATGCATTTATCAACTTCAAATTCAATTCCAAATTTCGTTCTTAAAATAAAAAGACGCGATCTCTAAGAGATCGATAGCTAACAGGGACGATAACTGTTCGAGTTATGGAACGACTTGCTTTTTTGTTGTTTAAGACCGATTAAGGCTATATCCAAAAAATTATCAATCCAAAACTAGATTCCAAATTCTACGGAATATCCTACTCCCAATTTACAGCTGGAAGTATTTGTATACATTAAAAAATAAATAAAAGTTCACCACAAATTGGTCGTTAAAAAAATCCCGTTAATTCAAATATTTAAAACTTGTTTGCCCGTGTCATTATTACAATTATTTTCATTTTGTATGGTTCGTCGTACACTAAAAGTGTCTGTGATAAGAAATTTCGTAGATATACAAAATTAAATTAAAGTGTTTTAAAAATTATTATACTGTTACAATTTCTATAGAGTTAAACCTAGGGATATCTATGAAACCGTATTAGCACTAGCGAAAATTAAATAAATAGAAAATAAAAGAATAGCGTAGTGACATCTCCAAAAATAAAAAAATAACAGAAAATCGAATATTCAAGATTCATGTAATTTTTATTTGTATATAAGCAAAGCCACCTATATATACAAGCCTCAATGATCGGACAAATTTTTAACTAAGCTTAATATAAGGGTCATACATTTTACGATATTTCATAAGATAAGAACACATGTAAAATACGGTTTTTTGATTCGCATTTCCGCGTTGAAAGTCATTCATAACCTCAATTTTTTATATATTTATATTTAAACCAATTTTTGAAATATATCATATTTAAATCATCAATTATATTAATATTTTTAAAATAAAATGACATGGTTTTAATAATTTTCTATGTATGTACATGTGAAATTTTGGTACAATATAGTAATAAATGTAATAGAAAACCATATTATAAAATATCGATGACGTATGAAATTTCATCATACACAAACGGTTGTTTTTGTAATTTGTTTTTTCATTTTTTTTATATTTTCATGTTTTGCGCGTCACGGACTTTAGTTGTGTTAGTAAATAATAGAGTTTTTTATGACCCTTATATTAAAACATTAATTAAAGATATATAAAAAGGATTTTATTGATTGAATTTTCCACAATTCATAATTTAACTATTACTTTAAATATCTGTGCATTTAAAATTTATAAATTTTTACGCCCACTTTCATCTTTGAAATACGTTTAAAGAAAACAATTTTTTTTAAACGATTTGTATGAAAAGTAGAGTTTTTTTCGTCTTTCTACCACCTATTTTTTAGTTCGATTTGATCATTGCGGCTTTGTTATATAGAAGGCTTTAATATAAGCGACGGACTGTCTTGCGTAATGATGAGTTGTGTTTAAACGTGTATAAGATTATAGTGTCATTATAAAGAATAAGATTAGTGCCAGTGAGCAGAATGAATTTTCAGACGAGACTGTCGTTCGAATTTTGATTTGTCGACGTTAATGGCTGTAATAAACCAACAGTTTAAAAAAAAGACCAAAACAATTATGGAGCAGCAGCAGTAACAGCAGAGCGGAAGTTAATAAATGCTAGAGCAGCAGCGGCAGAGCAAGAACGAAATAAAGGCAGTTTGAACAAAGCAAACGACTAGAAATAATACAGTAATAATAAGAGTTATATTAGACCATCGAGAAAAGTTGCGGAATAATGTAGTGGCAGTTGTGTGGGGAAGATTAGAAAATGGTTCTGGATCATAAAAGTTGTTAGTTGGGGGAACAAGAGATGAAGAAGAGAACAAAGTAAGTGAAATTATCATTGAGTAAAATGATGAAATGTGAAAAATCGATCCTGTACAGGCCAAAAAAGATCCTGTACAGGCCTGTAAAGTGTACAGGCCAAGGAAGAACATCACCGAAAAACAGTTGAAGATTTAACGCAGAAATGAACGGACCACCTAACACCGAATCAGAAACAGGCAGCGAAGGCGTCACTGAAAAAATACATGACTATTTTCTGTAGTGCTCCAGAGAATATTCGCGCTGAAAAGGTTGTCATTAGCAAAGCAGACGGAGATGGATATTCTAGTAACCGAAATGAGAACATCAGGAGCAATCAGGAGCAATTGGGCAATCAAGTAGCCTTGGAGCCCGCCTGTTTTACTGGTGAAAAAAAGCGTGTCTAGTGTATTAAGATGATATTATAGTAATGGGAAAAGACTGACAAGATACCTGAGAAATTTGGAGGAAGTATTTCAGAGGATTCAATCAGTAGGGCTAAAGCTGTGTCCGAGAAGTGTATATTGTTCCGTAACGAGGTTAAATATATAGGGCACAAAGTAACAACACATGTAATGCACACGGATGAAATGATTTTAGTAGTAAAGGACTGAACCGGACTACAGAATCTTCCTAATTAAGGAATTTTATTGAACTTTGTACGTATATTATCGGCAATTCGTACCGTGATTTGCTGATGTTGGGAGGAGTTTCCGTGAATCTGACCAGAAAAGATATAAGGCAATCAAGTGGAAGGAAGATCATACAAGGAATTGAAAAGACGGCTATGTACGGCACCAGTACTGGCATGCCCAGTACCCAATAAAACGTTTATTGTGGATATTGGTGCAAGTAATAGTAGATTAGGAGGTGTCTTATCAAAGGAGGATTATTGCCGAAACAAAATTATTGCGTCACTCGAAAAGGATTATTGGATATAGTGGAATGCGTTAAACATTTCCATAAATACCTTTATGGTCAATCATTCCATTTAAAAACGGATCATGGTGCCTTGAGGTGGTTATTGCAGATTAAGACCAAGAACAAGTAGCGTGTTAAGATCGCGATACTGCAAAGCTACGATTTTAAGATTGAACATCGTAAGAGAACCGCACACTGGAATACCGATGCCTTATCAAGACAACCATGCCGAGGAGATTGTATAGAAATTGCGGCCGGGTGGAAAACAAAGAATACATTTCAATCGCAGATAAAAGTCCCGTAGTAAAAGCATATTGGGTTTAATAGTAGAGTTTGCGGATCGAGGATGGATATCGGAAGTGAAGCGGATTTGGCAGAGTTCAGTAGATCAGTCGACACAATCGTTAATAGTGGCACCTAAGGTTAAGGTCGCAGAGATATTAAGTGAATACCATGGAGGTACTAGTAGCGGCCATATAGGAATCAATTAAACGTAAGGCAAAGAGGATAAAGATTTTACTGGTTGGGATGTCGGCAGTCAGTAGTAGAATGGTGTAGAAAAGTGAGACCAATGCATAACGGTTAAAGAGCTCGCGGTTAATGGCCTCTCGATCGGCGGTTCAATTTACAAGAGGAGTTACACCAGCTAAGGCCATATTTGGTAGTAATTTCGGCTTCCAGGAGGCTTGACGTTTGAAATGGTTTCAACCGCAGGTTTATGTGGCCAGAAGTATGTGGGCAACTTGAGAGAAGAATTGAACGAAGTACATCAGTTTGTGAAGACTCGATATGACGTACAGCCGATAACAGAGGATTTAAAGAGAGACAGCTGGTATGACAACACAACCCACAACAAAAGAAGGGTTTAACGCCAAAGTGCAGCCGGAATGGTAATGACTCTACAAGCTTATAAAAAAATTGAATGATTTCATGTACTGAATAAAATGAAGCAACGAATAAAATGAAGCAATAAAGGAACTTGTTCGGGACGAACAAGCTTAGGTGGAGAGTAGTGTTACAATATTTTTATAGGTTTATAGGAATATTTTTCTAGAGGCATCTAAGAATTAGTATTAGTACTAAAAATTATTAGAAAATATAGTGTTACTATTTTCCTAGTGCTAAACCTAGAGACATCTATTAAGTAGTATTAAGTATAGTACTAGTAAAAGTTAGTACTGTCTTGTCAAATACCCCACCAGTGGTAAGCGGCTAATCTAATGAACTTAAAGTGTTATAAGAAGTGTATTATTGTTGTTAAAATAAAGAATTAGTGTTGTAGAACAAAGGAAAATTGTGTTATTTATTGCGGAAATTATTGTCTTTGAGCGTAAACAGTATTAAAAGTGGAAACTGTTGTGTAGTGTTTATTGGTTTGTGAAATGTTGTGTACTAATTAGTGGACAGCAATAATCAGTGACAGTTATTCACAATCCAGTTGTGCGATCCGGCCATAGGCAAAAACGTAACAATATAACAAATGTGCTAAATTTACTAATTCCAGTAAATTTAATGAAGGTTTTAGCTTGGTAATATCAAGAAGCATGGTTTGCGGAGGTGCTGAATTTATCAAATAAAAACTTGTTCTCTTTAAATTGAAGTTAAAAGGTGATAGTTTTGCAAAAAAATGTATTAATAATGCTCTTTAAGGTAATAATTTGTTCTCCATGTTGGCACGCCGCAGATTTTTTAAAATTATTATTGCAACTTTTTGGAACACAACCATAAAAAGGTTCGTTATCGGTGTCATATACAGTGCAACATTGTAGCAACGAAGTCCATGCTCACAAATTAAATTATTAATAATATATCTTAACAGCTTTTTCACTAATCTTGAAACAATTGTTCAGAATTTTATTTCAGCCATTTGTTTTATTTTAAAACTATTTTCAAGGATTGATCTATAACTGACTAAAACTAGTTATAAATGTCCCGTTTGGTTTGGTTTATTAAGGACTGAATCTTGGTGATGGTTCTTCGAGCGTTTTTCTTACACTGCCGCATCTGAACAATCAATGTTGCAAATTGTTTTAATTTTTGTGATGATTGTAATTCTATTGGTTCTTTTAAGGCAGTATTAATTGGGAACGATAGATAGCAAGGATTCTACGAAAATTATCGTGAGTTCTCCATCTTATCGACTATTCCAAAACAATTCGAATCATTGATCATGGATCGTATTTTGTTGGTTGCTATTAAATGTATGGTACGGTTTGCTCTGAACCCAGTTTTCGCTCACTGTTTGACTAATATCCATATCGTTTCACCATTACCCGTAAACCATAATTTGATCAAAAAATATTTGACAGGTTGGCTAGTCCCATACGTAACCAAAGCTTAAACATATGGAAAACTGCTTTGAAAAACATAACAGCAATATGTTTATTAGGGTCTTGAAGAAATTTAACACTTAGGTTGATGACGGCATCTTCACTGTGAGTAAAGTAAGAGTTCAGTTAACTTTTAGCCTTATCCATTTGTCTGATAATCGCCAAAAGAGTCAATAGGGGTCATATTGCAAACTGATTAAATCTGGTCGAATAATTCAAAGACAAAGCCTTTTTGTTGAAATTAATCTCTTTTGCAGATATGTTTTGATTTCGTGCCTATGACGGGCCGATTATTCGCCCATTATAGATACCATTTTCCAACAAAGCTTTATGTTTGAATTTATTCTTATTACAGATAAAGTATGGGAAGTGCTCAGTTGACAGTATAAGCACTCATACATATTATCTTTTAATAAAATGTTGTCAATCAATATATTCTTATGTACATAGATCAGATAATCAATGAAAATTTTGACTTATTTACTTTTGTCCTCAAAAATCATCAGCCTGCTCTTAGCATTGAAAAATATTTATCATATACAATATATGATACTGAGAAATGTCAGAATTCATTTAGCGAATAATCGTATCGTTATTTAATATGGTATCTTAATACATATGTACATAAATAATATTATGTAATTTATAACATACTCCGCACAACTAACATTTTTTTGATATTTTATCGTGAATTTTTGGAAATATTGAATGAGTCAGGATTATTTTTTGTTGCTACACACATATTATTAAATATTACGAATTTTAATACAACAAACTATGTATGTACCGGGTGATTTTTTTAAACTGGAACTTTTAAATATTTCGAAAGTTGGCTCTCTAATCCTTGGGCAATCCTGAATCGCGAATTATTTCTCGTATGTTATTATAAAGATTTTGAGTCTTCTTTATACAGCAATCTCATTATTTTCTTCAGTAACTGTTACTCGACGGGATTACACACTATTACTTGTAAGCACTTGCGCGGTATTCCATTAGTAGGCCATTATTTTATCTTTTGTTTTTTACATGTTTTTTGTTTTTACAATAAAAGGTGAGAAATCGATAAAAAATTTTGCAGCGCCACCTGCGTTAAAAAAAAATCAATACAAAATATTATAAGTAGTAGTAAAATATGCAATAAAAAATTGGTATTTCGATTTAATATTTTAAAGTTACCCAGTACCCTGCCCCACATAAGAGGAAAAGGAAGGGACCTGTAGTGCTTATGTTCGAGATATTTATAAGTTTCAGGTTAAAAAAATCACCCGGTATATTAAATATAATATAGAATTATTTGTAGCGGGAATTTTGCAATTTCACATTTTGGATACACAATACGTATAAATGAACTTAAAGCAACGCTATTGAATAATACATTTTACATTACAAAGGGTAATTAATTATTAAATAATGAAAATATAGTGAGGTTAAGAAGTTAGATGTTTTATAGTTTTTGTGCTTTTATATACCATTCTTATATTTACCATGTATATATCAATTTCCGGGTCAACAAATGCGTTAATTTAACATCAACCGCACATATTATAAACACAAAATCCTCTTATATTTGGTACATATACAAGATTATGTTATAAATTTTTGATTATATGTTTTTATCAAATTTTGAAATATACATAATGTATGTATATATATGAGCATATGTGGTAATTATATATATATATATATATATATATATATATATATATATATATATATATATATATATATACATATCGCAATTAAATAGGATACACAATTTTTTAATTACATTGGAAAAAGTTGCCAATATACATAATATCGTTTCAATAATGGAATATGTAATTTTTATTCGTTAGTACCATACATAATTAAAAAAAGCAACATATTTTGGAACACAAGAACATAAAGTTTTTAAGTAAATAAATACAAAAAACATTCTTTTTAATTTAAAATTTAATTAAAAATTAGACATATATACTCATACATACCATATAAATTAGAACATATTATGTAATTATAACAAACAAAAAAAAATGCCTTTTCTAAAAAAACTCAAAGCTATACTTCAAATTGAAAAGTTTGCTTTAAAATTTCAAAATGACCTCGTAGGATTTATGCAATAAGTAAAACATGTCATAATTTCAGGATTTATATATCCAAATAAATAAATAATAATAATCGGCCAGAGGGCATCACTCTCTGTTTTACTTCACGACATACATTTTCATCACAACATGAGTTTTCATGACGCCATCGTTGAGTTGGAGATCATACATCGTTCATATGACTCTTCTTTTGAATAACATCAGTCATCTCTCATACTCATCTGTCAGAACCCTACTCTTACCCTTAACTCTTTTAATTGTATATTAACGCGGCGTTCAACAAACCCAAAAACTAAAGTTAAAGCTCTTTTTATTGTAGATTAAGAAAATTTTTTAGAACTTTTATCTTAATTAAACTATAAAATATAACTAAAACTTGAAACTAATTCGATTAGAATACTAATTTTAGAATTTAATGTCTGCCAAAAAGTTCGATAAAGAATCGAGTTACCGAACATAAAGTTTATTAAAGAAGCGCCAAGTCGGCAAAAAGATTGCGGTGTATGGTAAAACTAAATTTATCTACATCGGGTAATTCTACAATTGACTTGGATATATTTTATAATTCAAACAGTAACCTTAGTTTTTTGTTTCAATTGCGACATTATGTGACATTTATATTGTGATAATTTTTACGTTAATTTTCGTTGCTTTTAACAACTACGTGTTTTTTAAATAATATCTAGTACCACCTAGAGTATATTACAAGCTATCTAAAGTTTATCAAACATATTTGCCATTTGTATTTATTTATTTATTTTATTTTAGATGAGATCGTTAATATTGAATGTATAAACGAGACTTGGTTAAATGCTGATAACTCTTTTAGTTATCCAATGTTTAACATATTTAGAATGAACTGTTAATGTGATTCTCATCGAGGAGTTGCCATTTATGCAATACCTGCGTATTTCTCCTTTAATTACCCAGCAGATCATTACATTTACGACTATAGTAATGTTGACTGGGTCTTTTTCAATATTGATAATTCAAAAAATAACCTAGCTCAATTAAATTGTGGAAATATTAACACATTGGTGAAATTAACAGAATGTTAGTATTTTTAACTACCAAAGGTTAGTTATAATTATTGTACAACCATCGGGGGTGCGACAGTTGTATAAGCTTCTCGGGCTGCATCCTGGGTAACGCCAAAAGTATAACCACTGATCGGCAGGATAGGTAGTGATTGGTTAATTTTAAACGGAGTAACCCAGGCGTCGTAACTGCTCAGCGCATGACTGAATGCATGGCCAAACTTACTTTGGTCATCAGTATATGGGTGGGAAACCCAGAACAAAATAATCCATCATGGAGAAAATAGATAAGGAAGTAACATACGGTGCAGGGAACGGAGACCCAGTGCCGGCGACTGGCGAGAGTGTGCAAGCAGGCTCTCAGTCGTCGTTATCCAATGACTGAAGTTTCAATAGTGGTGCACTTGGCAGCTGAAACTGATAATACAACAAGCACTGCTACTGCTGTGACAAACTTGGCTGCATTAAAAGTAAAGTTTACAAGGGAAAACGAAAACCCATTTTTGAGGGACAAAAAAATTTTGAGATTGCCAACACTTGAAAAAACTAATTCAAAATGAGATATTAGAAAGAATAATATATATAAGAATTATATATATAATAATATATAACATATCCATCAAGAAAATATAGTGAAGATAAAACTCTAAGCAAATCTAAAGACTCTGGAAGAAATAGTGTCAAAGTTAAATAACGAAGTTACCGTATTAAAGAAAGAAAATGAAGACCTAAAACGCATCATTGAAGCGGGTCGACTTGCAACCAATAAGGATACCATCAAATACCACACAGATGAAGAAGAACTGGAGCGAGAAATTCATCCAAAAAAGAAATGTGAAAGTGATTCTCAGTGGACACTCGTGACAAAAAAAAAACAAAAACGGGTAAAAAAAAATATGGAAGTTACTGATGAAGACGAACCATCAAGACAAACTGCTTGGGCATTGAAAAAAAGCAAGCCTACAAAGAAAAGAAAAGCAGAATCATCGCCAGAATATATTGGACAAGCAGCACCCAACTCGAGTAATGATAAAACTCAGCAGAAAGAAAACCAAAGGCAACCAGAAAATATTGAGCAATTAACCCGGGCATCTTTATCGGATAATGCAGCTACTCAGAGCAATAAAGATCATAAACCAGAGAAAATAATTTAGCCACCACCTATTAATATAGTTGGTGTCAAAGACTACTCTGCTATCAATGCCTTGATGAAAAATATCATGGATAAAGATTTCAAGTTAGTAGCATGAAGATAAGCAAGCTAGACCAATTAAGGTTATGACTAGAGGGCTATGCCATACCTGTGAAAGCAATTACATAATAGCTGAGTTACAGCATAAAGGTTTAGATATTTAAGGTGCTGTCAATATTATCAAAAAAGGAAGAACTGAAAGCGATAAAGTATACCGAGAACTGGTAAAAAGAGGACTATCGCTTTTTATGCTTACGTTTAGGAATGAAGAAAACATCCAAAACATATATAATATTCGGGCAATTAAAAACATGAGAGTTAGATTAGAGATGCTTCAAAGATAGTCCAATGCAGAAAATGTCAAAGTTATAATCATACCCAGAAATATTGCGGGCGTGACGCAAGATGAGTCAAATGTGCTGGTAAGCATCTTACGAGCATATGTACATTAGGCAGAAACACTACAGCAACATGCATAAATTGAAAAGGACAACACCCCCAAATTATCATTTACTTTTATAATTTGCCCAGTTATTAAATCATATTCAGGAGCTTTTTACGGATTTAAACTTTTTATTTCTTCTTTTAACTTACGGAGAGTTACAGTTTGTATTTCAAGCTCATTTGATCTGTTTACAAAATAAACATTTTCATTCGCAAATTGTCTGAGTAGTGGTTGGAACGTTTCTTCGAGGTGTCTCACAAAGAGATCCACTTTTTGCTTGCTACTACGAGCCCACGTACCGTTAACATTTCTAATAGGTGCTATTGAATTTGTTGGTCTCTTGATCGTTTTTGTTGCTTTTCATAGGGAGTATTCAGTGTCTTTTTGACCAGTAAGTGAACATAAATAAGATTCTAATGTTTCATTTTTAACTTTCCTGATAATAGATTTTAATTTTTTACATAAGTTATCAAGCTCGGTTTTGCTGCAACTCGATTTATTTGCCAGAAATTACGTGCTTTACGTTTTTTAGCCACCAGTTCTCTTACTTTAAGTGGAGGTACACTAATGTTGTTTGCAGGTTCAAGTGGAGTGCTCTGCCACGCTGTTTGCTGTATATTTTCAATTAGTCTGTCTATTTCCTCTTCAACATGCTTAGATCTTTTTATTGTCACTTGAAGTTTGATATCTTCATTTAACAGTTCACAAAAAAAATTCCAATTGATATTCCTGTTGTAAAATCTTGGTCTTATTTCTTTTATAATAATAGTTTCGGTTCGGAATGATAACAGGATGTATGATAAAAGGATGTCATGATAACAGGAGAGTGATCTGATGTAAGCTCTTCATTATTTTCCATTCGTATATGGATATCCCTTTTGTTACATAGAAATTTATCTATAGGATCAGGAGTTTTGGTTAAATCTGTTGGCCAATAAGTAGGTGCGCCACCAGATTGAAAGTCGCATTTTAATTTTTTGGCTGCTTTAAACAGTTCTCTTCCTTTTAGTGTTGTATTTCTGGAGCCCCAAAAAGTGTTTTCTGCGTTAAAGTCACTGTCAATAATTTACCATCGTCCCAAAGAGTGAAAAATTACTTCATATTGTTCTTTTTTTAGGTTTTAGCGTGGTGGAGATACTTAAATCTTTGTTATTAGTTTGAATTATGGTTGTTATCACTTACATGGACTCAGTTTCAACCTTCATTTCTTCATGGTGTTCTATATTATCTTTAATGAAAAGGGCAGATCCCCAACTTGCCCTTTCTGCTCGATGAATAGATCTATTAAAATAGCTTTCAGAGATTAAACATATGTCAATTTTTGCATTTTTAGAGATATTTCTGGCTTTTTCATTCCAATGACTAGAATATTCCAATGACAGTTTTCAATTGCCTAAATATAAGTACTTATTTCAGCTTGCTCGTCAAGTTTTTTATTTAAAGCGTCTACGGTTTTGATGAAATCTATTTGAAGTTGGCTATTAAATTTTTTTACTTTTGTGGTTGACTCTTGAATTTTAGCAACTTCTACATATGAGGCGCTACCTCGTAGAGTGTATAATCCCTTATTATTCGGTAGGTTTCTTTGAATTTGCTCAATTTCTTGCACGGTTTCTAATTTTTTGCAATTCTTTAGCTACTTCACAACCTAAAAAGATTGCTTTTTTCTACTCTAGATTTGCTAGATTTTTAGATAAAATAATAAATGGAATGAATATTTAAAATATGTATCAGACATGAAACCAATACAGGGACTTTGGACTATTTGGACTATCGAAAATTTGATTAGAAACAACACTAAATCTTTTCCAGTATTAAAATATAATACATAATTATTAAAAAAAAAAAAAAAATGCACTGGGTTCAGAATTTAAGAAAAATTAAAGAAAAATTAAAATTAAAAAATTAAAAATTAAACAACCTTAAATAGTTAAAATAAAAGAAACATCTGGCATTTTCAAAATTAGTAATCGTCTTCTGAAAAGGTTGCGGCGTAAAACACTTCACATGCTATCAACTTCTAGGATTACAAATATAATTAGAAATGGAGTTAGAAATAAAACATCAGTGGGAATGATGTCTCTGGATATTTGACTTGGTTTGGCACAATGATATAATTATATAAAATGATAAGATTATATTTTCCCGCTCGAATATTTAAAATTATACAATCGTATCTTATTAACCTCTCGTTCGTAGTTAGGGTTGTGTGCCCCAAGGAACATAGTCTAATTTTATATAGTATTTACACCACAGGTATTCCTAAATGTAGCAGCATTTTGTTATTAATGTATGCATATGATATTGCAGTTTTGGTAGTTATTTCAAATTCAACTGAAATTGAGAAAAAAAATTATTTCGATCTTTTTTCAAAACACTGACAGAATATTATTATGGTAGTATTCTATAAGGAAGAAACAAATAACTTCTGTCAAAACTGTACTACGTTGTTTACGAGAAAAAGACATTGAAGAACCTACCGCAAAATTCGCTCAATTTCCATAATATTAAAGTAAATTGGTATTTAAAATATTTAAACCTTATCTATGATGCAAAATTAACATTTAAATATCACAAATAAATCGTGTCTGCGTTCCATATTGACCTATGTGTCTCTGTATTGGAAGGGGTGCGCTGCTTTGCATCGTATAAATTACAAGTATTTTAAAATAAAACTCTGATAATGATAAATAATTTATCGTGTTGCCACAGGACAAAAACGCCACAGGAATTATTGGTTGTTCTTTTAAAACATCGTTTTACAAATTTGTTCGTTTTTGTTTAAATATCATATAATCCGCTTATAACTAAAATACATATCACATAATTGAGGTATACATATTTTTGTACTTGTATAATTAATAATCTCTAGTCAGAAGAATAAAGTATTATTAAGTTAATTTGAAATAAATAAAAATAGTGTTAAAAACAAAAAAATAATAAACGTCTTCAAAATTTAAATTTAATAACAAACTGTATTGTGTTCCACTACTTGTTCTATATAGTGTTAAGAATTATGTATTACCTATAATCAAGACAACACAATTTACAAATTTATTAAGGTAAGCTACGTTTTTGCTTAGATTTGTATAAGATAAAAACAAACGTAGAATTTCAGCCATTTCAGAGACATTTTCTAGATCGATTTATATATTTTAAATCTTTCCCATAATATATACAAAGTATTTAATTTATCTTTCTATATTTCCATCCCTTATTGCGTTGTTAGAAAAGAGTTTTCCTGCGGTTGACGTCACAGTTAAGTATATGTAAATACTATTCATGAATAAGTTAATAGCAATATTAAAAGTTTTCATTTTACATACAGTTTTTAAATTATTCACTAAAAATGTATAATTTTAGATTTACTTTAATTATGTACACGACCATGGAGAAATTAAAAATAGAACACAATTTATCGGTCAGGTTTCATTGTGTGCGTGCATTAATTTTTCTAACCTAGAGATTAAATAAGCATTTTCTCAGATTTTTAGGTCTAAATCTTATTTGGTATGTTGACGTCCAGTAGCAAAAGTTATTGGAATTTGACATTTTACCAGCATCAAAGTACGATTTTCTAAATGGCTTCATCAAATATTTTTGAAGTCTAAAATATCGGCATCTTAACTATCAAAAACTTAAATTAATAACCTTGCAAAACAAACGAACAATCATTTTTGACTTCATGTCCAATGAGCGATGGTGATTTCGTGACGGCGGTGGTGCTTTTATTTTGCTTGCAATTATTTACAAAAATTATCCAATTTCTTATTTTATGAATTATGAACGTATATGACATACAAAGCACGTTTCAAACTAATTGATTTTGAGACTAACGGAAGCTAAGTACTTTACAAGTGGGTCCAGTAATTATTTTACACCGTTGCTATTCAGTACAATTACACAAATACAGCTTGGTTAGACTGCCGGTTCAAGACATTTTCAAAAGATAAATTCTAACATGCATTGTTCCCGGATAGAGTATTGCCTTACATTAAACCTAACTACAAAAACTCCTGATAACTTTCACAAATAATTGTTGCTGCAGTACTGACTTTAAAACGGATATATTTTTGAGGTATTAACATGCATTTCAAAGCAAACTGTAAGCTACCCTGATGGATTGAGTCATAGGCTTGTTGAAAATCCAAGAACACCTGATGTAACCTAAAGATAGTTACACAAAATATCCCTTTCGATTAACAAAACCTTGTAGCTAATCCAATTAACCCCATGAAAGTTTCTTTATTTTTAGTCTCTACATGGCCTGTGAATTCTTCGAATAGCATAGATTCTTTATGCACATCCTCACATTCTGTTTGTATAGGTTCTATAGAAATAGGTCAGAAGATACGATGCAGTATGGTGAATCCACCATTGCTTATTGCTGAGTTGTTATACTCTTAAGTCTTCCATCATTCACGGGTTTTTCGTTTACAAGTTCACCGATTTTAGTTTAGACCAATAAAACATTACTTCTTAGATGACAAGATACTTTCCCTTAGAAATTGACACATGCGGTTATTAGACAGTTAAAGCCGCAATGGAATCGTGTGCGAACGCAAATTACATTATTCTTTCCGCATTATCGGTCGCTAGTTTGTTTCAGTATAACGGAAATATTTGTTTATATAAGTCGCCTCCAGCTACGACAAACAAAGTGATATTTTTATTTTTTATGTTTTAATCTATGTGCTCTTTTCTTGGGCTGCAACTCGTCCACCATTTTTGAGGCTAATTTAACGTCCTACTTAGGCTCTGTCGACAGCTAAATCGAGGACGCAAGCCTTTAGGTTAACCTTAAATATCTATGCTTATTGTATTGCACCAGCCATCTTGTACTGGCATTGACGATGGTTGCAACAGGGGGTTATAGATTGATTGATCACAATCAAGTAATGCAAGATCCCAGACAAGCCAATGATGCTTTGGAGGAATTCTAAGAATAACATATTTATTTTTATATCTTTTATGAGACATTCCAGTGCCCCCAACCACAGGGGTAACACTTACAACCAGTTTAGTTACCTAATGATCTGATAATTTTTTATAAATGAAATCCATTTATTATCACATCAAATAACTTTAGATGCATATACGTATCGCATTTAAATTTTTAATTTTGCAGTGATGGTTAATTTTTTATCAGCCTCATTTTAATAAAAAAAAAAATTGTTGTAGATTGTAAAAAAATATGCTGTATCATCTTCGAGCAGAAAATTAAAATTGTATTGTGTATATAGAATATTAATTTGGTGGGTTGGCATAATTAAATTTGACTTAAATTCATTAATCAATTAATAAATTAGGCACCAAATACGTTATATCGTTCAAAAGGTTTACTAACCCACATAGCTTTTGTGTCAAATCTACGTATACGTAATCGCCACCCAGCACTACTGTTGTTCTATATTTATTAATTGGATTAATGTTTTTAAAAAATAAAATTGGCGGGTATTTATACGCAATAATCTGCCACAATTAGTTTTATTATCCTATTCTGATTTATTCTCAAAATATTTTTTCACAATTGAAATTTTTCGATCAGAGGATTTAAAAAATTAAATTTATAAAATTATTTATTGCAATAATTTTTTGATCAATTTGGTAAGCTAGCTAAGTCATTTGAAATTGGAATTAAGGAAAGGTTTAACTTTCAACCATTACCAGTATAAATCTGTAGTGATAAGAAAAGTATGAAGATACAGCGCGTCAAGTAAGAAAGGAAGCAAATGTTCATCGACGAAAATATGCAAAAGATATTCTCAAAACTGCAGAGGAGGTTGCATCAAATCAAAACATGCGAGCATCACATCAATATGTGTGAAAGGTTGCTTTCAAAACTACTAATAAGTCACATTTAACAGATGCTTCCGGTAAGTCTCAACAATAACATGAATCCGTCACCAACAGCAGCAAATATCCGCACCAATTACGAATCTAGCAACTTTCATCTACCAACGGAACCGGAAATTAAAGAATTATAAATTGAAGTATTAAACGCTGATGGTAGAATACCACAAAACTGAAAACCCGACAATTATCATCATCAACAAACCAATAAAAATATTCCCTCTTCAACTCGCCAAATAAGTGCTTCTGGCCGAACACCATAATAAATATTGAACTGCACAGACTCGCGATGCAATTAGACATTGATACTTTTTATCTACCAAAACATTTCAAGAAAGATATTGGTAGCTGTGGTGATGTTGGGAAAATTGTTAGTTCTCAATAACTTTCCCTGTCCCATCGATCGACATTCAAATAAATTAATTTGCATTCATATCGATTTCCCATCGATGTATTCTGGTCAAGATATAAATGCATAGCTGGATAAAGACGCTAATTTAAGACGACCTCTTAATTTTGTTTTGCCAACATAATTTCTCAAAATGTGCTAGATTTAAGAAGCAAACCTCCCAATAATTGATGGATATATTACCCCCAGAACGAGTATTTCCATCGTCTCTATTTACAAACTGGGCGGTTGACTATGCTGGGCCAATCAGTTTAAAATTATATAAAAGGCGCTGCATTAAACTTGTAAACGATATACATTACCATTTTTGTTTGCATGGCAATAAAGGCGGTGCATCTCTAACTGATTAGCGTTTTAGCAGTTCCCGCCTCCCTGACTGCTCTCAAGTGGTTTATATCAGAAGACTATGTCTTAAAATATTTAGTGATTGCGGGACAAATTGTTTAAAAGCTAGCAGGCAACTGAAGGCTCAAACTAAACAGCAACAGAAAGAAGCAGCCAAAAATGCCGAGCTAGGGATCGAGTTTAATTTTATCTCCCCGGAGAGCCCCTATTTCGAAGGTTAATGAGAAGCAGGAATAAAATCTGCAAAACACTATCTTCATAAAACTCTCGGAGGAGACGTTAACCTTTGAGGATCTTTATACTCTAATAGACCATTGGCACCACTATCCAATGACAACATCGCTCTAACACCGGATCATTTTCTAATAGAACGACCGATGATAGCAATTTCAGGATCATGGTTCAAAGCCATCCAAAATAGCTAAATAAACAACCCAACATCAAGGAGCAGTGTTGTTGCCAATTAAAAATGAACAGCTTCCAACGATAAGATGGCCTCTTGGAAGTGTAATTCAGCTGCATTCTTGTCCCGATGAACTAGTAAGAGTGATGACAGTAAACCGTTAAGAACAACAAGGTCAAAGGCTGGAGGCTGTGCCAGCCATCTGCTTATAGCTATGATAGCGATTTGCTGCGAACTAGATATTGCATTGAAATAAGCCCATTCAACCATTCAACAGGAATATATTTCGAGGACTTAGGAAAGCTACAGGTATAGTAGCTAAACAAATGGACAGTATAGTAATCTATTATAAGTTATAACACGGCTAGCTATTGGGCGGAAATAAAGGCATTTCAGCAGACGAAACTAGCGCAGCTTGTAAATATTTACCTAGTTTCTCAACAAAGATAATTTCAATTGACCTCGTGCTGGTTATGGATTTCAGGTATGTCTCCTAAAATAATACCTGTCGAATCTCCCAGACGTCTTTCCTTATGATTCATGTCGACGTCTTTCCTTATTGGTTGATTGAAAGAGTTCATTGTCACGTTGCTAAATCGACACTCTTGTTGTTGTTAGCTTATATCGTGCAGCGATATAAGCTAACAACAACAAGAGTGTCAATTTAGCAACGTGACAATGAACTCTTTCAATCAACCAATAAGGAAAGACGTTGACATGAATGAGGTCTGGGAGATTCGACAGGTATTATTTTAGGAGACATACCTGAAATTCATAACTAGCACGAGGCAAGTCAGTATGAATGTTAGTTTAACATTAACCAGAAAGACAAACATCTAATGATTGAAAAAAGAGATTATACAGTTGAACGACGTTCGTTTCTTTGATGTATAGTCTATTTTGCAAATCACGAGATATTACATCCGTCAATACTCACGCCAGCTCAGCTAGAGGACCTACTGCAGCTAATTTGAGAGCATGCACCTGAATCGATCACCATCCTTGGGTAACACGATAAAATGTGATAATTGAAATTATCTTACCACTGTCGTTTGCACATCGAGAACATTTTGCATTCCTAACATCAGAAAAGTTTGTCTCCAATTAATAAAACCCCATATTAATTGTCATTAGGGGAAAAGAGCCATCAAACAACCGAGACAAGAATAATTTACTGTAGGTAATCATCAGCCAATCAACAACAGGCAAAATGGATAGATTTATACAAAAAACAAGATAAAATAGTTGAAAAAGTATGGCAACTTCACTCCAACTACAAAAAAGACGGAGAAGTCAGAACAACCAAAATATATCTTGAAATTGTTGTACAGCAAATACGTGAGTAATGGCGATAAAATCGGCTCTAACTGTAAATACTATATGACAGTTAATAAAGTTACGGCGGGTAGGGTTTTATTAATTGAGAATACAATTTACTGTAAACAGAAAAGTTTGTCTCTGGACAAACTGGAGTAACAACGTTACAAATAACCAGGCAAATGAAATCTTGCAGTTAAAGAGATTGTAAGTCATTTTTACGTATAATTATTATATTTTCAAGGTCATTGTATAGCATAAGAGTAACAAACAAAAAACTGAGTTGGCATAGTAACGTTCGATATTTCGACATCAAGTAGAAATATTTTTTATACTAGGTTCCAAACTAAAACGTGACCTTTAATTGTAAGGCTTTCAATGGCTTCTTTCAAACAATCACTGTTAATATTTTGACTTGCCAAGTGTTATATACTTTATTTTGAATTGATTTGGATAGTTGTTTTTTTTTTGAATTGGTATGTATATATTCCAGCTGAATAGCTAATTACAATCATGGTATTATAGCCTTTGAAGGTTAAAAATATACTTTAAAAATATTCTGATATGAGGTTTTATCTTATGCGTTATGTCAAAGTATAATTCTAATCATATTAAAAGTATGAATCGGACCTACGTTACACCGACACCTGATTATTGGTTTCGATCTGGTGAATTTAATTGAATTATGAAAATTATTTTTTAATTATAAAAAGTTGTTGCTTAAAGCCTTTTATAAATTGCACTTCAAAATATAATTACATTATGCATATATAGACATACATATATATGTCTGTTATGATATTGTCAGAGTAACAAACTTTTTAAAAATTTTAACAAAAATCAATTTTCTTAAGACTTTTTTGTTTACTCTGAAATATACGAGAGCTAAACTTTTTTTTGTGTACTCTATGTTAAGTGTAAACAAAGTTGATAATATAACAAAAAAATTAATTTTTAATTAAATATAAAAATGTACTTACGCCACCCCATCCCAAGGCACGAGCCAAATCATTTCCGGTACCAAGTGGTAGTACACCAACAGCCGGTGGTGGCGTAAAACCCAATTGATCGAGTATCGATAATACCCAACCAACAGTACCATCTCCACCACACGCCAATACACGCAGATTTGGTACTTTACGAAATAGTTCGAGTCCCATTTTTGGTCCACCTTGTGTTAAATCGAAAACTTGACGTGGGTTTAACAGCCATTGAAATTTTTGCAATAGTTTTGCACCCTTTGAAATAAGAACAAAAAAAAAACAAATTAAATTGAAAATTACGTTACTATGACAAAAAAAATCACTCACTTGATTCCCACCGCTTTTCGGATTGATGAACACTAGCACTGGCGTAACATTAGCCGTTGGTATTGGTTTTATCACAAATGTTCTTTGTTCCTTTTCTTTTGACTTCTTTTTACCAGCTGGCTTTTTTCTAGGCGATTTCCGTAACGATGATTTAAAACTTCCTTTCCGTGGCAGTTTTACAATCCACGATGGTGGTACTATTATACTTGCATGAGTACCTGGAATATAGAAAAAATAGTTAGAAATTATTATTTTTTATTTATGGAGTTGTTATCGATATTTATGCAAATTGTTATCGATTGCCATAGTAAGGAACAAGAATACTAGACTTATCTTGTTAGCACTATATAGAATTGTAGAAATCAATCACCATTCTGATGTGTAAACGCCCTATGATGGAAGGTATGAAGAAACATTTTGGTTGTCAGTTTTGCCTAAATTACTCTAGACATGGTGAAAATTAAACCCAAAATTGATTGGTTATCGGAAAAAAGAGGGCCATCTAGCTGTCAAACAATATAGTATATCGTTTAAAAAGAAACGCAAATTCTTCTCACAATTGCACGAAACAACGAAGCGGTATCGTGGTGAGTAGGAGGAACTGGTTTAATAATCCTAAAATGCTCTTTAAGTTCCGCTAAGAAATCAGATTGATTTGCGGAGGTATTAGATATAATAATAAAACCTCCAGGCAACCTTAATGCTTCGTCATAAACCATTTCTACCGAAGAATACTCAGAGTCTTCCTTATACGCTGTTCTTGCACCCAAGTAACACTGTTGGTAATACTTTTGTCCAGTCCGATCGCCCGTGGCACATTATTTCCGCTTTAAGTGTGCGATGCCACCTTTCAATAAAACCATTTGCTTTAGGATTATACGCGGTTGTTGTTTTTCGCCTAAATCCCATAAAATTTGATAATTCCTTAAATAGCTCTGACTCAAACTGACGTCCTTGATCAGTTACAACGCAAGAAGGAATGTCAAACCTAGCAATCCAACCATTGTAAAATACAAATACTACGGTTTCTGCCTTAATATCGGGTAACGGAATCGCTTCCACCCAACGAGCGTACCTGTCAATAACCGTCAGACAATAACGTTGGTTTTATAATATGGGCAAAGGTCCAATTATATCCATGTGAATCTCATCAAACCTCCTTGATAGTAACGAGAAATGTCCCACAGGTGATTTGACTTGCCTACTGACCTTCCATTTTAGGCATGCTATACATGCCTGGACCCAATTCCTAATATCTTTCTTGATACCAGATCACACGTATTTCCTTGACACCAATTTAACGGTGTTTTTAATTCCAGGGTGCGCTGGATCATGTATACTCTGGAAAATTTGTTTTCTAAAATTATCGAGAAGGAATGGTCTATTTACCCCAGTTGATGTATCACAAATAATATTGAAATCTGAACCAAAAAGTTGTACCTTACGAAACTTTAACCCAGAGCTTGGCTTCAATTTCGCAAGAAGCTCCTGCATATCAGGTTGATGCTGTGCCAATGCAACAAAACCAATGCTTGGTGCAATTCGAATTTTTCCTCTATACGAGAGAGCGCATCAGCCACAACATTGTCTCTACCCAACACATACCTAATATCAGTGGTGAACTGGTTTATCTAATCAAGGCAACGATACTGGCGAGGCGATGCTTTGTCCAAATTTTGGTGAAACGCAAAAGTTAGCGGCTCGTGATCAGTATAAAGAACAAACTGACGACCTTCCAAAAAGTACTTAAAATGCTTGATCGACGAATATGCAGCCAACAATTCCTTGTTGTATATGCGCTATAACGCTTCTGAGTATCTGTGAGTTTAACCGAAAAAAATCCTAGCGGCTCAAATTATCCTTTGATTAATTAGTGAACGACCGCGCTAATCGCAATGTCTGTCGCATCGACCATTACGGCGAGTGGTGCGTTGCAAGGCGGATCAGCTAGCGTTGTTGCTTCGGACAGCGGATGTTTAGCCAAATCAAACGCTGCAATAGACTTATCTTGCCAGTCAATTTTTGGTCTGTCATTATTTTTGGAGCCCTTGAGGAACTCATTGAGCAATATTTGATTGCCGGCTGCGTTTGGCACGAACCTCCGATAGAAATTAATCATTCCAAGAAATCGTCTCAAGTCTCTGACTGCCTCCGGTCGTTTATACTGGCTGATAGCTACTATCAGGCGACGATTTAATCCCTGCCAAACTGATCAGATGACCCAGGAATTTAACCTCGGGTTTAGCGAAAACACATTTTTCTACATTTATCACTAAACCAAACTCTGCGAAACGCTTGAAAACCTTTTCTATATCGACCAAATGCTCCTTAATACTTCCCGAGGCTATGAGAACGTCATCTATGTATGAAAATGTAAAATTAAACCATCTAACACTGTGTGCATGAACCGTTGGAACGTCTGAGTTGCGTTCGGCAACGCAAATATCATACGCTTAAAATCAAACGCTCCAAAACGCGTGCAAATAGTTGTTTTTTGCGATATCGTTTAGCTCAACCGGTATTTGATGGTACGCCCTAACCAAATCTAATGTTGTGAAATTCACCTTTCCTTTTCTGTACTAGGTGAAGAGGACTAGACCATGGACCTTTCGACCTGATGCAATATCCCAATTCGATTAAATGCTCGAACTCTTTTTTAGCGGCTAATTTTTTTTCAGCTGACAGTCTACGGGCTTTCACGTGCGGGCCTTTCGTAACTATATGATGAGTTACTAGGTGTTTCGCTGGCTTTAGTACCGAAGATTCGATAGTTATTTCTTTACATTTTATCAACAATGGATATACTATAGAACTTTTAACTGATTCAGAAACGACGGACACGCAACTTGGTGGCCATGAAATCAGTCTACCTTTTACGAACCTTGTAGAAACTGGATCGATAAGCCGACGGTTTTTTACGTCAACTAACAATCCGAATTGATTGAGAAAATCCGCACCTAATATGGGTCTTGACACGTACGCTAAAATGAAAGTCCAAGTATATTTTTTCTTAAAACCAAAATCTAAATTTAGAACTAATGAGCCATATATACTTATGGGAGTATCGTTCGCAGCAAGCAGTGGAAAATGAGTTAATGATTGGTTTTTTTTGAAGAACTGTTGCTGGTAGTACCGATATGTCCGTTCCAGTATCTACCTAAAATTAGCGTTTACTTGAGGGATCCCTTACGATTAGGCAATTCTTATACTGGCCATCGTCACATGTCACTACGTGTGACTGGCCTAATCGTTTAAATGTTTGAATTGGAATTTATCTGGATCTCCGAATTTTTAGCTTTAGCGCCAAACCAATAATGGTACCAACAATACTTTTTCCAAGCGGGACTGATGCAGATCTATTTCGTGATCTAACACGTGATTAGGAACGTTCATTATATGCCTGGTGATGTGCACAACATGGCTTACTAGATCGTGAAACATGTGTTGTACCAGGCGGCGTATCACCAACCCGGTTTATATTATAATAAATTGATGGTAAAAAATCGTTAATTTTATCAGCCAATACAGCTATAATATTTAAGCTTTCATTGCTGACTGCCAGAATTGCCTGCATCTCACGGGACAATTGTTGTAACCAAGGATTACGTAAGGTCTGAGCGGAAAGATCATTGTTACTATTCATACCCATTGCGGACAATAATTGACTAGGTTTTTGCTCGCCTAACACCATGCCTCCTAATAACCTGTTTAATTTTTAATCAACTTGTTGAATAGCAAGATACTTATCAGTATCAGGGGGATTTTCCAGAATTTCACCTACAATCTTCAGATATCTTTCATCAAGAGCACCTACTACATAATAGAATTTAGTCTGATCATCTACGATTCCAGATGTTCTAAACTGCGCCTCAATGCTGTGGAACCAAAGTCGCGGGCTTGAGGTCCAAAAGAGAGGCAATTTTACTGCCACGCGATCTACACGTGCTGATTGATTCTCCGAGACTTTATCAAACTGTGGCTTAGCCGAAATATCCGGTTTTACCGGCAAATTAGGCGGAGTAACCATTGTGCAAAAAAAAAATGAAACTTTAAATTATTGGTATAGTGCGAAAACTCTTGAACACTGAAAAATACAAATATTCACCATAAATACTGTTTACTAAAACAATTGTACTGACACATTTAACTAACTCAGTAATAACACGTCAGTTGAGTGCCACCTGTAATACAACACGTTATTGAAAAATATTTATAAAATGAAAATGTAAAATTATAGAATATTTATAATTATAAAATACTACTTTAAAATTAATAATAAGAATTGACTTTAAATTTTTAATTTAATATTAATTTGAAACAATAAAACTTCTACTACACCGGCTTGCAGGTTATGTTGATAGAACCGCGTGGAAATGGCTTGCAGGTTATGTTGACAGATCCGCGTGAAAACTATGTATACGTCGCTCCTAGATTCGTAAATATTCTTGATATTATGTTTATAATTTGATGTCCGTAATAACTATAGTTGTAAAATTTTAGCTGTGTTATTCTAGCTGTGTTGTTGTTGGTCTATTGGATTATTTACGAACCAATGTTGGCTCTAGCTACCCTTGATACTGCACGTGTGTACCCCACACCACACGTGCCCAACAAAATAATTGTGAACACTTAAAATTTTATTTTATTATTTATTCCACAATACAAAAACAATTTTGGCTTAATTGTTTGTATTCTTTAAACTAATATTACTTTTTACTTTTTATTAAATTATTTAAATTATAAATAATATTATTAATGACGTCTCAACCAATATTTTATTTTAGTTACAATATTTTTTCTTTTTTTGTGTATCGATGTGTTTCGGTGAACTAACTAAAATCGACTAACTAAAAATTACGACACGACGATCATCTCAACTTTCATCGCGCCCACGCCACACAACAAATTCCTCATGTCCAATAGACAAAAAATATGTTGCACAAAATATGTCGCCTTACTCGCGCAGCGACGCCATAAATATATTGCATATATGCAATATCGAGCCTTTAGCACAAAAAATTGTCAATAAAGTAGAATTCGCTATTTATTTGATTTTATAGTACAAAATATGCCACGAAAACATTTAACGGAGGAGGAAATTTTAAAAATTGTGGAAAGTTGGACAGATAGCGCAAATGGTATGGACAATGATAGAAATGATATACGAGAAAATGATAATTTCTATCCAACATCTTCTGTTTCAGAAAAAAAATCATTCAACGAACTGGTATTTTTAAATGACGGTGAATTTGATATAAATAGTGTCCCTATAGATTTTGTAGAGGAACTGCCACCAATTAAGTCTTCTCGGTTGGCACATAAAAAAAAATTAAGTCTACTTTGGAAGAAAAAACAATTCAATGTACCGGAAGAAGAAATTACATTCCAAGGTTCTGAAGATCTCTCAGTGGAAATAAAAACCTTGACCAGCCCGAATAGTTATTTTAAATATTTTTTTACGAGAAACCTAATGAAAAGGATTGTCTATGAATCAAACTTATACGCAATACAAAAAAATCCGAACTCGACGGAAACTTTAAATGAGAACACGTTAAAAAGATTCATTGGAGTTTGTATTATTACCTCCACAGTGCAAATCACCAACAGCCGTCACTTTAATGATAACGAGAAAGCAATATCAAAAACTCATTTGAATTTTGATAGAAGACCGCTAGTGGATATGCTTCAATCCACATTTCAAAAAGTCTCAATAGAAAAGAAACTGTCGGTAGATGAACTGGTATGCGCTAGTAAAATAAGGCACTATATATAAAGCAATATATTATTTCATCAAAACCGCACAAATTGGGCTTTAAATTGTTCAAACTATCGGGTATAACAGGGTTTTGCCATAACTTTGAAAATAAAGACCAAAATAGATTAGAATCCGAGCCAAATTGAGCGCATGCGCAAACGTTGTTAAACGATTGTTAAAATATGTTCCGAATAAACAAAATTATACAGTTGTGTTTGACAATTACTTTTCTACAGTACCTCTTGTCAAAGAGTTACCGTACCGGGGATTTATTTGTTTGGGAACAGTCCGAAAAAATCACTTGCCCAACTTGGTCAGTTACCAAGCGATAAATAAATCAATAAAACTGCTAGTGGTGTCTTATAAGGACACAAAAAACGTGAATTTGATTTCAAATTTTGTCGGTCAGCATCCTTTTCATATTCGAGAGATTTGACAAGAAACCGGGAAAGTATATTGTTTAAGTATATAACAGTTTAATAGGTGGCGTTGACTGTTTGGATAGCAATATCGGCAGCTATAAAATAAGATAACGTTCTGGAAAGTGGTATCACCGATTTTTTTTCCATTTCATAGATTTGAAGGTTGTCAATGCGTGTTATATAGACGCAACGAGTCTAATAATCCATCCACCAGCAAACTATTGTCTCTCTCTGAATTTAGAATGGATATTAGTGAGGCCTTATGTAGGTAAGGGATCCCAAAAAGAACCAGTGGTCGACCTTCCTCGGAACTAAATCTTCAAATAGACTTAAAAAGAAAAAAGCTAATGCACCTTCCTTGCCTGTGGTAGAAGTTTGCTCAAATTCTTTGAATCATTGGCCCGAAAATATGACAGAACGCCTGCAATGCAAAATTCAAAAATGAAAATGCTATAACATATGTAAAGAGCGTAAAATTGGCATAGCTCTGTGCTTAAATAAAGACCGCAATTAATTGATTGCAATACTCATATTAATTGATTGATAGTTGCCAAATATATTTTCCATTGTTCTCAAAATAAACAGATCAATGCTGAAGCCGAGGAAAAAAATGTAATCAGTAACTGATTAGAGGAGTGCCTCTTTCTAATACTACGTAAGATTGTAATTTGTAAGAAAGAAAATCTATACATCATAAAATAACAGTGTAAAATTAAAGAGACATCTTTAAAATTATTAAAAGTTGTCAGTTGAGAAATGTAAACATAAACAAACGACGCGCTAGAACAATTGTATAGTCATTTGTTATTTTTGGTTTTCCATTTGAATGGTTTTTAAATGTATGATAATGCAGATTTCTCGTTTCTTTTTTTATAGAATGATCATCTTTTATTTTAAATTTAGTAAAGAGGGTGTTTGCAAATTTAAGGAACCTTAGAAAAACCTTGTTATTTTATGGTTACTTGATTTTATTAACACAACTTTTGTCATCAGACAGTTAGATATGTAGCCTAGTCGCGCTTTATATGTAGCCTTGTCACGTCAAACGACGATTTATTATGGATTTGAATTTTCAGGATAAAGTATCCGATTGCGTCAATTTGGATATAAGCATTGAAGCTTATATATGAATAACCTAAGAGTCTAGATTTTGTTTTTGTCCTAGTTTAGAGGTTTCGACAAACGGAGAATCTCCTTTGCAATCTGCTAGTTGCTTCTTTTACATTGTTACTAACTGCTTAGATTCCAGTGCTGTTAGAAAATGTTTCATGTTATTTTAAGAAATTTCTTATATTAACGATAATCAGAATTGGTACCATACTTTGTGTATCAATGATTTTGTGGTCTCTAAGCAGTACTTTTTTATGAAATTCTTGAAAATGAGTTTTCATCAAGCAACGGAAAGCTTATCCCAGAATTCTGTGGAACAACCTCCGAAGAGTGTGGATTTGTCAGCATTTCTGTTAATTGTACCACCTGGGGTATAAATACCCTTTCTTGTTGTATCCATTGCTTTAATTTTCTGAAGATAATACAATAATATTAGCTGTTACCAGTACTAGATTGTTGAACGTCATACAGGAGAATTTCATTAACTGCCACTTTATTTAAAATATCCTACAGTTTTGACGACAACCATCAAAAGAGTTTCGAGACTAACCCATAAATGGGATATTAACAAATACAATACAAATAAATTAACAATACGAATTGTAAAAAAATATTTTTTGAAATTTAATATTATGTTTCAAAACTATCGAAAATTGATATTCAATTTCCAGTCTAGACAAAATAGACAAGAATTATATTTCTATATTTAGACATAATTTTTCTCGTTCTATATAGACAACATTAAAGGTAATTTAACAATTTTCTTTTTTCCTTATTGAAACGTAGTATAATTTTCATTTTGTACCTGTTAAAGATTTCCTTCTGATTCTATAGAATTTCTTTTATTAAAAATTTTCTTTTGATCATTAAAGAAAATGCAACAAATAATGTAATGAGCGTACGTGTAAATAGAAAAAGTGTTATACATTTATACGTAGGTAGATAAATGTAATTAAAAAGATTAAAATGAAATTGTATATACCAACATAACAATAATAATCGGTTTTTTACAGGCCACTGTTGGTTCGTACGTTTCAAGGATTCCTCTCCATTAGATAATACTCCGAGCTAGATTTTCTTTTTATTCTAGTCAACCACCAGAAGTCTGCTTTTAGGAGTCATTGTTCCAACAGTGACTCCTGCATTGACGTTTGCAAGATTTCATTCATTGGTCAGCATGACGATTTTGTTGACTGTCAATGAATTTGAAAGCCGATCAATATAATCTCACATCATGGCTATTTATTTAATTTGATATTAAGACATTTTACAATATTGTGTCAAAGTGGACATTTTTATGAGAAAATTGCTTGCATAAAATTGAGAAATCGACGAACATAGTATTGCTAGAGATGCTAACGTTAATATTTTTATTAGCTCGTGAAATTGGTAATATTGTTCAAAGTACAAACGAATTGTTGAGCAAAGTATATCTTGAACTAAAAAGCAAATATATCAAATAAAGAATAGAAGTGTAAAAGACAGATAAATAAAAAAATGGACCAAAACATTTTAAGTGCTATTAATAATTAGAATTAGAATTATAAATCCATAACCCCAATAATACCGACGGATTGGCCTGTTTAATTTAAATGATTGCAGTTTTCTCTAAAAATTACTTTTATAATTAGCAACTCTATATGGCACGCTCACGAGTATCCAACCCACAAAATCTTTGTGTCTTTGTAAAAACTGAAAAGATATAGAACCATGTGAGTTAAGTAAGGAACTTGCAGTACATAGTATGCCAATGTATAGACATAAATGTTTCTTACATAATTTTGATAAGACTATAATACATCATACATTTATTTAGGTTCATTAATGGTCCAATAAAATTTGATAGTGGTCCAAATTGGATGATCCATATCTTAATCAAAATCTCTTAAGGTAAGAAAAAAATATTGTTGCGAAACAACTGTACATCTCTACAAAAATATGCCTTGCATTAAAATTCCATAATGCAGTTGGTGTACATACAAAATTAAAGCTTTGATCAAGAGCTTGTTCTTTATTTTGTTCTTGATAACTATAAAATAAGATAACTAATTCTCTATTCGAAAAAGCCATAGTCACCAACAGCAAACTCTGCGTCTGTCAAATGAAATCTCTCCTCTCAGAGATCGCTGCACTGTCCATTTAGGATCAGCTCGCAGAACGTGATAGAGCCAGTAAGCACTTTCTTTTTTTATTTCATGATCGACATCAGGAATTTTCATGAAATCATGCCTATGTCTCTCTCTAATATCATCAGTTATCTCTCAACACCTTGTGTTCCCACACAATTACCACGAGTAACAAGTGATCCGAAGTATCAGAAACTCTTCACTCATTCAAACACACGTTGGTCCGCACTACTAAAATCTATTGCATCTTGAGCTCGAAAAATAGTGATCATGTATTTTGTTTTAGACTCATTTTGAGACCAACGGAACCCGAAAATTGTATAAGTTGATACAGTAGTTCTTTTACACCGTTGCCTGGCATCTGCATATGCCAGGATATGATTGCACTGACGTTTTTGTCATTTTTGAAGCCACAGAAGCCGTTTTCCGGTGATCCCTAACTTGTAAGAAAACTGTCATTTTAGCTTTGCAATAATCAATTGATGATCACTGCCTATGAATTTAGCCGCTGATCGATAAGATGTTACATGTTGGATGAACCGAGACCTTCTCCTCTAAATTGACGCATGATCAATTTGACTTCGGAACATTATTCTTTCCCCAATATCGGTTGTTAGTATGTGCCAGGAGGACGTACCTATATTTTCACAAAAGTCAATCTGAGTTTTGCTACCACTAGAATTAAAGTCATCAATAACTATTCTGACCTCGTTCTCCGTTGTCTTTATAAAACGAGTCTTTTTTTTCGGTTGGCTTACATTAGTTGGCGCGTAAATACAAATGATAGACAGGTTGGCTAGTCGTAAACGAATAGCAAATACATACGTTTATCGACTGCTTTGAAACTTGAAATTTAAAACAGCCTTTTCAACTGGGAAACAAGTAGAACTCCAAAATTCCATGTATAAATTGTGACGGTATCCATATTAAAATCTGTTTATATTCTTAAATATTTTTTAAGAAGGCGGGTATTCAGCCTAGCCTTCTATCCTTTGTTTAGTTGCCTTCTCCGACAAATCAAGGGTGCTGTGGTCGAATCCTAAGAATAACATACTTGTTTAATAAACGATACTATGCTGTGCAATTCTAAGGATGTTACGCTCGTTCATATAGTGGCCAGTTACGCTCTCCCCAACCGCAGAGACCATTAAACTGTTATTAATTTCCAAATACTTTTTACCTACAATTAAATTACTCTAGTAAAGCTGTTGAAATAAAGTGTTGATATATTTACTTTAGATTCATCAGAATCTGAATTAAATCGACATTCGATTAATTTTCAATATTTTGTTGTATATGTACGTGACTTAAAAGTTATTGAGCGTGACACAAAAGTTTTCATTTCTATTGGGAAACGATAAGTACAAATTACCAATTATATGTTCGTTCCATATGCGATATTGGTTACAAATTGAAAAAAAAAAAACAGTTTCATATAACCAAAACCACTACAATTTTTAAATGTATATTTTGTAAGTAATAATGTACACGAATGTAGTATGTACAAAGCTTGGAGAAAAAATGGTGTTGGAAAATTGATTATATCACTTTATATATATACTGTGTATCCTTATACTATATATATATACATATAGTTGAATAAAACTGGAAAATGTTTTCGAATAATTTATATTTACGTCGAGATTTAATTTAATTGGATTTGTATAAATATTTTATTTACTTTGTGCAAATGTGAGAAAATCTATCTTTAAAATACATAATATTGATATAACATTGAGAGACTGATTATACTAATTTAATGGTAAATTGAATTAGTCTGACATAAGATTGCTAATTTTTGAAAACAAATCAATTTAATTTATATTCATTGAGTTAATGTGGTAATAACGAATGTGTTGCAGAGTTTGGTTTTGTGATAGGAAGGCACTCGCTTTCAAAAAAATTAAAACGTTAATCCAATCTGACAATAGTGTCTAGTGTTTGTTATTGTTCTTAAAAAAAACTCGATCACGCAAATTTAATTTTATTTTCTGATATAAGTAATCATAATTTCATTGTTTCCTCTGTTCTATATAACTGTCGACGCATAAATAAATTATTAAAGACAACAATCAATTTCAGTATGATGAACTTAAACAAACCTCTGTAGTTTATAAGTCTGTTAAAGCTAAAAATATATTTTGCCCCTGGCTTACTTATGACATATGGCAGTTAATTAAAAAAAAGGAATGTGACGCCAACAAAACTCTCTTAATGCGAAGAACCCTGATACAATTAATTATGATCTCATGATTCATGATATTGATAATTAATTACGCGTGACAAATATTTCGCTAAGAAAAGATATTTCGAGAAATGCTTTGCTGATGTTCCTAACCAACGTGATTTGTGGAATAATATTAATGCTTTGTTAGGCAAATGAATAAATGTATCCCTAATTTCTGTGTAGAAACCAATGGCACTCTAGTCACTGAGACTAAGCAAATTGCAACTGAGCTTAACAATTATTTCATTAATGTCGGAGAGGGATTGGCTAAAAATATTATTAGCGATAGAAATATCCATAAATTTGGAACTTGTGATAACATTAGTTATACCTTTTTTGTTAAACCAACATACCCCGTAGAAATGAGTTGGTAATCAATAAGGGTGGTGAATCCTATTCACTTAACAGCAGAGTCCTTAAATTGAACATAGATATTTTTTCTGAGTTGTTGTCTAGCGTGTTTAACAAAATTTTTGAAATGGGTGTCTATCCTAATATTTTAAAATTATCCAAAGTTATACCAATTTATAAGAGTGGTGAGAAACGGCAACCATCAAATTATAGACCCATATCAACCCTACCAGTGATTGATAAGTTATTGAAAAAACTGCTGGCTGTGCGTATTAATTCTTTTTTGAATGATAATATCAATATGGGTTAAATCAATAAATATCAATATGGGTTTAGGAAAGGTTCAGGAACAGATGTGGCCTTGGTTGAAACGGTTGATATGGTGTATAGGTTTATTGATAAGCAAATCTATGCTTTCGCTCTCTTCTAAGATCTAAAAAAAGCATTTGATACTGTTGACCATTGTTTGCTGTTGGATAAACTTTATATATACGGCTTTAGAGGGTATTCTTACTTATTTAAGGGTATTTTCAAATAATAATATTAGCGACTGTCGTGTAGTCAAGTATGGTATTTCTCAAGGTAGTGTACTTGTTTCTATTATTTATACATGATATGGGTAAGCTTATCATTTATAAATAATAAATAAAAGGGTGGCGAAGGAACTCTCCTTTTCGGACCATCGGTACGTGACGTTTATTATTGGCATTTACCCTGTTTCCCGGAAAGCCTTCAGGAATCCTGGAAGGACTAACTGGAACAAATACGGAGATGTGTTGGTACGACTCTTACCGACCGATATTCCGAAGCCCTCAGCCACAGAAACGTAGCTGGATTTTCTGGTGGAGGAAATCACAAGCACCTGTAACATGTCCTTGAATACTGCTTGCCTCAAGAGAATACCTGAGGGGAAGCAGTAACCGGTATGTTGGTCCAGCAGTAACCGGTATGTTGAGAATCCTTCGTATAGGGTGTAGGAAAGCATTTAACAGAGCAAAACGCTTTAGGGAAGCTATACCTCCTATAAGAGCACCTTAACAAGTATAAAAAGGAATTAAGGAAGGCGCAGAGGAGGTCTTGGAGACTATTCTGTCATAAAATGGAAGGTGTTTCGGAGACCTCGCGCCTTAGGAAAATCCTATCTACGAGCCCTAGTTACTTAATTAAACCAGATGGGCTCTAGACAACGTCTAGTGGGGAATCATTGGTGCTCCTGTTGAAAATCCATTTCCTAGATAGTGTGGATGTTTCGACGGAGCTTGGTAGGAATAGGGAAAAGTTATCGTCAGGGTGACCGGTGGAAATCGTGTGCAAAAAACGGATCCTATGGGAACTAAACGGTTTTAGACCCTATAAATCGGCAGGCCCAGACGGTATCATTCCAGTGGAATTGCAAAAACACTCGTCGAGCATTCTCCCATAGCCGAAGGTGATCTTCAGTGGGTGTTTAAAGCTGAATTATATTCCTAGGAAATGGACGGAGGTTAGGGTGATTTATGTCCCGAAAACGGAGAAGAACTCACAGGCCTACCCAAAGGACCTAAAACCTATAACTCTATCATCCTTTCTATTAAAAACATTGGAAAGATTGATTGACGTGTACATACGTGCAAAAATAAAATCCAGTAATTGGGCGACTTCTCAGCATTCGTACTGAAAAGGTTCTGCATTCCCTGGTGCGAATAATTGAGAAATCAATCCACTCGAAAGAGTACTGTATGGTAGCCTTCCTCGATATAGAGGGCGCCTTTAACAATGTCAGGACGGAGGCAGTTCAGGAAGGACTGTCTTTCTTAGATGTGGACTACCCCTTAAGGAGGTTGATAAATCAGATGCTAGAATGCAGGATTGCTAACGCGGAGATAGAGGAATCCACCATTAGGAGTCGAGTAGTTAGAGGAAATCCGCAAGGTGGTGTCCTATCACCTCTTCTCTGGAACATAGTAATCAATAGACTACTTTTGGAACTGAAAAGGGAGGGAATAGGGGTGATAGCGTATGTAGATAACGTAGCGATCGTAATCTCGGGTAGGTACCCGGTAAGCATGATTAGGGAAGTCATGCAACACGCGCTCTTAATCATTACAAAGTGGGCTAGCAAATGTGGACTGGATATAAATCCATCCAAAACAGAGCTTGTACTCTTCACC
Organism: Tipula confusa; assembly: GCA_963556175.1. Lineage (NCBI taxonomy): Eukaryota > Metazoa > Arthropoda > Insecta > Diptera > Tipulidae > Tipula > Tipula confusa. Next base: position 168,286,833 of record OY744475.1, on the reverse strand, counting down.
AATAAATAAAAAATTCCGGTAGTCGCTCCTCCTACCTTAAAAGGCACGACACTGGCCTTTACTGATAAGGCAAGATTCCTGTGCATAACTTTGGACAGTAGAGTAAATTGGAAGCCCAATATTTTAGAGAGAATAAAGAAGTCTACCATGGCTCTGTACTCATGTAGGAACGCCGTCGGTAGGAGATGGGGTCTAAAACCAGAGCTGGTACACTGGCTCTTCACTGCTGTAGTCAGACCCATTCTGATGTATGGGGTGAGTGTGTGGTGGCTCGCACTAGACAAGAAAACTTATAAAAATATGTTAGAGAAGGTACAAATAACGGCCTGCTTTCTTATAAGCGGGGCACTGACGAAAACCCCTATACTTGCTCAGGAGGCTAAGTTCTACTTTCTTCCTGTCAACATCTTTGGTAAGCAGAGAGCGGCAACTACGGCTGCACGACTCTCTGCCGTGTTTGAGTGGAAATGTCTACAGACGGGCAACTCGACGATTGGCAGTTCGCTTAAGGAAGACTTGGCGAATAGTGACTACACAATACCGATTGTATGCTTTGAAAAAGGCTTCTGGACCCTTATCCGCTCAAGTGAATCCTAGGAAAACTGGGCAACAGCAGAAACTGGAAGTATACAATTCTACACTGACGGCTCCAAACTAGATGGCAAAGTCGAAGCTGGAGTCTATTGTGACAAATTAAATGAGAATATATCCGTTCGTCTTCCTGATCACTGCAGTGTGTACTAGACAGGGGTGGTAGCGATTGAGGAAGCACTGACTTGGTTGATGCATAATGTCATATCCACAAGGGATATAACAATATATGTGGACAGTCAGGCGGTAATCAAGTTGCTGGAATCAGTTTCTCTGACGTCCGTGGTGGCATTGAAATGCCACTCATCTCTTAACGAGATGAGTGAGTATCTCAATATCCAAATAGTCTGGGGAACTGCAGGGCTGACGAACTGGCAAGGAAAGATACAACTTTCCAATTGAAACCGAAAAGAGCAAATCTGGGGAGGCCTATAGCAGCGCTTTTTATTGCGCTTAAAAAGAAGGCGATAGCCTTGGCACAGAAGAGGTAGAATAACACCATAACATGCAATGTAGCGCGGCAAGTCTGGCCAAAACTGGACTTGAAGCGCTCCAAAACACTACGATCCCTACGTAGACCTGACTTAAGTTTAGTCGTGGAGGTGCTCACAGGACACTGCTTCATTGGGGAGCATGCGAAGAGGCTTGTGTCAATGGCAAATGACTTCTGTAGAAGCTGTATGGATGAGGAAGAGGAAGAAATTGTGAGTCACTTCTTCTGCTCATGTCCGGCGCTAGCTTACAGGAGGTACAAATATCTGGCCAAGTATTGTTTCGACGGCCTTATGAATCTCGAGAACTGTAATGTGCGAGATATTTTACGCTACATAAGTAGCTCTGAATGGTTCCAATGAAGGTGAAAGGAGAGTAGGATCCTTTGGTACCACAATGGACCGTCACCGGTCTAAGTGTGTGTAGCAGCCACTCTAACTTAACCTAACCTAAGCAAGTTGTACGTAATTATTTAAGATCGATAGTGGCCAAATATATTATATAAATTTAATATTAATTTGTTAGTTCTTCTTTTCATTTTTTTTTTAATTTTGCTTTTTTTTTACTTTTTATTTTTAATTTTTAATTCATTTGTTGTTGCAACTAACTTAGTTTTTTTTACTTATTTATTTATTTATTTTAATTGTAGTAGAATTATACTCAAATGTATTATTGATAAAAAAAAAAAATCCACTGAGAATTGTAGGCACCATTATGCTTATATGTATAATAAATTAATATTAAAATTAAATTGTAAAAAAAAAAAAAAAAATTAAATTGTAAAAATTAAATTGTAACTAAAATACTAACTTAACCATTACCAGAATGGTGATTGATTTCCATAAAAAAAAAGTGTAAATAGGCTCATTTAATGAAAAATTTTAACTTTTTTTTACATATTGGTTAATTGAATTATTAAATAAGTTAATTAATTGGTTTCTGAAACAGTAATTTCATATAATCTATATTTATAATCTTTGTTTTTTAAATATTTTATTTATTACAATTTAACTAAATAAATTAAAAAATTTATATGATATTATGATAATAAAAAAAAGAAAAAAAAGAAGTCAAGAAAAGGAGAATTTTAGGCTCGTTACACATTTTAGCTAAGCTAAGCGATACAAATATTTCAACGTAGCTTAGTATAGCTCGCTTAGTTTATTACGTCGCACATTACAACTATAACATCGCAATTGACGCACATTCAATATTAAAAACAAAATTAGATTGTATTTTAATATAGGAGGCTTTGATTTAATATACAAAATTTTAATGTACGTGTGAGCGATATCGCTGACATTAATAAAGCTCGAAACAGAGCGTCAACTGCCAGCATCGACGCCTGTCAAATTAAACTAAATAAAATGCTTACTATGCTAACAGAACCAACGACGGTAACGACGAGGATTTTTTCGTTGAAATAAATTTTGATTCTATTTCTAATTTTATCGTCAGCGAAACAAAGTTGCCAACTGTTTTTGTTTTTTTGAGTTGGCTTTTTAATAAAATGGGTACTAAGCAGCCATGTTTTACAATTTTTATTGTTTATTTTTATGTCGCAATACGCTGACGCTTTTGTTTGTTATTTTTACAACAGCTATATTGCTGTCTAAATATGTATTTTTCGTTGACGATCGCCGTTGACGCTCGCCGTTGACGCTCTGGTTATGTTTTGACCTTTACGGAAATACAACTCGAGCTAAGTTAGTTTTCTACGCCCGAAACAAAAAAATTATCTCTCATAGCTTAGCTCAAGTGTGCAACGATCCATTTAAATATGTGATATTCAACCTATAAGCGATACAAAAGCAGATCAGTAATTTAGTTTAGATATTTGTTTTAGAAGAGCTGCCATCTAGTCAATAGCTGTAAGGTTACACTTTTGATTTAAGCCAGTTGTGTAAGAGAGAGATTCATTAAAAAATGAGCAGGTGTAAGTGCATCGGGACCAAGAGCTGATATATTATAAACAAATGTCTTAAATTATAGTAGTCATCATCTTGTAAGTAAGTATCTTCTGTCCAATAACTAAGCTTACAATATTTCATCGAAATGTCGAGCACTTGGTGGGTTGAAGTGCCTTTATTTGATTTAGATAATTTGATGTAATATATCACTACTTTGAGCTTTAATTAATTGAGCTGCATGACCTAATTATTAGCACCAATAAAATTAGTACCATTATCACTGAAAGCGTCCATTCAAGGTGTTTAGGTGATATTAAAGATTTTTCACTAGTGATCCACTAGTTCTTTATGTATCGCTTGCGCTTAGTCAGACAAAATTACATATGTATATTTTTTAAGTAGTCTTTGGTCACATCTTCTTTTTATGCAGACCTTATGATACGTAGCATATCTATCTCATCCTTTAGGGAAGGGCTAGTCTGATCAACTCCGATTAGGGGTAAATTGGTCATTAACTGTTTTTAAAGTGTAAAGCTCTGTTTCTACTCTGTTTCAACTTAATTAGTTTAAGATCCAATAAGTTTGACGCAAAGTGCTAATGTGGAATAACTACCCAGCATAGTGGCCTCAACGGTGTAATTCTTGTACAATTATGTCGAATATGTATATATATATCAAAGATATTATTGGATTTTTATTTCCAAACGGCACTGTAGAGTTTCCTTCTATTATATTGTAAAAATCTGTTATTCAGTAAAATTTACCAAGAAGTGAAACCACAATCGGTAATTATCTTGTGATGAGACATGGCTCCAATGAATTTGCAATAAAGAGTGACCAGTGCGATGGTTAAGATGAAAACCAACACTATATTTTAGAGTTACACCAAGCATTTTCCTGATATTCATATTTGAGACCTTTTTGACATTTTTCAAAAGGTCTGATCACAATTGATTCGCTTGTTGGTGTTCTCGGAGTTTGGTAGTTTTCTTCGTAGGAACTCTATTTGTTTTTTAGTTATAGCCTTAGAAAACCTTAAGAGACTCAGGTCACGTCGTTAAGCAAAATTAGTATTGCTGAGTGCATTAGGCTGTATGAAGGCTTTGGTTCTATTATAGATGCTGGAGTTGCAATGTACCTAGAAGTCGTTAGTTTAAAAGGCCTTCTAAAGTTAGTTTAAAAATCATTCATAAAGCGTCCAGCAACCTAAAGTTTATAAGGTATCCTACGCACACTGCACAGCCACTGATAAGCGCAGTTGTGCCAGTTCTTGAGCCAAGTATTTCTAATTCTACGAATAAGAGAGAAAGAACTTAGTAGAAATAAGGTCAGTAATATCAGCAATGTCATTATTACAGAGACTGTAAAATCGAGGAGATTGAATTCTTTATATAAGCCGCAAAAACTTGGAAGAGGCAGGGCTAGTAGCTTTGCTACCAGAGATAAGCTACCTAGATTCATTTTCTATGATGTTGACAACTCAGAAAAGCTTGAGTACATCAAAAAATCGCAGTCATGAGTCAAAACAATGAAATCAAAGAAGAGGACCTTACGGTCGGTTTCAAAACTCTCGAAGTGTCACCGGGAGCCCGTAATACCTTAATGATAAAACGCAGAGTATATATCGGCTAGTCTTCGTACCGAGTAACTGTTTATGTACGAATTTCAATGTGCTTCAATACCAATCAATTGGGCACATTGCCAAGTCTTGCAATTTTGAATAGTAAATTGGCGGACATTGCTCAAAGGACGGACATAATCACAAATTGCGTCCAAAGAAAGTGGAAGGGGCTAAGTGCACTAGCTGTACTATAAAACGACCTTGAACTTAGTCATTCGGAGAACTATTTATAACGAATTATAGTCACATAAACTATCAATTTAGGATTTAGGACTTATATAGTTGGGCATGAAATTAGACAAAGCATACAATAAAGGAAGATTGGTATACTCTCCATGTGCAGGAACCTTACATGGTTAAAGGTAAAGTTGGTGGATTGCCGACTTTGACAACTCTGCGATACACGCTGTATATGAGGTAAGGTCTGCTTTGAAAGGAATTTAGTCTTTAAGCGATCACCGGGCGGATAGTTCTCACTTTAAAATCTAAACGCGCACATTATAGCATTGAACCTCAAAATAAAATATCCTGATGTGCACTGAAACATGCACGACGAATTGGAAAAGATTCGAAGACTTGTTGAACTCACTTGTGGAAGAACTCAACAGCAAGACTGCAAAAGAAATGCAGATATATCGCAATGCATACTTTAGTGAAGTGAATATAACAAGAGAGATTGGTCATGGGGCTTCGTATATAAATTTAGCACGCTATAAGGCTTGGAACTACTGAAGTACTGAGCACTTCAACAAATAGGGAAGGCCTGCCAATTAAATCTTGAAAGGATACCACAAACTGTTTGTTGTATTTCAAGGTATAGTGACAAGCAGTTTGGATTCAGAATATCAGAAATAATATATATCAGAAATATTTATTAATATATAACAAATCAATTGTAACAAATCAAGGTGCGAGTCCCATAAGTGTCATTAAAACGACACCATTCAGATCCGCACCCCGATGGCGTTAACAGAATTCTTCCATTAGAGGCCTTGCTGCGGTGTAGTAGCCGGCTAGAGCTCAGGAGCAGATAGGGGTGGGGTGTGCAAGGCATAATGGAAGCTTGAATAACCGCGGGAAAGAATAAGACGGGAAGGCGGGGTCACTTGAACAAGTCGGCACGCAACCAGACTTGTAACCATCACATCACCAGTTATTTTCGAGACATTTATAAAATTAATAAATAAAAACTTAAATTAAATTACGAAAATGTGATTAAAAAAAATGGTATTCATTGTTTAAAGAGTGTTGACGAGTATAACAATTTTTAAATTTGCATGCTTTTGTTTTTCCTAAAATTTAAAAATTAATTTTATATATTAGAATGTGTGCGATAATATGAAAATTTATAGGTGTGATGAGGGCTGGTGAATTCCTAATATCAGCAGGCTTGTACTCGTGTTAATGTGTTCAAGTCATAACCACCTTTTCCTTGCATTTGACTTTGTATAGATTTTAGGTGGAACGAAGATAGTTCGACATCGTTTGAACCAATATGGCCGGTATGTTGAAAATTTGTAGAAATTCCGATCATAGAACGATCTATTCTTAGTCTTTGATAACCGCGTCGTCGTGCAGGACTCTGCTTTAAACATTAGCTGAATTAACGATGGTCCTGTTTTATTATGATTAAACTAAGATTTTGTAGATTATCTCGATTAACAGCTGAGATGTACTTGCTTGCTGTATGATAAAGTACATTTGTTGGAATGTCCCGTTATTTAACTTTATTGTTAATTCACATATACATTTGTAATATACGCATCAATTATTATTTTTTTTTTTGTTAATAATGCACACATAAAACCAAATCTACGCCAAACTTTGGATCCTCTTTTATGTACTCGATTTTGCAAAATTTGTTTTTTACACATTCACAACTTTAACTAAAAACTACTATTTTAATAGATTAATTAATTATTTATTAAATTTAGACAATAAATTTATTCACATCGGCACTCAAAACTGAATTCTTTTATTTATAGACTATGTTTCACATTCAAACATCTCTAATCAACTCACACATTATTTTTATTTAATCCAAAAAAAATTCTCCCGAATAACACAAAACACGGCTTTTTATACATACTCATTTCCCGTTACTTCATTTAAAAAAAATTAAGGTAGGGGAAATGAGTATGTATACAACACAAACGTAAAAAAAATAAATTAAATAAAAAAACGAAACTGGTGTGGACAACATATATGAATTTTTGTTCCAGGGGAACGAGCGCAACAAAGTCGCTCGTTACAGAATATATATCAGAAATATATATTCAGAATAAATATAGAGAATAAAAAAAATGTCTGACTGGTGTTGCAGCTATAAAAAAGAGCTTTCGTCGGCCAAAAGGGTTATGATCTAGTTTAAAGGAATGCTGGATATTAGAAAAACACCTTTGGTGTCTGTGAATACAGTGAGTATTAAGATACAGTGAGTATTAAACCCATATAATGGCTTGGGCTTCATTTTGATGAAAGGCTCGGTGTCACGTCACATGATAAAAGATTGCAGAAAGTAGTAAGAAAGTCTTTTTTACTTTGAAACGAGTAGCTAGACAAAGCTGTAGCTATATGACTATATACGAATATCTTGTTGCATTACTTACATATGCTTGTGCTCGATGGGCTGACAGAATGAACTGTCACCTCCTTAGAACTTTAACAAGTACAAACTAGTTTTAATGAATCTAAGAAACTTCTTGGGGTTTAAAAAGTTCTGTGATACAGTTCTAAGTAATAGATAGTGCAAGTTCCTACACAATTCTGGCACTAGAATGCCTCTTTGTGACAGGGAATAGAAAACTGGGGTTTTCAACCTGGCTAAGCATACTAAGAAGAGTTATTAAAACCAAGCACGACAGCGCAAGCATGTATATAGGATAAGCTTGGAGACATTCTCATGCAATAAAAACGTCAAATGATAACAATGACAATGACAACCCAATGGCTTGCAGACTTCAGATAAAACCTGCCGTTTTTTTAATATTGGTTGACTTTCTTGTATTGCTGTTATTGGATGGATTCCAGTGTAACCCTAGCAGCTTAATCGATTTGGTGTTTTCTTCTATTTGTCTTGCATATACTAAATAGACATCTCTATAGTTTTTGAATGCCCAGTTTTAGTCTACCTAATCTTCAAGTTTAACGATCTACAAGTCAAACGATTTATTTTGAATGATTCTTTAGAGTTGGTCCATATAGTTGTAAAAACTTTTTTAAGGGAGATAAAGTCATATTCTGCTAAATATCGAGCCCATATCATATTGGTTTCATAACCGAGTTTGTCTGGCTAATTCATCAACAATATCAACCACTTTTTAACTTTAAAGTAGTACTTTTAACTTTATAGTTTGGTCGTTGTTGCTACTTTTTCATTTAGGTAAGTTACTAGCTTAGCCTAGTAACACCTCTTTCAACATTATAATATTACTATTTACAATATTTGATTGGCATAATCCAAGAAGATGGTTTAGTTTTACAAATATTCTTGGTGAATAAGGCTCAAAGGACCAACCTGACTATATACCAGCATTATTTTTCTTTAAAACAAAACAATTCGATGATACAAATTAATAAAGCCAAAAATGGAGAATTATATTTACACGATGTTAGTAAACGCATTTATAGGGCAGTTTTTTAAAATTAAAAGTGACTTTATAAATTTCCAGATATAAACGACGCTTATAAAAACCAATTGACGTTATTCAGTCAAGTAAATTTATTGAATAAATATGCTGAAAAAAAAACGTGATGGACTTTAAATGCCACACATACAACACATATACACACACATATTACACGAAAATCCAATTAATTTTGTTCAGTGGTATTAAAATATTTACCACTTTCAATTAAAGCACAATATCAAACAAATTATTTACCATTGAATGTGGTATGAAAAAATAAAATCGGATTAAACTTACCCAGAGAGCATTGTTCTCCTATTCGTTGAGGATTAAAACAGGCCTCTTTATTATGATATGATGATTTACACCAGGCACACGATAAAGCAACAATCTCCTTAGAACTAAATGATAATTTCGCTTGAAGTGACTAAAATTGGAAAAATAAAAAAAAAAGAATTATAAAAATTTTAATTAATAAAATATATTTTAACTCGAAATAATACTATTCTTGAAATGAAGTACACAAATTAAAAAAATTTACACAAGTAAAAAATTTGTATCGCATGCAAAATTTTAATTAATTTTATTCCAATTATTCAATTTAGTTTGTTAATGGCCAATCAATAAGTCGGAAATGTTTTCCAATTTTTATTTTTTATTTTTGTTTAATTAAATTATTTATTTGTAATTAGTAAAAAAAAGTAAATAAAAACTAAAAAATCAATTAAGCGAAAAAATTTCTAAAGCCTTAAAATTAAAAATTAAATATTAGATAGAATTTAATTTATATAAAACAAAATATTTTTACTGTGCTTGTATTTATACTTAACGATAACAAAAATTACGAAAAAAAAGTAGATAACTCATTTGCAAACTTTGTTCTTAAGCATATAATAATTTTAATTAGGGAAAAAAAGTTTAAAGTTTACAAAAATGTTACAATTTTTAATTTTATTTTGATTTTCTCGATTGTTGAGAAAAATAAAAAATTCAAAAGCAAAAAAAAAAAAATTCGAAAATTCTGCTGTTAAAATTCTTAGAAATAAACTAAAATTTTTTTAAGTGTAATAATTATAGTATATTGTTGGTTTCAACAAAACAGTTAAATTTATCACAGATCGTTTCCGTACAAAACTCAAATTTACTCAACGTATTAGGACAGAATTAGGAGATAATTGTCATAAATTCGGTTATAAGTAAGCGAAAATAATAGACAACTTAAAACAAAACAACAAAATAAATAAGTTAAAATCGACTACTAGATGAAAAAATATTTTTCATTGCAAGCCCGTATCTAACTAGTAATCCGACTCCATTGGGTTTGATTTCGAGCCTTGTCTTTTGTATTGTTCTAAGCAACACGAAGACAAGCGGCACTTAAATAAGACGAAGACAAGCGGCACTTTTTTGCTTATTTAAGTAGTCCCAATTGTACTCTGCCGAGAAAAAATACCATTTTCCGATTTGACTCTTCCTTTATAAGTTATAAGCCTTTAAACAACTAAACCAAGTCTATATTTTAATAAAACGCCATTCAAAAACACTTCAAAATGACTTATAAATGTTTTTCAACGAGAAATTGTTTTAAGCAGAATTTTACAATTTTACACATTCTTATCGTATTGTTAAAAAGAACTTACTAATGCTGTGTACCTCAGAAGACTTTTCGAACTAAACTTTCAAAATTCAAAGCTTTCGCTACTGTCACATAGGCGATAATTGAAAATTCAAATAACGAGGTTAGTTTTCAAAGACTTTTCATTTTATTGTGTGACGTTAATTTATTGTGATTGTTAATTTGCTTTGACGTATAAAAAAATTAAAGAAGGAAGCACAAAAGAAAAATTAATTAAATTATAAATTAATTTTTAATTACATATAGGTACATTATATAATTTTAAGTATATTGTATATAAGTATATCTTTCAAGATAAAATTAGCTATTACATAAGACCTTATTTTAAGGCGACTTTTATGTAAATATACTTGAAAAGATTCAGGAAACTTTTAGTGAACAACAAGTAAGGCAATATCAGTTTTTGTTGCATTTAACTTTAATTCTTAAAATTTTACAAAAGTCTAGTCGAATTTAACGCCCAGACAAAGACTTTTGTACTAGTGGCATCAGTTTTTAGGTTTAAAAGTCTTCTGAGGCACACGGCATAAATGAAAAAACTCTAAGCTAACTTGTGTTAATTAATTTTCAAAAATTTCCAAGCATCAAGACTTATGCTGTGTGCCTTAATCGGCTAAACTACCTAAACTAAATTATAACAAGTTAGTTTATGCTATTTCTAGATAGATGGAACTACACAAAAGTAAACAAAAGTCGCTAACTGTATCTCAACTTGAAACTATACTAAACCAAAAAGTATTATAGTTTATTTATAGTTTAAAATTATTAAAGTTATATTATACTTTTTATGAAAAGTCACCGAAAAGTTATATCGGAAAAATACTTTTCAGCTACCTATGAGGCAATAGCGGAACCTTGAACAATTTTAAAAGTTTTGTTTGAAAAGTCTATTAAGGCACACAGCATAAATAATACTTAGTACAGTAGTTTTGTTTAACTAAACATAACAATTTATTTTCAGGATCCAAATTATAACAGATGCATATTGCAATTCAGGTATATTCTTGCCTTTAATTTGATTAAATTTAATAGTACAGTTTTTATTTTAACTCAAAATTAAAATATTAATAAGCCTACAATCATTCAAAACGATATACTGAAAATCGTTGTTATTGACATGACATCTTTTTGTTTGGAAAGTGCATATATATATATATATATATATATATATATATATATATATATATTTTTTTTTTTTATTTTTATATATATATATGTTTTTATTTGTTTTATTCTTTATTCCATGCCATCTGTTCTGGAGTCGAAGCTCTCCCAACTCTTTCGCGTTTAACTTAGCGTCCTACTTTACGCCATTGTAAGCCAAATCAAAGACGCACGAGTACAAGTTCATTTTAAATATCCATCTGCACATTACATTGCTACAGCTAGCCTGTACCTGCATGGACGATGTTTCGGCCCATGGATTCTGCACTCCAACAGGGGTCATAGTTGTATTCATCGTCATCACCGATCGTAACCAAGTAATGAAAAATCCCTTTTTTAACCCTCCCCCGTTGGGATTCGAACCCGATACACCCCTACCAAGCACCACAGCTTTAACCACTGCGCCAATTGCTAATATTTAATTTTGGTAAATGCAAATATTTAATTTTGGTATTTTCAACATTTAAACAAAGGATTTGATAATCATCGCCTACTGTTTTTACTGAACAAAAAAAATTACAATATTAACACTATAACATATTTTAATTAGAGTAGGAATAAACAGTATACGTTAAAAACTATGGCACGTTGGCATAGACAACGCGAAATTTTTCGCCCCTATAGAAAATCGTCATCTAGACCCAATTGAAATATCCATACTAAAACCATTGATGACTAATCCACATGAATATTCAAAAAAAAATTGTTTGACAATATTCGATCTACTCGTATTAATAACAGTGTATTAGCATTAGCATCAATGGGTACTAATATAACTAGACCTAGACCCTTAGGCTATGGCTCATTTTTGTTGAATACATGGTCAAATTTATCACAGGGCAGGAGTTTTACACTCGGTAAATGGGTTAATGTGAATCGCAGAATATTTAAGCTGTGATAATTAACTCATGCGTGAATTAAGTACTTAAGTACTTCAATGACTACAATTAAATCATTTGGGCTGGCTTTTAAAATGTTGTTTAAAGTAGAGCAAGAATCTATCCGTGGCGGGGAAATAAATATTGTAGGGCGGGAAATCTAAGTTGGGGAGAAGACCTGCCTCTGTTTAAACCTCAAATACTTTGGAATATAAGAAGTCACCAAGTTTAAAACCTAAAAAATCGAGGAACTCAACTGCATTACTACGGACATCGACTATCTGTACATGGCCCCAAAACTATTAAAATGTCATGTCAATCGTTCGAAAATATGAAAAAACTAGAATTTTTTTCTGAACGATATTTTCAACTAACTTCATATTATGGGACTTCATTCCATTATAACAAAGCACATAATTCATGGCTCATGACTGTAGAAATACAAATTGTAGCGCAAATTGTAGCAAATTGTAATTGATATTAAAATACAGAAAAAGAAATTCTGGTAGGATTTTACCAGACACACCATCTAAACTTGATTTTGTATTCGAGATTAAATAGCACCGGTATATGCGCTCATTCGAAATACCGTAAACCGCAGAATATTGTGTTTGCATTTTGCACTCAACTAATATACAGTATTTATACAAAATGTTGTGTACTTCTATTGTTTTAAAACTCCACTAAAGATCAATTTCATTAAACAAAATCTACATATGCAACTCCCAATTTAATTCTAACGACGCAGCGATAATAGTTTTTTTATTCGCGACCACCAGACGCACAATAAATGTTACGTACTAAACTTTTCTGAAGTAACTTTCAAAAATATTTGCGCCCCCATGCAGGTTCAAAGATTTAAAGTGATTTCGATAATGGAGCTAATAAAACAAAAATCATAAAGCGCACAATATAACCATAGACAAAAGAGTCATTTTCGCATTAACAATTAAAAAATCAAAATTGTGATATTTCCAATCTCATCGTTGTATTTTTAAGCTGTAAAAAATTAGAAAAATTAAACTGTTAAATGCATTTGTGAGTATATCGCAAAAAATAACGTAAATAAGTAAAAATAACAAAACAGTAAACTAAAGAGGAATTAAAAAAAAATGAGCGAACTTGTAATATTTTTGTTTTATTTCAACTGTTTGTTATCTGTGTTATAATATGCTCAAATTTATATGACGTTATGGTAGTATGGGTTATTTAAAACCATTCAAAACAAAATTTAAAAAATTTTCATATGGATATTTTCCGCAATAACACAGTAAATAGGTTACATTTTTAATATCGTATATGCGTACGGCGGGAACATGCAGGCTTCTTAAAAGAGATTGAAGATGGCTTTGTATAAAATAAAGGAAGGAAAAATACTATAGAGAAACGCTTGTATAGGTGTAAAACAAAAATAAAACTCAAGAATTTAAAAATTACGATTATACCAAATGAGAAATCTATAAGAATTTCTTTTTCTATGGAATAACTCTAATATTTATTTTTAATGAATATTGCTTGAACCATTTCTAATAACTAATATAGTAATATGCAATATATTGGTCGGTGCATAATGAACTTTACATTACTATATAAAGCATTTTCTGCATTAGTAAATTGTAGTCAAAAAAAGAAAATGTTCAGTTATTTTATTTTTTTAATATATACCCTACAACGCTCGCAGTAAGACTTCAAACTTGTGAAAAAACTGCAAAAATGTCGTTTTGAGGAAACTTCAAAAACAAATTTTGATATTAAATAGTTGGACGATTTTTAAATTTATTTTTTGTTAAATTAAATTAATATTGAAATTATAAATTCTTATAAAATTTAAATCAAAACTTTTTTCTATTGGTCTAAAATATAACGTAAAAATGTAAAATAAGTAATTAAACAGAGTAATCCATTTTTTTTATTATTTATTTAAATATTATTTTTTGTTAATAAAATTAAAGCTTGGTTAATTAACTATAACATAATATAAAAGCAGATAGATTTGTTTAGTTTTTAAACTAAACTAATTTAAATATTAAAAGTTCCATTAAATATTAATTTTAACATTTTTTGCTTAAAAATTGATCTTTTTATGAAATATATATATATATATATATATATATATATATATATATATATATATATATATATATATATTAATATATATATATATATATATATATATATATATATATTAATATATATATATATATATATATATATATATATATATATATATATATATATTAAATATATATATATATATATATATATATATATATATATATATATATATATATATATATATATATATATATACATATATATTATTTCGTACCAATAAAATGTTCAAATATCAGATATTTTGATCGAGTCTTGGGCCACGATTTATTTTCCGAAAAAACGTCACGTGAAATTAAAAAATGAAAAAACGTTGTACGCTACCGGCAATTAAACAACAATGACGCTTAATTTTCATAATTGAATAAAAGAAGAAGATAAAACAAGAACAACTTGGAGAAGAAAAAACGAAACAAAACATTTTCGTTAAAATATTGAATTTATTTGTCAAATAACGGATTATTTGTCGATAAAACGATTAGGGTGACATCTTTAGATTTGACCAGGAAGTTGTTTTAACGAAAATTGTTAGTGCGCAAATTTACTATTAAAAAGTACAATCCATTTCCCTTATAGTCTTATAAGTTATTTTGCATGTGCTTCTAATTTTGTGCAACAAGACGTTATTCCTATTTCTGTATAATTTCGTTTAGTTCATCGTTTGTTCATTCGATTATTCGATTCATTGGGCGCATCTAGCACACGTAGAGTCTACATTTGAGATAATCTATAATGTATACTAATCTCATTTGTAGACTCTACGTGTGCTGTATGTAAATTTTTACTTATCGATTTTGGTTTTTGTCTTGGATAACTTGTTGAAGTTACGTAATAAATTAAATTGACATTTCACATCTATATTTACTGCCATCACTATCGTAAATATAGGGATATTTAAAATGCGTGTCATCCTCTATGTTTTTTTTGGTTTATAAATATGAACTAGTTATACAAATGTCAAAAAAAATCCAAGTTTCAAACCAAAATAATCTACTACAATTTTTAGTCTCACTAGAACTCGTAGAGTCTACATATTTTTACCAAGATTTTTAGCATCCAGCACATGTAGACTTGTAGAGTCTACGTATTTTCGGTAGACTCTACGTGTGCTAGATGCGCCCATTGTTTGATGCATAAGGTCGAACGAGTCTATTGACATTTTTGTATTTGGATTTCATTTACATGGAATTTTGTTTTTACACTATAGGAATACGGTAGTTTTTTTTGCTAATGAAAAAAAATATCATATTCCTATAAATAATTAAGAATATAAAAATTTTAATTCATAACATTGAAAAAAAAAAAAAAATAAAAATGTTGACGTTACGTTCGATAGCATCGAAACTAAAATTAAAGTTTTTTAATTTTTTTTCCTAAATTAACTTAAATTAATTTTACTGTAACACTTTTGAAGGCACAAAACAACATTTTATTTTCATAAATCTATTTTCACATAAATATATTTTTATATGAAAATAGTAATGCAAAAGCTAAATTTCATTCAGTCCACAGCACAGTAGCAAGAGAAAAATTCTCTAGTAGAGCATATAAGCATCACAAATTTGAGCCGATTAAAACCGATAAGTGGTTTAATTTTACTTAAAAATTAGTCCTTAACGCAAACCGTCTTCAATCTCTTTTAAGAAGCCTGCATGTTCCCGCCGGACGCAGATACCATTTTATAAATGTAAACTATTGACTGTATTATTGCGGTAAAAATTCATATGAAAAAAAAAATTAAAATTTTATTTTCTTCACTACTACCAACAAAATTTAATGATTTTAAACAAAACTTCTATCTATACTTCAAATGAATACTTAAAAGCATTGGTAATCGGTACACTATACAATTTTAGTTAAAAAAACACAATTTCTATTCTATTTTCGCACCAACATACTAAAGTATAGATGGACAAATGGAAGAGAGTATCTGCGTACTCGATGCAACAATCAGGTAATACATTCGTGTTGGTTTTGATTTTAAATAACCCTCACTGCCATAACGTCATATAAATTTGAGCATATTGTAATGTACACTTCAATGACAGAATATAAAATAATATTCTCTATTTGAAAAATAGAGAATATTATTTTATATTCTCTATTTTTCAAATACAAAAACAAACAGATGAAATAAAACAAAAAATATTACAAGTTCACTCTTTTTTTTTGTATTTCCTCTTTCGTTTGCTGTTTTGTTATTTTTATACATTGTATTCACAATCGTATACAAATCGTATATAAACGACGACAAAATCTCACAAATACATTTAACAGGTTAAATTTTTCTAATATGTATGAGTTTATGTACATTTGGGCTTCCTATAAGGGATTTAAGACGGCTTTGGCTTAACGTCTCAAAAAAAAAAAAAAAAAAAAAAATTAGAAAAAACACAAAAACAATCAAAATAAACAATCAACATAATAATAAATTTTATATTATACTGTGTGTCCTTATAAAAATTCCCTTTTGTTAACTCGAGAATACAGGAAATAATCCGGGTACAGATGTTTTGTTTTTTTCTTTTTGTTTGCCACAACCTTTTGCCTCTTTTGTCTAAATTTTGTACAGTTACAATCTAAATAGTTTAATGATTTAAATTTAAGTTAATCCTTCCGGTAATTATAAAGTAATTTTAAAAGATTATAGGGCGTAGTTAAGTAAGTACATAATTTCAAACAGTACTAACTCTAGAACTTATATATGTTCATAATCACGACCGCTGGGAACATATGCTTTTATTAGATTAAAGTCAATCGATATCGATTGCTTTAATTCTAAAAACTTTCAATTCGAAGAGCCACAATTTAACAAGCAATTTTTCATGGTAAAGGAAGAAAATGTTTAGGGTTATTCTGGTTGCTTATAAAACAAAACGAAGAGCAAGCTCTAGATCAAAACCGATTGAGGCAGATTGTTAATTCGGCCCGGACCAGCTATGATCTGTAAAAACAATGATTATTTTTATCATTACCGTTTTTTAAGATGAATCTGAATAACATATGATTCGCATAGTTCTGTAAAAGTGAGAGATCTTTCAAATGTGTCCCCTATTAATGTTTTTGCTATACGGTACGGTACAGTTTACTACCGTGGTTGCAACGGGCAATGAAAAAACAAGATTTAATATAGTTAGGAGAGGGTGCATGAGAACTGGCTACCATATAAAAAGCTTCGTAATTTAAATCGTTTTACAATATACTATTGGAAGGCTACTACTTTAGTGCCGGCAGCCAAGTAAGTTAATGTTCATAAAGTGCGAGTTAAAGTTATTGTGGTTGCAGCAGGCTATTTATGACCTAATTATCTTGCCTGGAGTATTAGAAAAGAAATCTTTTCTATTTAATTATAGATCAAGGCCTAATGTTTAATAGAAATTCGTAGATTACCAAAAATAAACGAAAGCATTTGCTAAATATGTTTTCACTAACCAAAAAAGAAAGTTATATGCTTGAAAGCGATTTTATACCTCCCAAATACTAACAGGAAACGATGTTATATTATTATAAATTTGATTGGGCTAGAAATATGGAACTTTCAGTCGCTTTTTGAAAAATGAATTCTTATTTTGAGATCTGCAGGGTTATAGTATTAAAACTTTGTAAACATGTTCTTATCCATATGGTCTTCAAGGATAAAGGTTTTTATGTTATATGGAAGTGAGGTTTGGTAAATCCAATAAAACATCTGATGGTCAATTTAGGGTATAAAAGATAGGTGCAAAAGAAAAGAGAGTAAAAATCTCAACATGAAAAGAGCAGTCTCAATGAAAATTATATTGACAATTATATTAATTGTACTATGAGAGTGAAACTATTAATATTAAAATTAGTTTAGTAAAAACAAAACAAAACTCTATCTGTATTTTATTATGTTATAGTTAATTAGTCTAGTTAAAAAAAATAATTTAAAAAAATTTAATTACTGATTGTTTAATTACTTATTTTATATTTCATCGTTATATTTTAGACCGAAAAAAATAAGTTTTGATTTAAATTGTAAAAGTATTTATAATTTCAATATTAATTTAATTTAACAAAAACGTCAAAAACTGATTAAATCAAAAATCATAAAGTTCAGCCCTTGAAATATATATATATATATATATATATATATATATATATATATATATATATATATATATATATATATATGTATATATATATAAATACATATTAATGTTTAAAGAACGCCTCAAAGCCTTTCCATTTTATCAGGTATTTTCAGGAATAACTTATCGATATTAAGCAAGAAATGATATCTCTTTTGCACTAATAATATTCTTTTAATTCATAATTTTAAATATTTATCCAAAGAGACCTTTTCAATCTGTTTTTACTAGTCTAGTGCTACGATTTATAATTCCTTAAGGACTTGATGAAGTTAACTGAAATGTATGGAACAAACAATGTTATGAAGCATAATAAATTTTTCTCTGTAAAATGTCTATAGATCTAGTCTAAAAGATAACATTTAAAACGTCGCTACTGCAAAATTTTACCAACAATTTACCTTTTTGCAATATTCATATAATGAATGCGCGGTGCGACTCATTGAGGTGCTACAAAATAAACAAAGTAAAAAGGAAAACTCAAACAAGATTGTGAAATTTTTTTTTTTTTTTTATGTTTAACAAAATCATACAGAAACATACAAAATCAGCAGAATTATGATTGTGAATAAAATTTGCGTCATAGATTTAAGTATAATAATAAGAAAAACAAATTCTTAAGAAAAAATGCGATACTTTTAAAATCCCTCAAACAACTTTTTCGGGGAGATTTTTTTTTTTGATTATTTAGTTACCTTAATATAATTTTTCTCCGTGTGCTTTAAATTTAAAAATAAAATAGAAAATAGATTTTTTTTAGAACTTTCTTGTACCAAAAAAAACAAAAAAAACCAACAACAACAAAAACGGAAACGTAACGGAAATAAAACTAATCTCCTAAAAAAACTGAGTGTGTGTTGTGAGAAAAGTGAAAGAGAGAAGGTGATATATATATATGTACCAAAATAAAAAGGAAAATAGATCGAAATAAATTAAAAATTTGTAATTTGATGGGATTGTGAATGATTGGAATTGTTGTTTAAGTTTAATTAATTAATTTATTTAGTAATAATTTAAATTAATACATAATAATAAGTTTTTATTGATTTAAATGAATTTTGGGGTAAAATACAAAAACGTAAAAGTTTTGTTCGATTTAACTTTTATTTTTAAATTTTATTGCTCTGCTTCTTCTTGTCGAATCGAAAAAAAATTTTTTTTTACTGACATCAGGTGGAATTTAGGTTTGATTGATTTTTATTACTCGTATAATTCCAATGTTATAATTATGATTGAGCTATAATTGAGTAAGTACCATAAGAACACAGTAAAAGAAACGAATTTTTTAGAATTTCAATAATTGACAGTAAAATTATTTATTGGGTAATAAAAAAAAACACGTGCAATGTTGATAAATGAAAAAGTGAAAAAAGCCCAATAAACTGAAGATACAGCAGTCTACATTGTTTCAAATGTATGTGCTTTTCTGCTATTTGATCTTGCTGGAGCTGAGCAAAATCTTTATGGTTTATACTTATAGATCTTTATCGAGCTACTCCTCAGTATGTTAGTGGCTCCTTCCTTTTTGCGAGTGGCTTCTTCTACATTGTTACCAATTACTAAGATTGCAGTACAAATTAGCAAAGTTTGTTATGTGCACTTTATTTCTTATAAATAGGATATACATAATTGGTCTTAGGACGTAACTTTGTGATAATCCCGCTGATACTTTTGCTAATGAAAAGTAATCATTTTCATATTTTACCCAAAAATATGGGTCATTGTAGTCTTTGTAGAATTTTAGTACCTGGTAGAATTGCTTTGGTAGATCCCGAGGCCATCTATATTATAGTCATCGGTGTTATACCTCATACTTATGGAGTATTTTAAATATTTACCCTGAAATTAGATCCAATCCAAGAGATTTATTTGAGCTTAAACTTATGTTGATTTCTACTTTGACTTTTGTAAAGATGTACATCCTATATTAAACTGTCAAATTTGTTAACTAGAGTAATGTTTTCATCGTTAGTTTATGTTGGGATAGGTTGCAAAGTCTATTGAAGATGTTATGCAAACAAACCAGCTTCTAGCCCAACTTCCATCTTCACATTTAACTGTGAGCATTTGCGTATTAGATCTTTTTAGACTTTGTATGAGTTTCCAGTAGGAATAGTCATTGTCATTTTGTCCAGTAAGAGTAGTAAAATAATTGAGAATCGATTTTTTTTTAGTATCTTTGATTATAAGTTTTAGATCATTGCTTGGTTATAGTTTAGTATATAGTTTTACTTTGTGGAGTCCAATTTCTGTGCTTAGTTTTTTTTCGGTAACGGAATATCGTTGAATTTTTGCCCATTCTCTCTAATTTTCTTTTATTTTAATGTAAAATAAAACCATTCAGGTTAAAAATGTCAAATTATGGCTGCTTAATAATAATTGTAGTTTATGCTAAAAATCTAAAGAACTATTTTTGGCTTTGTTTCGCTATGGCCATAAATTATTTATAGTTAAACTTAACTTTGTGTGATTTTTTTCATTTTATTTGGCCAACTGGATTCATCTTCGTAGAAAAACACTGAAGCTTTCCTCAATCTTTGATGTTCAAAAATGTATTTGCCATTTCATCTCGTGAGACATGAGGATTGATTTTGCCCTCTATATAGATGTCGCTAAATGTTAAATTCCCCTTTATTATATTTTGAATTTCACTTGAACAATTTGCAAAGGAAGTATCAAGGATAATGATATTCTTGAACCTCGCACCATTAAAGTACCCGTTCGACCAAAAAGTTCATATATCTTTGTTAATTTTTATGACTAACTTTGATAATAAATTGGCCGCATTTAATTTTAGATAAAGCATATTATCTAAATAGATCCAGACGTGGATCTCTACAGACTTGACAGCTTTTGGAGTTAAAAACTTAGCGAATCTGTATTCAGGTATTAAAGAGTTTTTTAAAAAATGTTCATTTTGCAAGCTGTCTTAGATATCGAGATGTATTGCATCCGTATTTTACCTAGAAATATTTCAGGTGATTTTAACACATAAAACATTTCTTTCTGTTACTATATACTTCACTGTCCACCTTACTAGTCCTAATGTTTTAATGGTTTCATTTATAGAATCACAACTCAGGAAGTTTAAAAATTGGTTGATCCTATTAGCCTTGAATTTAGAATTGACTTAATCTGGCATAGTACAGTTGCCATCATTTCAAAATGTATTTGTATATCTCATTCAGCTTTCTCTTAGCTCCAATAAGTTTAAACGTTGTCACTGTAAAATGTATCAGGTGCTCCTCAACCTGCCAAATATCGTTTAAGGGCCGCTATAAAAGCATCAGATGACAAATCACAGCTTCCCTCGATGTAAATATCCTCCGTCACCATACAAATAAATAAGGCTATATATCCTTTTGCCCGGCTGCTTTAATTTTCAAACTATTGGCAGATCTCCCATTAACTGCTTGGATCAAAGTGCCATTTGCTTCTACAAATGGCGCCAAAGAAATGATATCACTGTCTTTTTTAATAACCTTTTCTATGCTATGTATATGTGATCGAGTTCTTCAGCATATGACTCTCTCTGTATATGCTTAGCGATGACGTCACTGATACTGCACCATAATTAAAATATCTGTTACTTGCCGGCACTCCTGTATTTTTCCAACCAAAACTTTACAAAATACGCGAATATTGTCTAATTTAGCAAATTTCCACTTGATGACTAGGTCAAACCATCAAATATCACTCGCAACTTGGTTGTTTTGCTAGATTTCTTTCACACAGGGATGAGGCAAATAAAAACATTTCTACTCACCAAGCATGTTCAGCCGGTTTGATAAGTTCTAAGTATTTTAGATTTAAATATTCTTTTATAAAATGTAAGTATTGCCTTGTAAGCCTTAAAGGTTCCGTTTCTTCCATAATTATTGGTGCTTATACTCATTAATTAAATACGCATTAATTAGAATGTCAATAGGTCCAACTTGGTTATATTTGAGATCACCTAGCTTCAAGTCGTTCAAGAATTTCACACCATTACGCTTTAAAACTCGGTAGTTTATTTCAAAAATTGGAATCTTATATATTGAAGAGACAACTTTCCTGGTGTCAAGTTATAATTAAAAAAATGCTTGCCTTTGATCTACTCAATTTCAAATGATGCATATATGCTTCTGTTATGATTGAAGCTGGAGACCCCGAATCTAATAACACTCAGCATCTTTGAGTGTTTCCATATTCGTCGGATACTCTTATTTCCACCGCTGGAATTTTGAGGGTGTTCTCGCTTATGAATGCAACACTTAAAAAAAACTTTAATAAAGTAAGCATTGTGTTCTTTTGCTAGTCATAAGTGATTTTAAGTTTCTCCTAAGCTTAATCATAATTGGCATCAGATCTGTAAGATGCTTGATTAAGGTATACGCATCTCCTTTAAGTAACTACTTTTTTAACTAAATTGTCAAAAAGGTTATAGAAGGTTTCAAAATCTGCATAATTGCCGCTGAAATCGGGAATGTTGATTCCAGATAACGTGTGAAGTTCTAACACGCTTGCTTAAAAATAATTATTTTAAAGGAAATCGCTTGGAATTATCGTAAGTTCATTTTCTTATTAAGTTTTTCTAATACCAATAATTTATGTTTTAGCTATGCATGAGTTTCCTCAATTATTTTCCACCAGTTTCATGTTCGCGTCATCGAATTTTCATTTCATCGAGGCCTTTACATTTTTTCCACTTGTTAGATAAGAATGCTTTAATTTCACTGTGAATGTGTTGGCTGTAAATTTTGTTTTTTGAGTTTACCAATTTTTTTAAACTTTTTAACCTTCGCTTTACTGCTCGGGCTTTCTGCTTTTTTTACTTTTACATCATAATCAGTACCCGTAGTATTTTAAAAAATGTCTAGTAAAACTAATAACCATTAGTCATCTAAACTACTATCCAAACCATTAAATCACTCATTTTTTATTAGCACTGATTGGTTCCTAACCATAGCCACAAATAATTATGCCAGACGAACATATTGTATGGCTCAAATTTACACAAATAAATTCATACTACGTAAATTAATGCAACCAAAATCTAACCATACGGAAAATTGATGCACATATGAAAACGCATATTCTCATCCTTTTCTTTTTTTTTTGCGCAACGCTATTTGATTGTATAAAAAAATTCTACAAAAAATCTAACCAAAATATACGAAAAGCATGAAAATGTTTTCTTATAAAATAAAGTAATCGTGTGCAAAAAAAAAAAAAAAAATAGAAAAGGATCAAAATACGAGTTTTTATATGTGCATCTATTTTTTGTTTGGTTAGATTTTAGTTGCATTAATTTACGTAGTAGAATTTACTTGTGTAAATTTGAACCAAACAAGATGTTCATCTGGTATAATTATCTGTGCCATAGCATTAAATGAATCTTTTTATTTTTAGGCTTTGTATCTCCACTAAATTTATGTTCATTATTTCTTAGAGAACCATTTTACTAATCTATTATTTTTAAATCGATGCCATGAATTAATGAGTTCTCCAATCAAATCATCATCCGATATATTATTATATAACAAATAACTTTTTATGTTGACTTTGCCTTTAGTATTAGTGCTATCATAATATCGAAATAAATTTAAAAAATTATTTCGAATTTATTACTTTCGACTCGTACAAGAAACCGACATTATAGGAATTTTTATTATTCTATCTTTCAAATTTTATGTACAATGGTTTGATTGGCCATTACAATATTCCAAAAACATTGAATTGATCAAAAGAAACAAAAAAGATTATGTTGCCATATAATCTTTAACCCAAAATAAAAATCGACGAATAGCTTTTAATTCTCTAATAAAACCAAAAGACATAAACTGTGGATTTCGAGAATTTTCTTCTAGAAAAAAAAAAATGAAATGAAATTCAACATTTTTATTGTTAAACGTGTTACCGAAAACCAAAGACGATATACATTTGCCGCAACAAACGTATTTAATTTATAAATTAAATTAATATTTAAGCAAAATTTAATTAAAAAAAAAAAATGAAATGTTGATCTTACCTTTCCACATTGCTTGCATTTTCCTTTTTCCGTTCGTCTATGCACCCAATGATGATGCGTTGTCGTTTGTTCACGATATTGGCGTACACCCACATCACGAAATGTTGGTTTGCATGCTAATTGCGATCGTTCCATTAAAACCGATATACAACTGGAGTGCGCAATTATTTTACATGCCGAACATTTCATTCTTGGTCCATGTTTCTAAAATTTTAGCACAAGAAAAAAAGATAAAACGTAAATTAAACCAAAATTATTTAATTAGGTAATTAGATCTATGCTAGGTAGGAATTATTTTAATTTTAATTAAGTAAGTTCAAATGTTCAGAGCCTAGTATCTAATATAAACGAGATGCGTTACATTTTCAATGGTGCTTAAGTGGATGTTCTATGTCCTCTAAAACATTTCGTAATATTGTATGTTTTAAGACTAGTTCGTAAGTTAAATTGAAAAACTCTCTCTTAGATATAAAATGCTTCTCTGGTTAGATTTGATGAGTTTGTGGTGTCGTTTTGATTAATTACGATATATCGATAATTCTCAATATATTTTCAATTACTGAACGGAAAATATACTTCACATACAAAAAAGCCTAAATATCTAGTAGCTATAGTTTTTTCTTAAAAAAAAAACAAAAATAGTTATAAAAAAAATTGAATTTCAAAATGTTAACAAAATATAATGTGTGTTAATTTTAACATTTTAAATCAAAAAATAAAATAATTTATAAAAATTTTAAGCTAAAATATAATTAAAATATAAATTAATTAAACCAGAATTTATCGAACTAAAGCAAAAATATAGATAAACCTATTTAACCACTATAAATTGATGACTCCAATTTGAGTCAAAAATATAACAACTATAAGATAATTTAATAATTTAACCACCACTAAAATCAACAAATCAGTACTACAAGAATAGGTGGTGGTTAATTACCCAATAACCATTATTGATATGCTCCAACGCCTAACCGAACCTGGGCTGCCATCTACACCAAGAGCAGATGCTGTAAACATATTTAAATAATTCTGCATCGCCTAAACTGAGAAGGTTAACAACAACGGTAGGGATAATCTTGTAAAGCATTCACGAGTGAGTTCAGACACGATCAATTACTCGGAGCAGTAGAGGCTGAGTCAAACCTTGAATTCAGCCAGTTACCAAAATCTAGGCAGCATCTAAAGCAACAAGTCGTCCGAATGAAAAGTTTATATCGAGAAATCCGATTGGCTGAAGATATATTGGCAAGTAACAGATCCAGACCATCTTTAAACCTTAAATAAAAAAACATGTAGAATAAATATGCATGGAAACTTCCGAAGAACTGGAACACTACGAAAATCACTACTGGAAATTCGTCAACTATCTGTAGAAACCCCCCATTTCCACGGGAACTATATTTAGTGGGTTAGGTTTTTCAGAAATGTGTCAAACTGTTAGTTCATGACAACAGTCGGTTTACCACAACGCATAAAATCACCTACCTTGAAAGTTACATAGAAGAGTCAGTTGGGAATTTATTGAGCCATTTAAAATCGACTGGAGGCAAGTACGATGCAGCTTAAAAAATTTTAGAAACCCGCTTCAACCTCAGGAGAACACTCGTTTCTAATCTGCTCAACACTTTATTGAATCAACATGTTAGCAACACAGAATTCGCGGCTGCAATCAAGTCATTACATGACACAACAACCAAGTGTCTATAAGCCATAAGGAACATGAGGTCCTTTTATATTTTCAGCTTACTAAAAAAGTTGGACAATAAGTCACGTCTTTACGAAAGCTCTCAAGAAAATTCAAGGGATTTTCTAGAAACCAGCCAATTTTTGAAATTTCTAAAAAATCGTTTTCAATCTTTGAAATCAATCGGTAGCAAAAAAATCAATACCAATACATCAAGTAAAGTTTCAACCACAACCGCATGGCGCGCTTTTGTAGCTGCCACATAACCAATGAATATTTCTGTATGCTATCAGAAAAGTCACAGAACTCATGTCCATGTTTCAAAAACTTGAGTATTTCCGAATAAAATCAGATGGTCAAAACCAGACAACAACAAGTTATATTTTACCTGCCAAGTAAGGCATCATATTTTGCTTTATGCGAAAAACCAAGAAAACAGCATCGCCAAGCTGAACATTTCAACATCTGACAAGGATTGTGGCCTAGTACTTTTAGCAACATCCCCAGTGCAAGTACAGAATATTTATGGTAGTTTCCATATATTACAGGCACTAATCGATCGAGGGTCACAAGCTACTTTCGTCACAGAGCAAGCAGTACAACAATTAGACCTGCCAAGGACAAAGGTTTGAACCGAAGTTTCCGGAATATCAGCAATAAAAGGATGCTCATATCAACAAATAGCAGTAGGCATAAATATAAGATTTCCATAGATCTTCAAGATGCAGGCTAATGTTTTAATTCTGCGGACTATTACTAAGCCACTTCCAGACAAGAGCTTATTGGGTTTTTTAGAAAGCAAACTTCAAAAAAAATAATCTTAGCCATTTGACTAATATCTTATGTCGTTTTAATAAAAGAAAACAGCATCCAAATCATTCGGTTAAACAGCTGCGTCATATTAGCGGAGATATAGACGACCAATTAAAACGCTTTTGGGAATCTGAAGAACTGCTTCCTAAACGAAGCTTAACTGTGATAGAGATAGAATGTAAACAGTACTATGAAGAAACTTATAAGCGGTTAGAAAATGGATGATTTTAGGTTCGGATACCACTTGACAACAAAAAACTCAAAGAAGTTGGAATAGGAGAATCTAAAGGCAAATGGGCTAGTTAGATTACTTCAGATGGAAAAAAGATTTAAGAAGGATGAAGATTTTAAGAATCAATATCACAAATTCATTAAAGAATACACCGAATTAAACCATATGGAATTCATTAAAGATTTTTCTTTGACAAATGCTTCTCGTGTTTACTACATGCCACATCATTCTGTCTTTAAAGAAGATATCACAACTATGTGATTGAGGATAATGTTTGATGCTCCCTGTAAAACAACAACAGGCAACCTTACAGGACAACTTAACAGCAATATTGGTCAAATGGAAAAAACATCGTTATGTAATTGCAGCGGACATCGAAAAAATGTTCAGGCACATCAAAATAGCCTGCAAAGATCAAGATTTATGGGTTTCAGGTGTAGGATGGGATGATCTGCAAACAGATGGTTCAACTACAAAATGGAATTATCATAGTTAGAGGGGATTATAATTCATCTAATCAAGCATATACTGCAGTAGTATACAGCAAAATAAACAACAAAATTACATTAATTGCTGCCAAAACTAAAGTTGCACTGTTAAACCAAACAACTTTACTCCCAAGGTATAATCTTAATGCCGTATTGCTACTTTCTAAATTGCTAAAAAAATATCATCTAGGCATTGAACACCATCAACGACATATCAATATTTTGCTGCAGCGATTCCACAGCTTTTTTAGGCTGGATAAAAGAAAGCTATACAATATCATAAAACCTCTTTGTTGCCAAAGAGTAACAGAGATAAAATTCAACACCTATATCCTAGCCAATGGCATCACGTCGCTTCTAATGCCAATCGTGCTGACTGTGTATCTCG
The DNA here is from genome assembly GCA_963556175.1 of Tipula confusa. Lineage (NCBI taxonomy): Eukaryota > Metazoa > Arthropoda > Insecta > Diptera > Tipulidae > Tipula > Tipula confusa. Next base: position 168,259,070 of record OY744475.1, on the reverse strand, counting down.
AGAATTAAACCCAGCATAATTTGCTGAGGAGGGCCACCATGTCTAAAGGTTTCGAGTTATCCAATGACAAAAATTGAGGTTGAGAAAATGGAACAAGCCGGTAGCATGGATCGAAAAATAATAAGAACACAATGCAAAGTCGAAAACCTGAAATATCTCCCTTTTTAAACCAGAAGAACTGAACACGACGCTGGTAATAAGGGTAATAATTAAAGTTGCACAGCAAAAACTCTCGAACCAGAATTAAAAAAATTAAAATCAAATCAAAACTTACCAAGGTGCAGTACAATTATAACGCTAACTGTATTTCTAGACACCTTCTAAGAGTCGGGGAAGTCTAAAAAAACTAATCTATCATTTTAAGAAAATCATCCAATAATACTGGCCCGAGGTCACAAATTATAAAGTTTGCTCATCAAAGAAGCTCATTTAAAAACACTACATGGTGCTAATCATGCAACACTATCCTTCTGAGAGCACCGTATTGGGTAATAAACTCCAAGAACATAATTCGCCAAATTATACATAAATGTATGACCTGTATATACCAGAGCAAGGAAAATGGCATCACACCAGCTAATGGGTATGTTACCAAAAAAACGAGTAACACCAGGACCACCGTTGGCGAATAGCGGGGTAGATTATGCAAGGCTAATTAGCATGTAATTATGAAAAGGTCACTGTAATAAAACAATTAAGGGCTACATTGCCATATTCATTTTTTTTAGGCACGAAAGTAATCAATCTCGAACTTGTAAGTGACCTGTCAACAGATATTTTCCTAGCCGCATACCGACGGTTCATATAAAGAAGAGGTATCTCTGAAAATATTCAGTGATTGCGGCAAAAATTTCTTTAGATCTTAGCCGCATACCGACGGTTCATATCAAGAAGAGGTATCTCTGAAAATATTCAGTGATTGCGGCAAAAATTTCTTTGGATCAGACAAACAACTCCAAAGGCAGGCATAGCAGTAAGAAGCGATAATTAAGGGTAAAAAAGCACAGTTGGGAACTGAGTGGAATTTTTTACCCCGATGATGACCAATTTTTAAGTCCGGCACCCTTCCAGATAGAAAAGTCTATCATATCAACGCCTTAACCTGATATTGAGGGTATCCACTTTGTTACAAGATGTAACTTGCTTGACTCTGTCAAGGATTTTGAAAAAAACGACAAACGGACTATCTCTTACGCTTACAACGCAGCTTACGCTTACGTTTACAAATGGTTGCAAAAAAACCCGAACCTCCAATCGGGAGAACTAGTAATCCTCAAAGATGAACCATTAACTCCCACGCATTAACTCGTACCGCCTGTTGTCCAGGTTAGGTTCGGCTGAACTGCATCGGTTTTGGACCATTGACTCACTATTTAAATGAATACAAAGGCTTCACTTGGACCATTAGGATGTGCCCTCATCACGTGACGCACACATGTAAAAGTGGGTAAGGCAGTAGGTCAATTACCAACCCTCATACAACTCTTTTTGTTATAACACCTAGACAAAGACCTCGGATTAATCAAAACAACAACCTCAAAAACTTGCTTTTCCAATGCCTGGAATCTTACAAAAGATTTTCATCCTAGATGCAAAGAAGAGAAGCTGAACTAAGACCCAATGAAAATGCAGTTCTCTCGATATGACAGTTTTACTTTTTAAACCTTATAAATAAAAATGACGAAGCAATTTCGACCGGAGCTATCGCACCATAAGGCGTCTATAATTTTATTCCATACTCCACAGTAAACGAGATAGCGGCAGCTTTTGATAAGCCACAGAAAGACGAAGCCCCATCGATGAAACCCATATATTGTAGGATGATTGAGGAGCAACACGTGCAACTACAACAATCCTCCAATCTGGGCCCTGATGAAGTGCTATTTATTAAAATTAAAAAACTACACTCATATAACCGTTACAAAAAAAAGAAGACCATTGTATTCGTAAGTAATAGGGTCTTAACCCAACCATTCAACCGCACTGATCAAATTGGAACAGAATGGTATTTTGTTGGGAGTACAACATCAGCATGCATCAACTCTACATCGATTTCCATTAAACATATAAAAGTTTCAAATGTGGAAACCGCTGATTCACAGTAAAAAATATTATCTGATTCCTTAAAAATTTATGAAGATTGTATATAATTCTGTTCGGTCGAAGACTGAGAATCTGTTCAGTCTAAGACCTAGATTGCGTTGGCGAGACGCCTCCTAACAAGATCTGCGTGACATAAATATACGTCTTCTTGGCGTAGTGTTGTTCGGCTTACTTCAAGGATTCCTTGCTTTACTTTCATATTTTTCCCTATTCGTGTATTTCTTTATGGTGTATAGTTATCCTTCTTGTATAGACTCTGCGTTAGCTATTTTATCAAATTGCTTAAAACTAAGCAGATATTTTATTTGTTTAAGAAATTGTTGGTTTTATTCCTCTACTTGCGTTCTTCCTTTTCCTTACCTCCAAAGGTTATTAGGTAATTATATAAAAGTATAAAATGTTCTTTGTCAATGATATTTCCCTTTTGAATTCCATTCCACTAGATATAAGGGGCAAAATCGGTAAAAAACTAAAAATTGGGCTTTTTGAAGTGGGCTAATTGACAGTACACGTTGTTTAATATAATTAAATCAAGTATATAAAATTGATTACTTACCGTACAATCATTGTCTCCCACGTAGCAACAATCACCCGAGATTGAAGTTGGAACCCATAAATGATCGTTTGCGATTGCATTTTCACTCCAATCAGGAGTGCAACGAATTTGCCGACTTCCTGAATCACCGCCAAGTGATTTTCTGCAAAAAAAAAAAAAATCAATATTAATTATAAATTATGTTTCATTGTTGTTGTACATATGAAAATTAACAATTAACTTTTTAATAATTATACCTGTTCAATTGATACGGTATTGCCGCTCTATTACGAAATCGAACCGCTTTTTGACGTCTAACTTTAGGTTTTGTGTCAATATTAATCGAAGGCGTTTTCAGTATTGAGCACGGTACTAATATATTTATATCACGACTAGATCTTCGACGAAGATTTTGGCGTGTTCGCCGTCTCACACTCGTTCTACGATTTAACATGCATGGCATGCATGTAGTTTCGGGTAGTATTACAACCATTTTTTTTTATATTTTAATTTTTTTTTTTCAAATTACAACAATACTTTGTCAACAACTAATTTAATTTATTTTGAAAAAGGATAACACAATTTTTTACTCTTTTATAAAAACTTTTTCTTATTTTATAATTAATGGTAATCTAGTTATAAAAATATTATGGTCTATAGATAGATAAAGTTAATTCCCTATGAATATTTTATCTATATCCCATCAAAAAAAAAAATTCTGATGAATTGTAATTAGCATAAAATTTTCGGGAACCGAAATATTGTTTAGAAACTTTACGAAATTTCGTGATTAGATTAATGGTTGGTATAGAATTACTGTGCACCAAATTATTAAGTTTTGGCTCGTAAGATTTATGTGGTCTTATTGTTAAGTATGACCAGTATACGGGACCTGTAATAACAAAAATTTGGTTTTTTGTTTACATTTTTCTGACGTCTATTGCTAAGCACATTAAATAGATTTTTCAGTTTTTACATCGTAATCGTTACTATGTTCATTCTATTTTTTGTTTATTTTTTTTTCTGATGTCAAAAAATGTTTATACATGATTTGGTTCAGCGGGTTAGTGAGCGAAACAGTAAATGTCTAAAAACTTCCAGCAAGCAAACGTCGATGCCGAATTTTGTGTGTACTGCGTAAGACATTCTTAGTTGTACCAATTGTTTCATATTCAAAGAACAAAGAAATTGTTACGCAGAAAAAATTGAAATATTTGATTGTCATGAAACGGGATTATCTTCAAAAAATGACGTGTTAAGCGTTACAACAAACGCTTCTTCTGAAAATGGAACAATATGGTAGTATTTTGGAGCTTGTCTTCGGAGCTTGTCTTCGTCATTCATGCGCTGCATCGCTCTTGATTGTTTTGATTCAGTTTCAAAGGGAGACGGTAATTGGGAGACTGAAACAGTAAGCAATATTTTACTAACTCCTGAATATAGACACAATTCAATAAGTTAAATAAATTATTTAAGTGTGTATTTTAGAAAAACGTTGAAGAAGCAGAAGTAAGGAATCCAATATAGTTTATGACTGCCCTACTGTAGGTGGAATAGTATACGAAAGCCAAAATTCAGAAATTTCGGATAAGTCGGACCACGTGCCAACTTGGCATCTTAGACATACTACAACAAGCAGTGCGTGCATCAACGAGAAACTTACTCGTACGCTCGAAAGACTTAATTCCAGACTATTGATAGACTCGAACTTTGAGCAGCTAGTCCAGCGGCCAACTGGCGAACACAAACCTCTACTCGTTGCACTAGAAGGATAGTAGGATTGAAACAACGCCAAATTCGAAGCATGTGAAGTTATCCCAGTTTTTCATCCCAGAAAAAACTAAAACTTTCATCAGGCAATACAATTCCATCCCATCCCAGTTTTTATAATCATTTTTGCATGAGATATAAAGTAAAAAAAAAAATTTTTTTTAAAAGAAATTTTGTTTTAAGTTCCATAAAATTAGAGCATTAAAAATATCCTATCTCCTAAGATCTTCACGGGGCTAAAAATATTCTTAATGTTTTGAAATGGCTATACTAATATTAAACTGTGACCAACTCGCCAGAATCATTCTATGTTTCATATTGCCACAATCGGCCAATTTGAATTAATATATGATATGGAATATTATATTGCCAGCTCCTAGGAACTACACGGGCCTGAAAATATCCTTTATGTTTTGAGATGGCTATACTAATATTAAACTGTGACCAACTCGCCAGAATCATTCTATGTTTCATATTGCCACACTCGGCCAATTTAAAATGACCCAATATATGATAAGGAACATTATATTGCCAGCTCCTAGGAACTACATGGGCCTGAAAATATTCTTTATATTTTGAGATGGCTATACTTATATTAAACTGTGACCAACTCGCCAGAATCATTCTATGTTTCATATTGCCACACTCGGCCAATTTGTAATGACCCAATATATGATATGGAATATTATATTGCCAGCTCCTAGGAACTACACGGGCCTGAAAATATCCTTTATGTTTTGAGATGGCTATACTTATATTAAACTGTGACCAACCCGCCAGAATCATTCTATGTTTCATATTGCCACACTCGGCCAATTTAAAATGACCCAATATATGATAAGGAACATTATATTGCCAGCTCCTAGGAACTACATGGGCCTGAAAATATTCTTTATATTTTGAGATGGCTATACTTATATTAAACTGTGACCAACTCGCCAGAATGATTCTATGTTTCATATTGCCACACTCGGCCAATTTGTAATGACCCAATATATGATATGGAATATTATATTGCCAGCTCCTAGGAACTACACGGGCCTGAAAATATCCTTTATGTTTTGAGATGGCTATACTTATATTAAACTGTGACCAACCCGCCAGAATCATTCTATGTTTCATATTGTCACAATCGGCCAATTAGAATTGATATATGATATGGAATATTATATTGGCAGCTCCTAGGAACTACACGGGCCTGAAAATATTCTTTGTGTTTTGAGATGACTATACTTATATTAAACTGTGACCAACTCGCCATAATCATTCTATGTTTCATATTGCCACAATCGGCCAATTTGTAATGACCCAATATATGATAAGGAATATTATATTGCCAGCTCCTAGGAACTACATGGGCCTGAAAATATTCTTTATGTTTTGAGATGGCTATACTTATATTAAACTGTGACCAACTCGCCAGAATCATTCTATGTTTCATATTGTCACAATCGGCCAATTAGAATTGATATATGATATGGAATATTATATTGCCAGCTCCTAGGAACTACACGGGCCTGAAAATATTCTTTATGTTTTGAGATGGCTATACTTATATTAAACTGTGACCAACCCGCCAGAATCATTCTATGTTTCATATTGTCACAATCGGCCAATTTGAATTGATATATGATATGGAATATTATATTGCCAGCTCCTAGGAACTACACGGGCCTGAAAATATTCTTTGTGTTTTGAGATGACTTTACTTATATTAAACTGTGACCAACTCGCCAGAATCATTCTATGTTTCATATTGCCACAATCGGCCAATTTGTAATAACCCAATATATGATATGGAATATTATATTGCCAGCTCCTAGGAACTACACGGGCCTGAAAATATTCTTTATGTTTTGAGATGGCTATACTTATATTAAACTGTGACCAACCCGCCAGAATCATTCTATGTTTCATATTGTCACAATCGGCCAATTAGAATTGATATATGATATGGAATATTATATTGCCAGCTCCTAGGAACTACACGGGCCTGAAAATATTCTTTGTGTTTTGAGATGACTTAACTTATATTAAACTGTGACCAACTCGCCAGAATGATTCTATGTTTCATATTGCCACACTTGGCCAATTTGTAATGACCCAATACATGATAAGGAATATTATATTGCCAACTCCTAGGAACTAAACGGGCCTGAAAATATTCTTTGTGTTTTGAGATGGCTATACTTATATTAAACTGTGACCAACTCGCCAGAATCATTCTATGTTTCATATTGCCACAATCGGCCAATTTGTATTGATATATGATATGGAATATTATATTGCCAGCTCCTAGGAACTACACGGGCCTGAAAATATTCTTTATGTTTTGAGATGGCTATACTTATATTAAACTGTGACCAACCCGCCAGAATCATTCTATGTTTCATATTGTCACAATCGGCCAATTTGAATTGATATATGATATGGAATATTATATTGCCAGCTCCTAGGAACTACACGGGCCTGAAAATATTCTTTGTGTTTTGAGATGACTTTACTTATATTAAACTGTGACCAACTCGCCAGAATGATTCTATGTTTCATATTGCCACACTTGGCCAATTTGTAATGACCCAATACATGATAAGGAATATTATATTGCCAACTCCTAGGAACTAAACGGGCCTGAAAATATTCTTTGTGTTTTGAGATGGCTATACTTATATTAAACTGTGACCAACTCGCCAGAATCATTCTATGTTTCATATTGCCACAATCGGCCAATTTGTATTGATATATGATATGGAATATTATATTGCCAGCTCCTAGGAACTACACGGGCCTGAAAATATTCTTTATGTTTTGAGATGGCTATACTTATATTAAACTGTGACCAACCCGCCAGAATCATTCTATGTTTCATATTGTCACAATCGGCCAATTAGAATTGATATATGATATGGAATATTATATTGCCAGCTCCTAGGAACTACACGGGCCTGAAAATATTCTTTGTGTTTTGAGATGACTATACTTATATTAAACTGTGACCAACTCGCCAGAATCATTCTATGTTTCATATTGCCACAATCGGCCAATTTGAATTGATATATGATATGGAATATTATATTGCCAGCTCCTAGGAACTACACTGGCCTGAAAATATTCTTTATGTTTTGAGATGGCTATACTAATATTAAACTGTGACCAACTCGCCAGAATGATTCTATGTTTCATATTGCCACACTTGGCCAATTTGTAATGACCCAATATATGATAAGGAATATTATATTGCCAGCTCCTAGGAACTACATGGACCTGAAAATATTCTTTATGTTTTTAGAAGGCTATATTAATAATAATAAACCAATGAGCATTTGTGAATAAAATGCTCTCTATCTATAAATATTTTGAGTAAAAATAACGGTTACGGTTTTTTTCCTTTTTTTAATATACGATCTAATTCATGAAATAATTAAAAAATAATAAATTGTTATTTTTACACACATTTATAAAATAGATCATTTAGTGCTGATTTCTTCTTTTTTAAAGTGTCGTTAGATCGTTTATTAAAAAAAGGAAAAAAACCGTAACCGTTATTTTTACTCAAAATATTTATAGATAGAGAGCATTTTATTCACAAATGCTAATTGGTTTATTATTATTAATATAGCCTTCTAAAAACATAAAGAATATTTTCAGGTCCATGTAGTTCCTAGGAGCTGGCAATATAATATTCCTTATCATATATTGGGTCATTACAAATTGGCCGAGTGTGGCAATATGAAACATAGAATGATTCTGGCGAGTTGGTCACAGTTTAATATAAGTATAGCCATCTCAAAACATAAAGAATATTTTCAGGCCCATGTAGTTCCTAGGAGCTGGCCATATAATTTTCCTTATCATATATTGGGTCATTACAAATTGGCCGAGTGTGGCAATATGAAACATAGAATGATTCTGACGAGTTGGTCACAGTTTAATATAAATATAGCCATCTCAAAACACAAAGAATATTTTCAGGCCCGTGTAGTTCGTAGGAGCTGCCAATATAATATTGCATATCATATATCAATTCAAATTGGCCGATTGTGACAATATGAAACATAGAATGATTCTGGCAAGTTGGTCACAGTTTAATATAAGTATAGCCATCTCAAAACATAAAGGATATTTTCAGGCCCATGTAGTTCCTAGGAGCTGGCAATATAATATTCCTTAGCATATATTGGGTCATTACAAATTGGCCGAGTGTGGCAATATGAAACATAGAATGATTCTGGCGAGTTGGTCACAGTTTAAGATTAGTATAGCCATTTCAAAACATAAAGGATATTTTCAGGCCCATGTAGTTCCTAGGAGCTGGCAATATAATATTCCATATCATATATCAATTCAAATTGGCCGATTGTGACATAATGAAACATAGAATGATTCTGGCGAGTTGGTCACAGTTTAATATAAGTATAGCCATCTCAAAACATAAAGTATATTTTCAGGCCCATGTAGTTCCTAGGAGCTGGCAATATAATATTCCTTATCATATATTGGGTCATTACAAATTGGCCGATTGTGGCAATATGAAACATAGAATGATTATGGCGAGTTGGTCACAGTTTAATATAAGTATAGTCATCTCAAAACACAAAGAATATTTTCAGGCCCGTGTAGTTCCTAGGAGCTGCTAATATAATATTCCATATCATATATCAATTCTAATTGGCCGATTGTGACAATATGAAACATAGAATGATTCTGGCGGGTTGGTCACAGTTTAAGATTAGTATAGCCATCTCAAAACATAAAGGATATTTTCAGGCCCGTGTAGTTCCTAGGAGCTGGCAATATAATATTCCATATCATATATCATTTCAAATTGGCCGATTGTGGCAATATGAAACATAGAATGATTCTGGCGAGTTGGTCACAGTTTAATATAAGTATAACCATCTCAAAACATAAAGATTATTTTCAGGCCCATGTAGTTCCTAGGGGCTGGCAATATAATATTCCATATCATATATCAATACAAATTGGCCGAGTGTGGCAATATGAAACATAGAATGATTCTGGCGAGTTGGTCACAGTTTAATATAAGTATAGCCATCTCAAAACATAAAGAATATTTTCAGGCCCATGTAGTTCCTAGGAGCTGGCAATATAATATTCCTTATCATATATTGGGTCATTACAAATTGGCCGATTGTGGCAATATGAAACATAGAATGATTATGGCGAGTTGGTTACAGTTTAAGATTAGTATAGCCATCTCAAAACATTAAGAATATTTTTAGCCCCGTGAAGATCGTAGGAGATAGGATATCTTTAATGCTCTAATTTTATGGAACTCATAACAAAATTTCTTTTAAAAACAATTTTTTTTTTACTCTATATATCATGCATAAATGATTATAAAAACTGGGATGGGATGGACTTGTATTGCCTGATGAAAGTTTTAGTTTTTTCTGGGATGAAAAACTGGGATAACTTCACATGCTTCAAATTCGCCAGTATCCAACTTGGTGCTACTATCACAACATGTTCGGACATAAAGCCGAGAATGGTGAGGTACCGTGTTATTTAGGTTTTATTTTTTATAAACGCTGGTCTATTATCCAACAGTGCAATTCTGTAAGACTTCTCGTGACATTTCTCCATTCAAGTCAGTTTATTTTCCATTAGTTAGATCCAAGTTTGGTATACCTCCTCGGGTAACCGTTCAGACCGAATCAAACGTATTTAACAAAAGTTCTTAAACGAAAGTTACGTGAATCATCGTAACTCAAAGGATTTGTAAATAAAACCTTAATCAAAAATGCTAATGTTAAATATGATAATTTAATTATCATTAATAAATCCAGAAAAATATGTTATTTGGGAAAGGCTGCGAAACTTTTGTAATTTTTTTTAAGGTTTCGGCAAACCTAACGTTTTTACATTTTTACTAATTTGTTTTTAAGGATCCCGGAAAATATGTCCTTATACTGTTATAGCTTGTGAATTATAATTCCTTAAAAGAGTAAAGAGATTCGATGTATACTTTTACGATGACTAGCATGTGGCGGTTAATGAATTTCGTTACAAAATTATTAACCACTACACAATACAAACTTGCACCTCCGCACCAAACTGGATGCGGCACATCCACAAGTTTGGTGCGGAGGCGCGACATGGCATTCCGCCATGTAGTTTCTCTACAAAGCAATCACAAAATACTGATTCGCATCCAAAAAACCTATAAATAGTCCCTCTATCAACACGGCACTCGCCACAACACGAAGATATAATCGTTTGTTTATCACTAATAAACAAAATACTTTGACTTTCTTAATAGACACAGGAGCGGACCTTTCTGTACTCCCTGTGCGACGTTTGTTAACATCGTATTGTTTAAATTTGAATTCTTGAATACAATAAATACGTATGGCATGAAACTCCTACAGGTAGATCTAGGACTTAAACGTAATTTCACCCACACTTTTATTATAGCTGATGTGAAACGTCCGATAATTGGCGCCGATTTTCTGAGCAAATTTGGCCTCTTAGTCGATCTAAAAAATAGAAGGCTGATTGATTCAGTGACTCAACTGTCAATCAACGCCATGGTAATGAAGGTCAACACACTTACACCAATTCACTACTCATAATAATAACATAACGTGGTTCACCACATTGTCACATCTGGGCACTTGCCAGTGACAAGACCACGTAGACTATAGATCCGGTTCGACACAAGGGTGCGTTCATAGAATTCAAGCACATGGTGGAACTAGGAATTTGCAGACCTTCTATATCCGCGGTCTTAAGCCCTTTACATATTGTAAAGAAGAAAGACCTTGATTGGAGACCAGGTGGTGATTATCGCCGTGTTAATACGATAACCATACCGGATCGTTATTCGATTCCCCACATACAGAGTTTCTCCATGCACTTGCATGGCTGTATAATTTTCTCCAAAATCGATATTGTCAGAGTGTACCACCTTATTTCAGTGACACCTGAATACGTGCATAAGGGGGCACTTATAACACCATTTGGACTATATGAGTTTACACGAATGCCATTTGGTTTACGCAACGCCGGACAAACTTTTCAGCGATTTATAAAAGAAGTGGTCCACGAGTTTAAATTCGTTTTTGTTTACATTGACGACATTTTAGTGGCATGCAAAAGTGAAAATGAGCACAAACTCCAACTAAAACAATTGTTTCAGCTGAATTCGAAGTGCATATAAAGAGTTCTAAATGCGTATTTAGCATCTCAACTCTTGATTTTCTCAGCCACAAAATTTTGCCTGATGGTATTCTACCCTCAGAGCAGCGAATTAATACCATCACCCAACTCCCAGCTCCAACAACGATTAAACGTATGCAGCAGTTTATCGGAATGATAAATTATTATCATCGGTTTATACCACTGAACAACGGAAGTTTCAGTATATCCACGGATGCCTTGAACTCCGCCATCGGAGCTGTTCTTCAACAATATAATAAAGATTGTTGGCATCCACTGGGATTCTTCTCGAAGAAGCTATCGGATGCTGAACGAAAGTATTCAGCATTCGACCGGGAATTGCTCACAATATATCTTGCGGTAAAGCACTTTAGATACTTTGTCTAAGGTTGGGATTTCACCATTTATACCGACCATAAACCTCTGATAAAAGCCATTCAGTCGAAAACAGAACGTAATCCAAGACAGTCGAGACACTTGGATTACATCAGACATGTGGAAGGTAAATATAACGTCGTTGCCGACACACATTCCCACACAGTAGACAACGAACCTTCTACCGTCGAATCATCACTAGACCACAATAACGAGTCGCCACTCGATTATAACAAAATTATCAAAGCCCAACAAAATGACTTAAAACTTCAGAAATTACTTTCTGGTTCCGGACGTCGTGCGGTATGGTGGAACGTTTCTACCGCCACCTTAAGGCTGCGTTAATGGCCCGGAGTAACAATGAATTGGAGGTCGGAAGTTCCAATCATTCTCCTCGGAATACGAGCGACAGTTAAAGAAGATTTAAAGTTCTCACCAGCGGAGCTCTACGGACAAAAGCTTAAACTTCCTGCCAAGTTCTTTGTCGATTTTCCTCTTTCTACCTTGCCCAGCCAAGACACGGTGATAGATAACTTACGCACGACTATGCAGAATCTCATACCTACACCTACACGAACAACACAAGCCAATATTTTTATTCCAAAGTCATTAAACAATTGCGACTACGTATTCGTTCGTATAGATAGAGTTCGTACAAGTTTACAACCCCCATACGAAGGTTAACTTAGAGTTATCCGACGGCTGCGAAAACAATTTACCATCGACGTTCGAGGAAAACTATATCGATTAGTCCTCAAGCCAGCGTTCGGAATCCTTTGCTCTGTGGAAAATAACACACCCAGACATAAAACTGTCCGTTTTTACCCATAATACATCACACTTCCATAAGAAGTCTTTAACTGCAAGGGGGGTACTGTGGCGGTTAATGAATTTCGTTACAAAATTATTAACCACCACATACAATGCAACATCAAAGCATCTAAGTCGTAAACCAGATATAATTATCTAATAGTAGATTCAATTAATCTACTATGTACGTAGCGCCATCCAATTAAAAATAGCGGGACTTTAAACATAGCTGAATAAATAATAATTGCGATGGAGTACACAACAAGTGAACGTGCGTTATCAACAAATCTGCCAATCGCAACTTGCCACGAAGACAGACCGTGACAAAAATACCTAACGACCGACCTCTGTCTCATAATTTGTATTACGGTCGATTTTAAGAAATAAATTTTGTAATTAGAATAAATAAAAAAATTAGTGTGATAGTGCTTACAGCAGATCAAGTATAGTGATCATTATAAACATACATATAAAAATTAATAAAGTTTATAAAATTATATTGTACTAAATAAAATTAGACATTTTTGAATAATAAACAAAATCATAATAAATATAGTGTCCCATTCTATAAGCAAAATATGGCAAAGGCCGATTCTTAATTTTAGCGAATCCTTTACATTTTTCTACTGTGCGTAATACACATACTCTATACACACACAAACCAGAAAAGGAATATGCAATAATAATAATTCAATCCGTAAAATCATTAAAATTGATTTTATCGAGTTGGTAATTTTATCGTTGCGGATATACATTTCTCCCATAGATTTCCTTATAGAAAATTTTCTCACAACTTCGCTTTTGAAAATCAACTTGAATAAAAATCAATTCGATAATGAAAAATTATTATCAAGTTTTTTTTTTTACAAACACATTGAGGGTATATTATGATTTTATATAGTGATAATAATAATTTAATGATTGTGTAATAAAATTAGTAAATATTTTCAATTTCAAGATTATTATGAGTTCCTTGTTTTTTCATCACAATGTGAAAATTCATAAGAAAATTGTTTTGAATTCAAATCATATAAGACAAAAATTAATGATCCACATAATATTGCTTGTAGGGCTTCTAAATTTTATTTGAATTCCGATGAAGTGAATGACAAAATTTGTTTCGTTCATCGCCTTTGTTCCATAATTTAAACTAATGGTATTCGGATTTATGCTACTATAGAACCACAATTGAAAAAAGGATATTTGTCCCTTATTTTTATGACTTTGTTGTTAACCAAAACTACTTAAATATATTATTATTTCTGGATTAATATTGCCGCAAGATTAGGAATAAACATGAACCTCCGCATCATTAATTAATTTTAATAGTACGAGGGACAAAACATTTTTATCACAATATTAATTCCATTCATTGAAATGAAAAACGAAAATCTATTTTTATCATTTTCAAACTGTTGATCTATTGTCTTGCTGTTGCATTTAAATATTATATAATACAATATTTGATACATGGAAAATTATTTATCAGAACGGGAATTATTTTATTTTATGTGTGTGCATATTAAGAAAAAAAAATAATGATGTGCTCTTATATTTGTTCAACTATTTTTATAACGTTCTGTTCATTACTTTAATGAAGTTAAAGTGCTTTTTATGTAAGTATGATGATGCATATTTCCTAGCAATCCTATTAAAATTAAGCTGTATAATAGAACTCTGGTTTAAAAGTTAAAGTGTTTGCTTTTTTGCATCAAGTTGTTTTTCCATATAGAAACACAGTGGAAAACAACTATGAAGATCTCAGACGTACAGAAATTAAGTTCTCTTTTCAGTATTATTTGGGCGTTTTTTTGTTCGCTGGTATTATTGCAATATTTAGATTGCGTATATAAACAGAACAAAAAATGAATTCAAATGTTAGTCTGTCAACCACCACTACATAAAAACATAACAGAGTTGATTTCCGTAGTAGCGCATAAGCAATACAATAACCTTTAACTAACGCAAATAATATCAACAACAACTATCAGAATCGAGCAGACAACGAAACATGTGAATTAAAACAAAAACGGCATTAACAGAGTTCCACAAGTTAATGATTTTATCGGTTCCAGACAAAAATAGACGCACTTAGAGACCACTATCTCGCCACTTACAGAGATAAAACAAAGAGAAATTCTAGTAGCTTTATGACCTTCAATGTGGAGGTAAGTTAATTGAGTAGAGGGCCATTTATGGGAAAATGGCACCGAAAATTAACCAAATTTGACAACTATATAAAATTGTAGCTTATGTGTTAGTCAGGATTTATAAAAATCACCTAAGCCTCTTCATTTAATTTTGTTCATCAAGTATATATTTGTCATAAAACGGTTAATTCAATCGATTTGTACGGTTTCATCAATATATTCAAAATCTAATTTATTTTTATTTTAAAGTTTTGTGTCAAATAAAGTGTAAATAAATTAGATTTTTTTGTGATCATACGTTTGTCAAGGAAATCTTGATTCAATTGATTTGTAATGTTTAGTAAATTTTTTTTTAAATCTAATTTATATTATAATTTGTATAATTTTATATTTTTAATGATATAATGAATTAATTAATTGTAAATTTCAGGCAAAAACTAATCCAATCTATTACAGCATATGGCTTGTAGAAATTATATTATTATATTATGGATTAATTATTTATAATTTTCAGGTGAAAATTAATTTAATTGATTACAGTCTCCGGCTTGGAAATTATCCCATTTTTTATTTAGGGATTTTTTGAAGCTTATAGTTGGTGGCACACTGGAGTTGCTGATAAGAGATGAAAGAAAACAGAATGCAGAGGAATACAATAAAATTGTGATTGTCCTATGCTAACAGTAGTTTGAATATTGGCTACCGGGTAACCGGACCAATTCTGTCGTAACTTACATGCATTTTCTGTCCCTATACCACAAAAATAGAATAGAATATCCAAAGTATATATCCATTAAATATCAAAATTTTTATTGTGATCAGCATAACGAAAATAATAAAAAACTCCAATATGTTTTCATATTTGCCGACGACATAAAAATTCACAAAACCAAGATACTTTTGAGATTTGGTGCCATCATGCCATATAATATCGAAAGTAAAACAAAATGGTGAAGTACAAGTGGTGCCACCTTATATAAATATAAAAGTGGCGAATTATAGTAGCTTTCCAATCGATCAAACACTAGTAGATAGGTTTAAGTCATTGCTAAATTAATTATGTTGCGGTGGTCGGTTGGAAAGCATCTATTATTTGACAATTTTTGTGTTTGTTGTTTTATGATTTTTAAATTTTGTAAGAAAACAATTCTGAAAAACTATAATAATTTATAATAACTAATAATATTCGTAATTTTATTTTATTAATTTTTGTTAAAATTATAACTTATTAATTAATACTGGTACTGTACGGCCAAAGCGTTATTTATTTATTAAATTTGCCATTAATTAAATAAAGTACTCGTTTTTAATTCGGTATTAAGAAGGAAATCACATTCAATAAAAAAGGGATGCAATAAATAAAATTAAAAAAAAAAAAAAAAAAAAAAATGGTTCATAAGCGAAGGTATATCTTTTTAAACGAGATTTATAAACGATATGTGGTGCCATCATCCCATATTACATGGGAAGTATAAAGTACAAATGTTGCCATCTTATATAGGTTTTTTAAGTATGACAAACGTGGTAAATTATTAAGTTTAAGTTAAATCCTAGTGTGTCAACGCTTGAAGGTTGGTCGTAGCTAATCGCACTTAGCTAATCCATATAGTATGTCAGCGGTATTAGTGAGTGAAGATTAAAGCTTAGTACACTTAAATATCAAGAAATGTAAAATTAAGTACATTCATCTTATGTGAATAAGGTTACCATCAGGTAGCAGGTTACATGTAGGATATTGTACCTTAAAAAAGAGAACTTTTAAATGAATAGTTGTAAAAAAAGGACACTTTTGTAGAGTCGAAATAATAAATTGATTTTTTTTTAGTAGAATTTAAATAACATACGAACGAACCCGTTTGAGTGATTTTTTACTGTCGTTAATAAAATTGTAAAAGTCAGCACACTCTAATTTTAAACTAAATTTTAAAATTATATATTAATAAATATTATTTTAATAACAGCAATGACCGATAGCACTGACGTGTTCTATGTTCATTTTTCTAGTTGCTCCATCATGCTGAATATCCACTCCACAGTGGAATTATGTGCAGCAATGCGAATGAAAACCACATATTTTAAGATACTTCGAAACTTGTTCTAAATTTTAAATTTTTGCAAACATTTTTTATTCGTCATGCACTATTAAAGCATTGAATCCATCAGGAGCCAATTGGCACCGTCTTATTTAAAATTAATATATTAAAGAATTCAGAAATTAATAGAAGTCAAGGACATTTTTTATTTGCTCCCAAGTCTGCTTTTCACAAAAGGTTATCCACTCAAACAACTTAAACGGTTCCTTTAAAAATATGACTAAAAATATGTCTTTTAGCATAAACAAACTAAATAATAAGACTCGTCATCGAGAACAAAAAAAAATACAACATGCAAGGGTAACTAACTATATACACAATAAAATGTTACTTTTTTTGTATGTATAGTTGTATGTACCCAATAAATAAGATCGATTGTTTTATTTATTTATTTAATGTTGGAAGTTCTTATGAACTTATTCCATCAGATTGGTAAAATTTCTACATGTTCAGTTTTATCATTTAGTTAGTTAGCTATTAGTTAGTAAAATTCAATATAAAGCAAATTTTATACCAAACATACAAAAAAAAACAAATATATTATTTTGTGGGCGCTGGCGCATAATATCAGTAACAGAGTAACAAAAATTACTCTGTTACTGATATTGTGCGCCTAACAACATTTTTTAATTAGCAACATCCATTTATATTGGCTCTTGGTGGCGTGTACCATACCATCATCTCAAATTATTTAGTTTTTATTTCAGTTTAATAAATCAATAAGACTTCTAAACTGTTATTTTTATTTAAGATGGCTGACATCACAATATGAACACTAAAAGTCACATTTTTTATTGTTAGATTAAATAATCGAAAAAGATAGAAGGTGTTGATCCGAATGACAAAAATTTGCATTTGAAAGTATATAAGTCGTTTACATAAAAAAGCAGAATGCAGCCGGTAAATCATCAATTATCAACATCAACTATATGATCAAACCGTATTTGTAATTCCAGATGTTATCTGGAAGAACTTTATAGACTCCATCAGTTTAGTTGTGTTTGGACTCAACAACTTGATAAAACATTAAAGCAACTTGAACTATTTGATCAAAATTGATCCTTGCAAATGCTACAAAATAGAAGGGAATAAGATGCTGTTTTTGTCGGTATGTATCGGTGATTTTTTTTTTTCAAATGACCAACAAGATAAGTCATCGTTTAAAACTAAATTAATGGAAAATTTTGAGAAGAACAATATTGGAGATGGAGATATTGCCTTGGAATATCTGTGAAGATGGATTCAATCATATGATTGAGGAAATCATTCCGCAACACCCTTGGTTTGTCCTAAAACTATTTAATTCCGAAAGTGAATCCAGTGGAAAGTGATCAGAAGCGTCTTAAGGTACTCGACCAAACAAAAACTTTGACATCAGAAGATTTAATAATGGTTTAAGAAGAGCACATTAGTTAAAGGTGAAGAGAATTCTGCGGTAATTTAAAGAAAATATTAGCGTAAAATTATAGAGTTCTTTAAATTACCAACTTCAAGTACCACTGGTTACTGTAATGCCTAATGATAAGGACACAAAGGAATCCATAATCGATTATAGGATAAAGATAAGGCATTCCTCATCGAATGAAATGAGTGGAGACATGCTGATAACGGCACTTTTTTTGTAATAGTTATACTCCTGCCACTTAAAAGTAAAAATTGCCTTGTATTTAAACCTAAGTAGTGGACTTAAGGCATTTGAAGAACGTTTACCAGCAGCTAAACACACTCTACTAATCCTATACAATTACTAACAGAGAACAATATGTTCAAGATATCAGTTGCTAAATACCACTGTTAAGGCCCTGGGGTGCAATTCCGGTTCGATGATACTGATAAATAATAAACTTATCAGTGAAAAAACACAAATCGCGATTCTCTTTTCATGGTAAACGATAAACTTGTGTCAAATTTGGTGAAAAACTGAGATATTTTATCAATTTGATTTTGTTGCTGAAAAGAGTTTATCGCCGATGATAAAATTATTCTTTTTGCGCCTAAATGTTTGTGTTTCGTGTGTTGTATGTATTCTATATGTGTGTATTCTATATGTGTGTTGTGTGTATTCTGTTGATGACAAATTTTAAAAGTCAATCACGAGTTTCAATTTTACTAAATAATAATTAATTAATCCATAATAATCGTAATAATGTGCTTCAATTTTTCTATAAGACTTAAATTTATATAAATTTGTGCATACAAAATATCTATTTCAAATTTTGACATATATTTTATTTAGATATATAAACATATATAACACTGAACTGAAAATGTATAACAGTTTTCACTGACATCACACGTAAAAAACTCAGAACTAATGTATTTTATCAATTTGGTAAACCGGAATCGCATTTTCGATGTTGATGATAAAATAAAACGATAAAAGCAAATGAAAACATATTGATAATTTTTTTTTTCATTCTGTTTTCATCGAAACAGAATCGAACCCCTGATGTTTATATATTTAAAAAATGAAACAAAAAACTCACAATAAAACAACTACTATGCATTTCAAATGGTTTGTGCTTTTATGAATAGCATAATTAGTTGAACCAACATTTTCCAAAATAAATTAAAAATCACACCATCCTCAATATAAAAATTTTAAAACAGCAAACATTTAAAACACATAAATCAAAACCATGGAAAAAGTACAATAACAGTTTTCTTTCCAAGAAAATCTAAGGTAATAAAATATTTTTAATTAACATTATCACGCAGAGTGAATTTTATACAAAATAAAATGTTTACACGGCATTATAATTCATATATGTAGTGCCACAATATATTATGTAATGTACGCTTCTGGAAAAACATTTTTTTTTGCTCTCAAAAGAAACAAATGAGATATTGTATATGGTTTACTCACTATGACATTAATTAATGTCATGACATACTTACATTTACATATTTGTGTATACGTATGCATTTTCGTCTTTAAATAGCATGACATCCTTTGAAATTAAATTTAATAGAGATTTATCGTCAACAACGTAACCAGTCTCAAAAAAATTATAATATTACGTTCAGCTAATTTCAAGGGATTTCGAACTTCTAAAAAAATGTGTGTAAATTATATATATATATATGTGTATGTATCACACATAAAATGAAAATTTATTTTCACTTAAAAAAACCAAAACAAAAAATGTTCACGTGTAACCATCGAAAAAAACAAAGTCACATGGGATTTTGGCATTTTCCGAAAGTGAATTTATATTTTTATGGTGTTTCCGGTTATTTATGTACATACAAGAGTTGTATTTTTTGTTCCTGGTTTTCAAAATTTATAACCTTTTTTTGCTCATCCATTCGTTTAATACACATTTTCCATCATTCCATTACAATCATTAATTTATAAGAATTTATTTCACGCAATATAGTCTTAAAGATGTTGAAAAACTTTTAAAACTCACTCAAATATAATCAACCGTTTTTGTGTTCGTATTTTTCAAATGATGCCAAATAGAAGAGGAAGTAAAGTTAGTCTATATTTTACTATATTTCACTTTTCATTTTCCATGCCAATGTCTTAATTAATTGATACTCGTATGTTGCTAGATAAACGATTAGATTTTCATTGAATCTAAACATTTCTATTATATACTCGTACAACAACAACAACATTTTTTCTAATATTTTGTTAAATTCTTCGAATTGTTTTTTTATTAATAATATAGCTATGTGTAATATACTGAAGGTACACGAATTGAAAAATTGGAAAATACGCCATATAGAGTTGACGTATGTATTTTAACTTTTTATGTTAAATGAGTTACTGTTGTTTGCGTTTCTTTTCATATATTTTGATTTATTTGCTTTTATAAACATTTTCTTCGGAAAAACTTTTTTGACTTTTACATAAATTAGAGTAAAAAAATTTATTTATATGCAAATATATATATATATATATATATATATATATATATATATATATATATATATATATATATATATATATATATATATATATATATATATATATATGTTTTTATATATATATATATATATATATATATATATATATATATATATATCTGGGGAGCAGCTCTCTTGGAACTAGAAGCAAAGGTAGCACTGATTCGGTCAACAATTTCCAAAATTGTGGTGACAAAGAGTCACCGCTTTTTGAGGCAGATCGCGACGGTTCTCAATGGTTATCATTTCAGTTAGATAGAGCTTTTAAGAAGTATTAGCGCTTAGATGATAGTTACGATAAGGATAAATACAGTGCGTTATGTAGAGAGTTCAAATTCCGTAATGAGTACCTGTATAAAATGCATATCTTATACAGATTGATAGTAAAATTTATATTAACCCGAAGCAATTTTTTACTTTCATTAATAAAAAAGAAAATCTCAGGGTTTTCCAAGAATTATGACATATACAATAATGCTTCCTTTTCGGGCTCACTAGAAATTTGTAACGCATTAGGTTATTTTTTCCAAACATCATTTGATAATTCTAAAGTTACAATCCTATTCAATACCTTGGATATCATAAATGGATAGGCAAAAGTTAATATATCTGGCGTGCCAGGTCCCGATGATATCACATGATTGATTTAAAATAAATGTGCGCAATCTTTGTGGGAACCATTACTTTATTTGTTCAATACAAGTTTGTTGAGCGATATATTTCCAAGATTTTTGGAAAAGATCTTATACTTTTTCCATATTCAAATCGCGAGTAGAAGAAGTGATATACGTGCTACAGGGGGATTTTGATCCTTTCTGTGATATCTGAGAATATCTAGACTTTAATCAAGTCTAGAATAGAGTTTTAAATGAAAAGCAGAATTAGTTCTCGTCAACACGGTTTCAGGGTATAGATATTATGTAACTTGATTGTTTCTAACTTGATGCTATTTTCGAGCGATGTATTCAATATAATTGGAAACCGCGGTCAAGTAGATGTTATATACACAGATTTTTCAAAGGCGTTTGATAAATTGAATCTGGGGTTCCACAAGGCAGTCACATGGGCCTATTAGTAAATAGTATTTTAAGTAAGAAAAAATAAAAAATAAATAGATCTATGTAAAAAAATTAAAGTATTAAAACTAAACAGAACGAAATTATCAAATCATATTGGCCTTAACCTTCTTTTTAAATAAGTCTCTTAATATGTTGAAATTGAAACATCCGTAGTTATTATTAAATGCACTAAAAACAATAAATAGTTCCATTCGTGTAAAGTTGATAGCACCAAACGGAATACGTAATAACTCCGAACGCGGTCACAGTACACGTTGAGGAGTACAAACGCAAAACTTATCTAGCAGCTCAATGCAATCAATTTTCGAGCATAAAATCACGCGCAAACACCGCACATGCGCGTTCAGGCGCATTGCATAAATTATGACTTGAGTGGATTCCATACGACTGAAGAGTATTCCAATACTAATCTAACATAAAAAATGAAGAGAAATTTTATAGTGAATGAATCATAAAATTAACATATTATATAATCTATGTGCATATTGAAATTCAGGTTACACGAAAAAATAACCCCAGATATCGATTATCAGAAACCCGACTAATATGTTCATCTAATAAAACATATGGTATCTCCACACAAGGCAACCGCTTTCTACAAAATGTCATAACTTTACACTTATAATTTGATTGATTTTTTTATTTTGTTGATTCAATTTGAATAATTTTGTAGCTGTGGTCTTTTAATGTACCTATAAAATATATTATTATGCATTGTATTTTTACACAATTTCATAAATAAATAAACAAATTCTCTACAATTGAGAATTCAATTCTCACCAATTGACAGAGTTATAGTGGTGAAGAATTCATTAGTCTCTCATTTCAGATCAATCAACTTTAAAAAAGTTAGAGGCATCATAATACATATAAGCACAGATTAAGATATAAAAAGATGTTCCAATTAGAACAAAAAATAAAAGTAAATGACGGGTCCCTATAATAAGCTGACGGGTACCAAGTGCTTGAATAAAATGTACAAAAATATATTATTCAAATACAAAGAAGTATATCATTGCTTAGAAAGACTACTTGGTTCTATTTTTTATTCTTTAAATTGACAATTGCATATTTTTCAAACCTTCATTATACAGTAACCAAGAAAGTAGTTTCTTCTTTTTTATTTTTACTTTTTCTATTATTATTTCTGTATATAAATTCTGTATATTTTTTCTGTATATTTTTTGCGTTCCATTTAGGCAAATTTGCTACTCGCAAGTACTTGCAAGTAGATGACCAAAGGATCGCAAAAAATTATTACAGAAGTAAAACATAACCTATAATTTAGTGTGTTTTTTTTGCAGTTTTATATTTTTCATTTTTTATATTTTATATTTTAACTTTTGTATTTTAATTTAAATGTCAAATGTTATATTCAATTTTAAAACCACACTACCATAATTCAACAATTAATTTTTTTATCAAACATATTTGACATTTATGAAATATTTTGAATAGAAAATCTCGAACAGATATATATTTCCGAAAAAATCTCGAATATATCTCGAAAAAAAGAAAATATCAAAAATAATAGTCAAAGCCATCTATTGTCAGCTTTATGAGTAAGTACTTTAGTTTGCTACACCATCGTATGAGCATGAGTAGTTGCGAGTAGATACAATTACTTGTGAGTAGTTTGTTTTCATCAATGGAACACGTCTTATGATACAAGTTTACCGAACAAAACTAAAAACATAAATTAAGTAACCAAAAACAAAATTCCCTAAATTCTTTTTAAGATCCTTAATTCTTTCCAACAAATTCGCTTATTGTTTCAGAATTTTTTGGTATTCGTGTACTCTTGTGTTTTTGAAACTTCATCTGTTTTTAATTTTGGCAAGTTCTTTCGACTTCCTATGATCCAAAGTTTTGTTAACATTAATACAGGTCAACACATACAGATTCTATGGGTTTGAAAAAAAAAATATCTTGCATCAATAATGCAAAACACGACATGTACAAAATGGTTTGGTTCTGACTGAATATATAACACAGCCTTAAGTTCCATAGTTAGTCCAAAATCCCATTGCAATCAGTATTTGGAAATTTTCAAATTAAGTTTTCTGTTCTGAAGTGAAAGTTGTTTTGGTTTATGGATTTCGTAATCCTATATGTAGGGAGCCATGATATTTTCAAAATTTTCTCATCGAGTATTGAGAGTCCTAACTAAATCAAATAATATTACTAACTAGCTCTGCAGATGGAATAAGATGATTGCTTTATCCAGTGGCGTAAATACAAATCTTTGCGGGCCCCCCATCGTTGCGGGCTTTCCATTGTTTGGGGGCCCCCGCAGCGCGGAGTTGCGCCATTGTAGCTATGCCGCTGGCTTTATCTGTAGTTTTATCAGTAGAATGACTAAAGCAATTTTCGCCTTTTAATTTACAAATCGAATACTAATTTATCAAGGAAGGGGCTGACCACTCTATTACCCATAACATTATAAGGCAATACTCCTGTTCTCTTTGACTAGAGGGGAAGTATTATTTTTTGGCTATCACTTATATCTCGAATTTTAGTTGTTATAAGAGAGACAGAGAGAGAAAGAGAGATTAAAAAATTATATCTAAAAATAGAAAATTGTATATTTCAGTATAACACTAGTGATCAATTCTAATTTAAAATAGGAGATCTAGTTTCTTATTAACTGTTTCCCTAAATCTTAAAATCGTACTACGTCACTGATATATATATATATATATATATATATATATATACATATTATATATATATATATATATATATATATATATATATACATATTATATATATATATATATATATATATATATATATATATATATATATATATATATATATTTATATATATATATATATATATATATATATATATATATATATATTTATATATATATATATATATATATATATATATATATATATATATATATATATATATATATATATATATATATATATTATTAAACTCGTATGTATACCGCAGTAGCCCTTTCATACTTCCTTCTATTTAGGGCGGCAGTAATGTTATAGTCCTAAATAGCAACCCTTATTTTTAATTCGGATTTTTCGGCTAAAAGTGCAAAGCAGTTGTCTGATATAATAATATTTTGATTTCTGATAGGGGGCGCTGTAGTACGACGAATGTATTAACTAATCCGCGATTCAAATCACAAATCTGAGAACTATGTTTATATTAATTGGATGCAAACATGCAAGAAAAGGTTAAGTAGTTTCTTCCTTTGTCACTTTCCGTTCTTCAGCTAAACGTTAATGTTTTACTTGCTAAAGATATTACTAGATCTGGCCAAAATCTTATATATCATAAGATTATATATTTTATTAATTATAAGATCTTTATAAAATCTGATATATACAATTATATGTCCCTAATCCTAACATGAACTGGAAACCGATAAATGAATGAGACATGTAATAGGGTTACACGATTTATACCCTTCTTTTTCTCTTAAAGTTTTCAAGTCTAATGTTTGTATTTCGGTAGTAGTGCTGTCTCTTTGCTTTCTGACAGTTTCTTTTTTATTTATAAATCTCTCTTGTGATTTTAAAATTCGAGAAACGAATCCCTCTTTCGTCCCAAAAGACTTGTTATATATTTTCAATTTTATTGTTACGCCAAAACCACCACTATTGTATAATTATACAAGCCATGAAGCTTGACTAAATAAAACATATTATGACTACTAATTGGCTATGTGTTGGTGAATTTGACTACAATAAAAATCGAAACAAAAAATTATATTTCGCACTATCCATACTCCTCTAAATTCAAAGTATATTACATTTCTACAAAAAAAAAAAAAAAAAAAACAAAAAAAAAAAAAAAACGAAACAAAAATTATATTTTGCACTCTCCATTCTGCTCTAAATTCATAGTATATAGTATAGTATTATAATGAAGTATATAATAATAACAATACTTCTTTCTCTCTCGTTAAATAATAAATTTGTTTTTTGCTTTGTCATAAAGAGCGCAACATACTGTTGTACCATCATTCGTATTCATTTTTTATTTACATCAAATCATATAACAAAAGTATATACAAATTATACTACGTCACAACACTTATACTTAGATATAGTAGTCACTTTTTTGCATAAGTATCGCAACTTCATGGCTTGTATATACATTTGTGTTGGTTTTGGTTACGCCCTTTTCTTTTCAAGATCAGTGGAAGCTAAGTAAGATAATATCCAAGCCTAAATCTTAGTATGCGGAACTATCCAACTAGCGGCCAGTAATTATTTGAAGATTTCTCTCTTTTTTGATTCTTTATAGATCATATAGAAACAATAGTTTCGATCAAGATTCTGTTGCTACAAATATGGATTTGAAAAATGATGACTTTATACGTATAGTATAGTTAATTGGTAGATTTAAAATGAGCTTAAATGCTTATAAGTAATTTAATTTAACCTGACTGTTCTTTGACAGCTTCCAGTAAGAAGCGTAAGAATCTTAGATAATCATTGAAACCCACTTTCCAGAAGACTACGACGTTTCGGCTGGAACACTGAGAGTATCACATTCTTTGTTCACGGCAGATATCGTAAGTAAAAACCAAATTCTATGGGCGATAAAAGAGCTCAAGCCGTTAAAATCGAGTGACCAGGAACGGATCATCGCAGCATAAATTGATAGACAGGTATAGGAGTGCTCGTGTTCATTGATGACGTGACAATCACGGTATCTGGAAGCATCAATTTACAATTAAAGAGATAGTGTAGAATGCGTTTCAAAGACAGAGCTGGTACTGTAAATGGAATTAAATTGTCTTTTCCAGACAGAGCAAGAATTACAAAACTAGAGCGAACATAGAAAGTGTAAATAAAGCTATTATAGCGATGTATCCAGGACTATCTTTGGTAACATATAGGGTCTTAAACGGCAGCTGGTACACTGGTTGTAGACCCGTTCTTTTGTCCGGAGTCTTTCCCAATTCCATTCTGAATATGTATAAAAGGGTTAGGACCGGCCATCTCCAAAAATTAATCACAATTTAACAATTCATTGATTGTTAAATATACAGACACGTTACAGAGTAAACACAAATAATAAAATTTGTTAACAAACATCTCAAATGGCAAATAATAGCAAACATTTCGTTTTTCAATTAAGCCAATTGTTTATATGTACGTTTAGAAAATAGGCAAAATAATACACTTATGTAAAATACATAAATACGTTTATCATTTTTTTGATATCAAGATCGTTTAAATTTACATAAAAAATATTTTCCAAAATTTAAGGTTAACTATATGAAAATTTATATGTATACACATTTTTTTATGGAAATTTACATAAAAAAATTTACATTTTCAATTACATAATGAGAAAATAATAATTTTTGGTTTACACCATGTCTCTTGTCTTTGGTGTGTCTTTTGTTTTTCTTTTTTTGTTGTGTTAACGCTGTTACTTGAGAAATATCCTATTTTTATATTTTAGAATTTTATATTTCTAACGAAAATTTATTACGGTTATTATAACTTCTTTAACCTATATTTTCATTATAAATAATCGAAAAGTTAGGTTATAAATTTTGTTTGTATACGAATATTTATTGTTTGAAATTTTTTTTACAACAACGGCATAAAACAAAAATGTATTGCTTTAGAAAATTAACAAACAAAAAAAAAATACACCTTCAGATCTTAAAAAATGCTATAAACTTAGTAAAATAAAAACAAAGAATTTTGTTTTTGTGATTTCGTCATGATTGGTCCAAAATTGGATTATTTTGCATGCTACCTGTTATTTATGTAATCATATCACCGGTCATTTTTACTCGGTATAGATATCGAAAAAGCAATACTGGGAAACCAAAATCCGAAATACTTGACACTAATAATACCCAAAGTAATAGGAATCCTACTTCATATGTCTTTACAATAAATAAAAAATGGTTATCGGGAAGAAGACAGAAAATACAGTAAATCGAAAAAAGTGTTTAAAAAAGGAAATGAGGATATTTGATGATGCAGTGCACCTTTATAATATTTTCTTTATTATATTGTGAACTCAGTGATTACCAACATTTTCGCGTCTTTTTTCAAATGTTATCATCCTTCTATCACACCCATACATTACAACTGGTTTGCTAAATATTATACCTTATATAACTTTAACTTGTCAAGGTATTTAGACGAGTGAACAAATATTATACCAAGGTCTGCAGCAAGATGAGGTTTAATAATACATTTCATAAAATTTTCTTGAATGACAATGGATCGGATAGAAAATATAATATTTTGATTGAATATAACGTACTTATGTGATAAGGGACAGCCACATAGGAAATGAAATAAAAATGTCGACTACTGAATTAACCCAAACTAACATAGTTTTCAAGTAAATATACTAACGACAATTTAAAGTTCTCAAATGTTGGTATGATATTGGTCACCGAAGCATCTGTTGAAAATAAATTTATTTGATATTCAATTGCTGTAAACAAATTGTTTTCAAAGGTTAGATTTTTGATTAGCACTAATACTTAGATTCAATTTGTTTTTTTATATTACTATGGCTTAAACCGTATTCTTCGCATACTAATGCTATCTAGTCATATGAACAATAGAATGTATTGTGAGAAAATAACGTATCGATATATAGTTTAAAATATAGTGTAAAATAGTATAAACATTCGCATACTACAAAACAAAAGAGAGTAAAAATTGTACCTCATAACCTCAACTTTTTTATTATTATGTATGTCCTGTACTTGCTTATTGCTTTATTGCACGGCAGTATATAAGTTACACCTGCACCACATATAAGTATTATTTTCCATATAAATAATTCTATTTAATAAAATAAAAAAAAATAAAAAAAATTTCTGTTTACAATTTACTATGTACAGAATACAAAATACAATTTGACATTTGATATTTTAATAACAAAAAAAAAAAAAAAAGCAAAAAGACGAATAGAGAGATAAATGCTCAATTATTCATAAATCTTAAATAGTATGCATTATTTTGAAATATGAAAATTTAATAGTGGTAGTGAGAAACCGTAAAAATGAGAAAATTAAATATTTTTTTGTATAGATTTTGATGCACCAATACACGCAATTTTTCATATCGGTTTTGTTTGTCTGTGTCAACGAAAGTTACAAGACGGTTTGTAGTAAGGAGGGTTTTGATTTAGTGTATTGTTGTTTACCGTTTAAAAATTTATATTGAATTAATGTGTATATGTGAAACGAATTAATATTAAACTACAGTCAGTCACCAAATTATAGTCAAAAGCAACACTATTGTATATACAAGCCGTAAAGCTCCAATACTTACACAACAAAAAATAACTACTTAATTGTATATATTCATTGTAATTTTGTTATACACATTGATTCGTAAAAAAATAAATAAATGAATACGAAAGATAAAACAAATAGTAGTTATTATATTATTTAATAATATTTGTGGTTTAGCCAGCCTTCATGGCTTGTACAATTAGACAATAGTTGGGTTTAGTCAGGGCGAAAATAATTATTAAAATGATAAACAAAACATGAAATATAGAAAAAAAAATAATAAAAATTTAAAATCATTTAATTAAAAATCGATTCAAACTTGACAGAAATTGCAAATTTGAAATTTTAGAGCTTAGTTCTCTTTGCAAAACATTTTCCATACAAATTTCGATCTATGCCGTCCCAACAAACAGTATTGGGTACGTACCCAACAGAGTGCATTTTTTGCACGGAATTCCATACCCAAAATGAAACTTATATTTGGATGTATATGTATATTATATGTATAGGGAATAAAAGAAATAAACGAGTATACAGAGTGCGTTGCCATTTGAATTTGTTTTAAAAAGAAGAAAATTGAAGACGCGACATTTTTGTCAAAATGATTTGTCAAAGTTTATTGTGAAAATACTGAAAGGTAAGGGCTTAGTTTTTTCTTGTGTGTTTTAAATATGTATATAATATATAAATAAATTATATATGTACTTTGTTTATAGAGGCTATGTAATCTGCTGCTGAGAAATTTTCATCTGCATCTGAAGAAGACATCATTAACCTTATAAAAAAATGATTTCAGCACGATAAAGACATAATTAATTTGTTACCATCTTTAATAATTTTGTGCTGCGTTAAATATTGTAAGAAACTAAATAATTTTATTTTTAAATATTTTTTGGCTGTAACTTATTTTAATATGTAAATATTTATAAAGGAAATAAATGATTGAAATACCTACATTTTAATGTTTAAAATATAAAAAATCAAAAGCCATTTTTCCAATAAAAATTCTGCTCCAATGTATACGGAAAGTGTATGGTATTAGCTTCCATAATTGCAGTGAAAACGCACAATTTTGGGTTCTGAACTGGTTTTAGATACTGCCCAACAAACATTGGACACGGAAAGCGGGCCACTTTTGACTCATAAAATTCACAATGTACTCGGAAATGCAACCTTTTACCGCACGGAATTCCGTTTACTTGGCCGAAGAAAGGTGTCACTTTTTTCCATGTTTCCCCTTATTTTGTAAACATTTTAAAATCACATTAGTAGTAGTGCGTGCGTATTTTCCATACGCATTGCGTCCTCTTTCAATTCCAATTTTAGCACAGTATCTAAAACCAGTTCAGAACCCAAAATTGTGCGTTTTCACTGCAATTATTGAAGCTAATACCATACACTTTCCGTATACATTGGAGCAGAATTTTTATTGGAAAAATGGCTTTTGATTTTTTATATTTTAAACATTAAAATGTAGGTATTTCAATCATTTATTTCCTTTATAAATATTTACATATTAAAATAAGTTACAGCCAAAAAATATTTAAAAATAAAATTATTTAGTTTCTTACAATATTTAAAGCAGCACAAAATTATTAAAGATGGTAACAAATTAATTATGTCTTTATCGTGCTGAAATCATTTTTTTATAAGGTTAATGATGTCTTCTTCAGATGCAGATGAAAATTTCTCAGCAGCAGATTACATAGCCTCTATAAACAAAGTACATATATAATTTATTTATATATTATATACATATTTAAAACACACAAGAAAAAACTAAGCCCTTACCTTTCAGTATTTTCACAATAAACTTTGACAAATCATTTTGACAAAAATGTCGCGTCTTCAATTTTCTTCTTTTTAAAACAAATTCAAATGGCAACGCACTCTGTATACTCATTTATTTCTTTTATTCCCTACACATATAATATACATATACATCCAAATATAAGTTTCATTTTGGGTATGGAATTCCGTGCAAAAAATGCACTCCGTTGGGTACGTACCCAATAATGTTTGTTGGGTGTGCTAAAATTGGAATTGAAAGAGGACGCAATGCGTATGGAAAATACGCACGCACTACTACTAATGTGATTTTAAAATTTTTACAAAATAAGGGGAAACATGGAAAAAAGTGACACCTTTCTTCGGCCAAGTAAACGGAATTCCGTGCGGTAAAAGGTTACATTTCCGAGTACACCGTGAATTTTATGAGTCAAAAGTGGTCCGCTTTCCGTGTCCAATGTTTGTTGGGGTTGATCTAAAATATATGAAACGAACAAAGATGGCATGAAAATATGATGGTTGTGTTCATTTGTTCATTCGTTCTGTAAAATTATTTTGATGATTTTATGGTTGGCAAAAAATCGCCGAACGAAGAAAATCAGTTGACATTTGTTTTATTTATGTTGTCCCGTTAATGCTTTGTCTCTTTTACTCTATGTTCGTTCGGTCAAAAAGATGGAGTTGACTCAACCTTTGTGAAAAAATACTGAAGAAAAATACGTCATTTTCGGGTAACATGATTGGTTTATAACAAAAACCAGAACGAACGAATGAACAAACCAGAAATGCGCCTTAACTCAAGAATGTGTATTGGAAGAATCAGCACAACAGTGCGATTGATATTCGCTGTGTCTCTTTTACCAAGGTGAAGACACTAACTAGTTAGTATGTGACGTATTAAATAAAGGTTTCAGTATGCAGGTTAAGTTGGAAGAAGTTAACTTTTCTTATCGTAGAAAATCTAGAGGTCAAGGTAACTCTATTCAGTTTGGAATTATATATTTAAAATTTACCAGAAAGAGGATCAAAAGCAGTATTATGTCGGCGAAAAGGTGACTATATGAAACAACAACACATTAATGTTACCTGCGTCATGTAAAATTTTCTTTAAAGAGAGTTTAATTTATCATAATCGATGTCTGCTCTATGAAGTTAAATAGGTGGAAACTTCTAAGAACTATAAGTATGTTTGGGTAAGGTAAAAAAATGGCATAATCTACATGAGGAAAGTTGACAGCAGTGAATCGAATAAAACAACTTGTGAGTTCGACCTTGAACATTTATAATTTTATATTTTTTAACACTCGTATTTTAAAATGATCAATAATGTAATTAATCAAGGTCATAGTTCGTAATCATGCTCACCCGTTTCCTCTTCAAACCAATTTAGCATTACGAATATTTTTAGTATATTTCATCAAAACATTTGTAGCCTACGTGAAAATTATGATAGTTTATTTATGATAGTTCACTTACAATCGTTGAACTATACCAAAATTAATCATTTTATCAGAAATTAGGATTTTAGAGCAAAAATTAACAAATTATGCAATACCTAGATTTACTCTTTATGGAAATCGTAATCATAACTATATCGCACTGGAGAAATGGCGGTTTACAATGATACAATGATGGATGTAGAAGTTAGCACTAGTTTCAGTTTCGCAACAGTTGAGATTTTATTGGTTTTTTAAACCACAAAATATGTTGATCTTGGGTGACCTTAATAATGACATTCTTCTGAACTTCCTAAAACCGAGCCATGGCCTAAGTTCTGACTTCAATGCAACTAGTATTTTTGGCGCCTGTATAGTACTTGCATTGATCATGTATTCTTCAGGACTACTTAGTTCTAATGCTACTTTTTCGTCATATGATAATGATTTTAAAATTACTGATTACTGTGCTATTTTTGTCTCTCTGGAGTTAAATTCGAAGTTTATTAAAAAGCCAGTGCATATAGTTGTTACCCACAATTTCGAATTAATTTTGATTTACTAAACAACTTACTACTAAATGAATCGTGGAACTGAACTTTAAATGTTTAGAGCGTAATATCTCAATGTAAATTACCAATCAAATCGTCTAGAAAGTTTGGAAAGCTTAAACCGTGGTGTAACAAATTTCTTCTTTTTAAGATAAAAACAAAAAATCGTCTCCGTAAAAAATGGTTAAAACGCAATCAATATTAGAAATTGCTACTGTAATTTCAGTCTTTAAGAAAGATAATCGTTTAAGCACTAAAAAGTATCGCCCTACTCCACTTATTCCAGTCAATTCAAAAATT
Organism: Tipula confusa; assembly: GCA_963556175.1. Taxonomy (NCBI): domain Eukaryota; kingdom Metazoa; phylum Arthropoda; class Insecta; order Diptera; family Tipulidae; genus Tipula; species Tipula confusa. Next base: position 168,225,724 of record OY744475.1, on the reverse strand, counting down.
ATCGAAAACACTATGAAAACGCGTTTAGTTGATTTTTCTTGAAGTTGATGGTTTAATTGCACTTATGAACCCATTGCACGAAGGTTTCAATAATAGCAATGGTGTAGCAGCTCTATTTGTGGACTTATGCAAGGCATTTGATATGGTTGATCACCAGATTCTACTTGATAAACTATGGCATGTTGGGTTCAGAGGTCCTATGTATAATTGGTTTAGCTTCTTTATTACAGATCGTTCTCAGAAAAAACGAATCGAAAATTGCCTAAGCGATTTCATAAAACTTTGTGCAGGGCTATCGCTCATTTGCAGATGATATTGTTTTTCACGACTTTGATTTGAATGATTATTAAATCTGTTAAAGACATAAAATTTCTTGGCTTAAACGTGGATTGTAAGTGCCATATTGCAAACCTAAAAAATAAACAACTCTGGTCGACCATGAAAACATATCAGCGACGAGATAACTAACCACCTCAAGTACTAAAAATTTTTTAAATTTCACTTATTGAGTCAAGATTGTGATATGGTATTTGTTGTTGAGGCGATACGTATTTTGAAACAATCAAACCTTTGTTAGTCGCCCAAAAGCATGTTATGCAACTTATGTACTTCAAAAATAAAAGATTTCACTCATGACCGTTGTTTGTTATTAGTAAAATTTTACCATTGAAACATCTCTATATCTTTAAAGTATTGGACATATACTTTGATATAAGTGGTAACCGTAATGTAAGCTGCCATGAGCATATAATTCGAGAAAAACCTCCATCTGAAGTAAATATGTTCCGAAGTTTTTTAAAACCCATTTTTTTAATTATTTTCTTATAACAGCTCCTACAATATTCAATAACCTTGCCATACAATTTCGTACCATTCAATCTAAAAGAAAATTTATGAATTTTATAAAGATCTGGCTATTGCATCATTAATCAATAAACTTATTGTTTGAAGTTAAGGTCGGTACGCAGCTCGAGCTAAGATAAATTTCCCATACTAATTTAAAATAAAACTTAGCTAAGAGAGAGATAAAACATTTTCACGGACAATTCCGCTCACGTGTACGCACATCAATTTATTTGCACGGTACAATAAATGAATGCGAAATGTTGACATTTTATTATGGTTTTGTTTTACGTGTACAGTTATAGTTTAAGTTTTTGGAAGAAATATCTGCCACTAACTTTTTGTTCACAAAACATTTCGTTTATTTCAACTTTGTCTAATTCATAAATGTTTATAAAAATATTTTATAACTTGTTATAATTTGTATTCTAAATAATTGTATTATCATTATTTTATTACTAACAAACCCTTATTTTATAACTGCTATAAGTTGAAATAAACAAATAAATAAAATAAACAAATTTGTTCATTTTTTTTCACTATAAATAATCACTTTCTTCAAGAAGTTACTGAAGTAAATCCAGTAAACGCGTCATTGATTTATGTTGCAGTTCATGACCAAATAGTGTTATTAAAATAAGAATTAGGTACAGCTAAAAAAATCATTTGGTTTTTAGAACGAAGCCCTCTAACATTTTGATAATATGTTTTCAACCCAAAACAGATATTAAGATGTAGATATATTGAATTGAAACTGCCGGATGTACGTTTTTGGTTAACCCAAAATACCGAGATCAACAAAACCTTTTTTAAAAGAAATAAAATTTAATTTATATTAGTTTTAAAGTTTTGGGTCAAATAAAGTGTATATAAATTAGATTTTCGGCGATTATATGACGCATTAGCCAAAAAATTGATTTGTAATGTTTAATCAATTTTTTTTAAATTTAATTTGTATTAATTTTATATTACTATCGTTTAATTATATTATTATTTATAAATCGATTTGTTATTATGTTTTTACATTTATAATATTTTTATAAAATCTTATTTTTAATAATTTCGGTTTGGTTGTGTCGAGTAATTGCTATTACATTATTATATTTTTATTTTTTATATTTTCATATTATTGTGTTATTGTGTTGTTATATTTTGATATTGGATTATTGTTGTGTTTTTTTATTATTGTATTATGTATTATTACATAGAATATTTTTTAGCTACAATGGGACAAATTAATAAATTTGTTTTTTTCAGGCGATAATTAACCCAATTTATTACAGCCTACAGCTTGCAGAAATTATATTATTATGTTATTACATTATGAATTAATTAATTTATAATTTCAGATAAAAATTAGTTGAACTTATTGCAGCTAAGAGCAATTAATGCATTAATAGATTTTGTTTTCAGGGAACCTTTGCTGATAAAAGATGACAAAATGCAGAGCAATTCAGTAAAATTATGATTGTCATATGCTAACTGTTTGATTATTGGTTACTGGGAAACCGAACCAATTACTGATATACCTTTCCTTTAAATCAATCAATCAGTCAATCCCCAGTGAGTTATAATCTATATCTGTAAGTGTAACGTATAATATGCAACTAGTAAATCTTTTAAGCGCATCGAAATTAACTTTTAATATTGAAGTTACCAAATTTAGTAAACAGACCAACGAAAAACCGCTAGAAGACGACCATCAATATTTTGATTACACAAAAAGATTTTAGTTTATGTTCATACACCCAGAAACGTATAATTTAACCACTAAATAATTAAAAATGCTAACAAATTACTTCTGGTTGAATAAAACTAACCAAAAGTTAATAACTTAATAAACTTTTGAAAAAAAAAAAAAAAAAATTATGATGATTAACATTATAACATTTTGAAGAAAATGTTTGTACATAGTTATAAAAGAAAATTTCAATGTAGCTCCATTTCTTCCATCATTCATTTTATGAAAATAACTCGACTACTATATATATCTTATATCAAAATGCTGCGTTCATTGTACTTTCATATACATAGCCATCGATTTTAATTTTGAAATTTGAATCTATATAGACATTTTATTTTAAGAATATATATACATATACTTATAAGAAAAGCTGTATTTTCCATTTCTGTAAAATCCAATATTTTTTGTTTTTGTTGCATTTTTGCTTAAGAAATCTATGTATATACGAGTAGCATACATTTATACAAAAAAAAAAAAAAAAAAAAAACTGAACATAATAAATTATTTATAATTTTTGGTTTATAATTTTATGAAGCAACCTAAACCTTAGCAAAATATACAAAGACTATATAAATGGTTCTGTGTTGTTCAAATTTTGAATAGATTTATATAAAAAAATAAATTTAAATATGTATGTTTGAATATCGATTTGTGGAGCACTTAACAGACGATATCTCACTAGATGTACCTAAGTTGTTTAGTCTGCGGCTAAATCAGTAAAAAGCTTTAAGGAATTATTTCTGTTTTAACAGAATATGTATTATGAGCCCTTCACAAAATATTTTTTAGTATATAGGTTGCAAGTATTTACCAATTAAGCAGGCTAATATTTGACCTTTTTCATTTAGCAACTTTTTATAACAAATTCATTTCGTAGTCTAAACTGTTTTATCTGCGAGGTTCTTAGATAACTCCTGTCTCCAAGGCTATATTTGGTGCTTGCATTGCGTCTAATGGCATTTAGTGGTTGAATTTGAAATTATTTGAATTCATTAGTTTCTTCTCTCTATTGAACCAAATAAATCATCAAAAATAAATAACAAAACCTGCTGTATAAATCTGCCGATTCAACATATATATATATATGTATATATATATATATATATATATATATATATATATATATATATATATATATATATATATATATACATATATATATATATATATATATATATATATATATATATATATATACATATATATATATAAATATATATATCTATATATATATATATATATATATATATATATATATATATATATATATATATGCATATATATATATATATAGATATATATATATATAATATATATAATATATATATATATATATATATATATATATATATATAAATATATATATATATATATATATATATATATATATATATATATTTATATATATATTTATATATATATATATATATATATATATATATATATATATATATATATATATAAATATATATATATATATATATATATATATATATATATATATATATATATATAGTTACATTCACCTACCCATATTCCAACCAAACACACGCGCAGGTCGTCCACACCATCGATATACAGCTAACGCAGCAATAAACCTCATTGTTGACGACAATAGCATTATATCGAATATGCATAATAAATGCAATATGCATAATAATTGAGTAAATTGAGGTATTGACCTCATCCCATAAAATTAAAGAATTAAATTATTAAACTCATCATATTTTTAAACATATTATAAATTTTCCGATTTGCATTATATAAAATCAGTTTTAGTTTGGCAATTGTTAATGTAACTTAACAAAAATAAAGTGTAAAGTAAAATAACGGAAGAAGAACGTTTATTTATTTTTTTTTGTAAACCCGGTACGTTACCAACGAAAAATAAACTTTGTTATAATCGGCCGCAACCATTATAACTGGCGCAGTGAAAAAAAAAAAACGGTTAAAAAAAAAAAAAAAGTGAAAAAAGTTCTAAGTAACTAAATATTAACATAGATTTCTGGTCATAGCCCCCACCAGAGGCAAGCGCAGAAATATAACAAATTTGTGAAAAAAAAAACAACCAAAAATTCAACAAAAAGCTTTGGACATTTGCTTTCGAGATTGCCTGATCATCAATCCCCGGAACAATGAAAACTAGTTTTTTCAAGATATTTTTGGCGTGGTGAGTTATTTCCATTTATTTTCCTTTTATACTAACCTCTAAGTTAAAGTTAAAAATTGTGCAAATTAGACTCCAAGATTACAAAAAAAATCTTGTAAAAATATTATAATCCCCACGACGGTTTATCGTGTAGTTGGATTAATTAAAGTGAATTAGAAATCCCCACAAAACGATTGTGAAGACGGATTCGTTCAAAAATTAGATATATATTAATATTGTTTAAAGTTCATGTCAGTAGTAGATCAAACGAATAATATCGTAACACCAATTAAATTAGGACAGTTAGTAAAAACAAAAATGGAGGAAATATTAAAAGAAACTTTAGCACTCTTTGAGATACAAAAGATAACTAATAATATAGATAAATTTGACGGCAGCAAGACTGACGTTTATAGATTTATAGAAAGCGTAGATCAGACTTTAAAACATTGTATGAAATTAAAAGAAAGTAACTACTACAAATTAATAATAGAAAGTATTAGACAAAAAATAGTAGGACAAGCGAGTCAATCATTAATAAACCATAACGTGAAAAGTTCTAGTTGGACAGAGATTAAAAAACACCTCACGAGTAAATTCGCGGATAAACGTGATGAAACTAATTTACAATTTGAATTGTACGGACTAATAAAACTTAATTTAGAGCCTCAAATATTATATGAAAAAATCGTTAATATAATAAGCTTACTTACGAATCAAATAAAATTAACATGTGAAAGTAAAGATGTGATAGAATATCAAATAAAACAGTACCAAAAAACTGGATTAATAATATTTACCGCTGGATTGAAAGAACCCTTTGGAAGTTGGCTCAGAGCCAAAAACCCTGAAAGCTTAACTGAAGCCTTAGACTTCATAAATAAAGAAATCAACATCAAAAAGTTGAAACCCCCTACAACAAATTTCGTCCCAAACAAAAATTATAACACCCAATATAAAAATTATAACACTCACAATAAAAATTATTACCCTCCAAAATTTCAAAACAATTTTAAACCCCCAGTAATGTACAACGCATACAACCATAATAATATTCCTACACGGAATACCAACTATAATAATTATAGATCATTCCCACAATGTTCTAACTACAATCATAATCCAAATCCAGGATTTCAAATAAAAAAAGAAATTAAAAACGAATACAAACCAGCAATCAACAAAAATTTTAATATTGAAACCA